>JAWNZC010000174.1:855000-1217500 GCA_035771165.1 Paragorgia papillata | reverse complement strand
TAATTTACAATCGACTACTTGAATCACAACTAAGCTACTTAAAAACTTAAAAGTTCATTAAGTCAGGATTCGTCCATTCCTTATTTCTGCAGCAAAAAATATAATAGGTTGTTCTGATGGCAATAGATATCATTTTTCTGACACAATAATTTTGATGCTTCACATCAACTCCTACATCGTTTAACATTGCTATAAAGGAGGTACACTCTTTTGCGAAAACACCGAGTGAACTAATCGAGAGATTGACAAATTTAACAGTGCTAAAGTGTTCACTTTGTTGTCTAACTATTTCTTCATATTTGGCTTTTTTGCGCTCTACGTTGTTTTGAAGGTTGGATTCAAATCCCACGGTAAGTTCGACTATATATAGACATCCCTTTGAAGTAGATAGGAGTAAATCTGGACGATATTTCTCACCAGTTATTATTGAGGGGCTTTTGAATTCAGGAAGATCAACAAAAAGGTTGGAGCAATTGGCAGTTTGTAGGATCTTGGCAAGAAAGTTTAGAATAGAGTCGTGTCTCCACGTAAAACGTTCAAGGTATGATTGACATCCGGCAACCACGTGTAGGAGAGTTTCTGGGCGTAAGCAAAATGAACAGTCGGAACTTGATGATATACCCCATCTGGAAAGGTTTTTGCGGGTAGGAAGAGAGTTATTGATATAACGCATAGTAAAATTATAGATGTTTTTTGGTAGTTTAGATTGAGAAGCAGACCAGAATTTGTTTAGCTTTGGTAAGGAGAATTTCGTAACATTCGAGAAAAATGAGCCTTGACAGGTCAAGTGGTTTTGAAGTTTATCCTCTTGTCCAGAACGGAAATCTTTGATAACTTCCTTGGTAGAGTTGTAAATATCATACTGAATGTTAGTGCTGTTATTAGTTGATTTCCAAAGCTCTTTTATTGATTCATTGGGAGATGTTTTTAAGGCATTTCGAAGAACTGTTTGACACTGAGTAAATTTTATAGATGGTGGGAAAATACTTAGACCAAATTTGTTACGGGTTAGAAAGATGTTACTCAATGTTCCAGATACTGGTATTTCCAGCCATTTACGGATGTATTTGTTTACAACGGAATCAATATTTTCGGAGACCCAAGTTTTGGACAAGGTAGCAACAGTAAAATGCCAGGATATTTTAGATAAGACGTAGCGACTGTAAAGAAGAAGTTTATTTTTCGGATGTAGTGGTTTAAGGTCAATATCAGACATCAGTTCTGTGATGAGGGAGGTCAGCTCAGACTTGTGTTCTTGGTTGGACATATCAAAATCAAAGTATCTTCCTAAATATCGGAAATTTTAGTAGTTGGGATTAGGTCACTGTTAATTAAGAGTTTAGGTAAATATTGGACTGATTTTGTTAAAGCTTTCTTGATACCAAATGTGCTACATTTGTCAACCCGGATAATCATACTGGACCATTGGCACCAGATACAGAAACGATTTAGAAGATGCTGGTTTTCTGATTCTTGGCCACTAATGACCGCGGCATCATCAGCAAACTGAAACCAGTGGATCGGGTTTAGAAATTGGAAGGAGAAACCGAATTGACGGTACTTATCGGCCTTTATGTGTTGAATGAAAGTGTTGAAGCACATATTAAATAGTAGAGGACTAAGACAATCACCTTGCAGTACACCACGGCCAACAGATATAAAAGGAGTACGAAATTCAGATGTTATTATTGAAGTCTTAAAATCCGTGTATAAACTTTTTATAACAGTTTTGATGTGATTAGGAATGTGATGATAATCAAGGATCGACTGAATTAAATTATGATGAACTTCACCAAAGGCATTCTTGAGGTCAAGTAGAGTGATGACAAGAGAACGTTGTTTTATCCCATGGCCAGCTTTGTTGATAATATTGGTCATCTGAGCTGTGTGTTCTAAAGTGCCAGACAGATTAGGTGTGAAGCCTTTCTGTATATTATGTTCAATAAAGTTATTAGTAACGAGGAAGGAGAATATTGCATTGCGAAGACATGATGTAAATACTTTTAATGGTATTGTTTCCAGAGTGATGGGACGAAAATTTGAGGGGTCATCTGTGTTGCCCTTCTTATGAATAAGTATAGTGCACGCTCGTTTCCATTCAGCCGGTATAGTTCCAGACAACCAAACATTACGTATTATTTCTGTTAGGTAAGTTCTTAAAAAAGGACATCGCTTAAAACATATGATAGAGAGTTGATCAAGGGGACAAGGAGAACCAGAGGCCTTCCATTCTACGTATTGCATTAGTAACTTGTTGATAAGTTGGAGGGTCAACGTTGAATTGAACTTCAGGATCAGATAACCTTGGAATCCAGCTTGGAATATGAAACAGTTTATTTGGATTAATTATGGCTAGAGTTTTACTAAAATAAGATAGGCATTCTTGCATGTTGAATGAAGGAAATACGGCGTCTTTTCGATTCAGGACGTTCTTGACATAACCCCAGAAGTTTCTACCAATGTATTGATCATGACTGAAAGATTCGTTGTTATCTGGAGTTGACTGGTTGCAGTTGTTGTTATTACGGCGGAGCTTATCACGCAAGGTGTGTGGACACGTATTGAATTTCTTCAGAGTCACCGTTTGCAGATTTTAATTTTTTTAACTGTTTCTTTAAGTCCTTGACTGAATGTTCTTTGTATTTATTCACTAGGTTTTCGTCAGGCACTGTTTTAACATGACCAAAATTATCTGCGAAATAGTTGTAGATAACGTCATTTAAAAACTTTATGTTTGGATTTAAATCGTGTGATCTCATTGGACCAATAATAATAATAATAATAATAATAATAATAATAATAATAATAATAATAATAATAATAATAATAATAGTAATAATAATAAAGGTTTCATCAGATATTTCCACATTACATGGCTCTTCATCCTTAATTAGATAAATTTGACTACATATAATTATAATTAGCAAAAATACTGAAATAAGTATAACTCAAAAAGGCATAAAACCACAATTTAGAACGTCATAAAATTCGAGCTTGAGCTCTTTCAATAAGAATCTGTTTTACTTCCTTAATAAAAATATTATAATTATCGTTTCCTCTAATTGTTCTTGGTAAATCGTTAATGTTCTTTACCATAATTATGTCATTTTATACTAAGATTATTATGCGCATAAAAAAAAAATCACAACAGTGGGGTAAAGAAGAGTGTGACGATGCTCCAGTAGGATAATTACAGGAATGAGAATTAGGCCCGAGAGTGATTTGGGATAACCCAATGGGCTCTCGGGTGAGATTCCCATGCATGAACATAGGAATTGGGTCTTGGAATGATTTGGAATAACCCAATGGGCTCCATGGTGAGATTCCTATATTGTGTACATACTATAGAATTGGGTCCTTGAGTGATTTGGGATAACCCAAACACAATTGCTGCTGAATGCTCAAAATTATTATTGACAAATGGTACGTCTAGCATAGGCCGTTTCTATTACTTCGCAGCAATCTACATTGGGTTTTTAATGTTTACAGAAGATGCTTAGGTAAGCCTGTTCTCATTATAAATAGCTTTAAAAGCCAATTTGGGTATTAGTTCAATAACTGATGACCATTTTAAGTCAAGTATGTCTTATGTACTAGCATATCGTCCGAGTACAAACCCTCCTGCGCAATTTTGTACGCTTTGTAACCTTTTTATTAGGTAGACTGGTATTGAATCAAACAAAACATGACAATAGTCACTATTGTAATTAGATATTGTCTAGCTTGGACAGAAAAGAAGGCTTCCGCAAGCTGTTTCCTGATATGAAATGGGGTATATCGTTTTAGTTTTCTTATGGCAGCCAATGCACTGTAACATGATGTTGTTAATGCAGTTACGTAGATGATCCATTGTGGATTCTGTTGGAATAGCACCCCCAGTACTTTCCTGGAAGTTAGCCGTTCAATTACTTCTATATTTGTAGTAATACCATGATTGAACAGGGCAAATTTATAATTTTTCTCTCATTAGCATGCATGACCAAACATCCAAACAATATTCTTTTACACATCAAAGAAATGCATTATTATATTAAGATGCTTTTAAATCGAACAAAAATACTATTGGCGCACCGGTGGTGAATAATCAATGTTTGTCCGTTCTTCTGAGAATATATACCGCCGTACATATATGTGAGGTATTTTCCGCCGCGAAGCACTTCCGTTTTCTTTTAATTAAAGTGTATTTATATCTCTTTCACCGTCATAATCTAATAAAAAATCCAAAGTCGTTTACCGCAATCCTCATGATCACATTTCCACAATATACCCGTTTTATATGGTTGAATGCATCAGTTGATGTTATTTTATTGGCGTTTAACGACCAACACATGAATCTCTCGTGCTTGATGTTTTGTTTATTTATTTTAATGCTCCAAGATGTTCTCTCTCAGTATAAACCGTATTTCAGATAAATAAGCAATATCCATCTGACCTTGATGTTTGTTACACAGATGGTGGGTGCGTTCTTCTCAACTCTCCAACGACCTAAAATAGAGCCTTGTAACTGAGCCTCTTTTGCGCTTTTTGTACTATTTTTTCTTATTCTCTTTTACTTATAGTGAATGGTAAATATTAGAACTGGACTTTAAGCAGACCATGCAATGTTATTTGTGGTCAAGGTTTTGAAATATGGAAACGCACTTGCAACACTCCTACGCCAAGATATGGTGGCAAAAATTGTTCTCATTTCGGAAATTCAACAAAATATAGAAAATGTACAAGAAAACCTTGCCCAGGTAAAAACGCATATTTGGTATCTATATTTTGTATTATTTCTAATTTTGTAAATATTTAGATTTGTTGCTGATATTTTTACATATAAACCATTATACATTTGGAAACAAGATTTTTTTGTCAAAAATATATTCCTGAATGAGTGTTTACTTATTCTAACTTTATAACTACATAGTTACTTTGATTTGTTTGCTATTTTTGCAGTTAATGGTGGTTATAGCAACTGGACGTTGAGTAGTCCATGCAATGCTTCTTGTGGTGAAGGATTTGAAATTTGGCGACGCTTTTGTGATAATCCTTCACCAAGAAATGGTGGAATTAATTGTAGTGTTTTGGGAAACTCAACTAGTGTTAGACAATGTATCATAAAACCTTGTCCAAGTAAGTTCATTTAACTATTAAACCCACTGTTTAGAGTTATCTCATTATCTCCTAAAGAACTAAAAAACGCAAGTGAAAGACAGTTTTTTTTCCTCTCCCGAGCTTTTAAAGTGCATTATAACCCCCAAATTGTTTATCATCTAAATACGTTCTACCTTTGGCAAATAGTTGAACAACGAAATATTTTTTAGATTGGAGCAACCTTTATTGCTTTAATAGAGATTTTTGTTTTCAAAATGGTAATGAGATGACGCCAAAGTAGTTCAGTATCATTATAATAATATATAATATTTATTTGCAGGCGTGACATGACCCAATTATTCCATTAATGGTGTGTTTGAACAACATGTTCCATATTGTATGAGTTTTTCCACAAATATTCTCAGGTGGTCTATATATCTTGCCAAAAGAGAAAGATAGCCAAATGCCTACATAGACGTCATCTCATTACCATACTAGAAACGCGAATCGCAAACAAAAACATTGCAGAATACCTCCAATAAAAAAAATATTTCATTGAACAACTGTTTGCTCTCTTTAGAACGTATTCAGATGATAAAAAAATTGGGTTTATATGCACTTTAAGGTAGTTGTCAGGTGCGTCACGTCAGCAAAATTGCGCTTTATTTTCTATTTTTTTTTATAAATATTGGTCGTTTTTTTCTTCTAAGTTGATGGTAACTATAGCAACTGGACCAATACATCACCCTGTAGTGTCTCGTGCGGCAAAGGCTTTGAAATATGGACTCGGAAATGTGACAATCCAGCATCAAAATATGGAGGAAATAATTGCACAAAACAAGGCCTAGATAGAGAACTTCGCCAATGCAACATGAAGCCTTGCCCAGGTATGAATATATTCGTGAAATTTACCATTTATATAATTATCGATTTGTTTGTTTGTTTTAATCAATCAACCAATTAATGAATCAATTATAATCCAACGTTCGTTTGTTCGTTCGTTGGTTCATTTCGTCGTTTGTTTGTTTGTTTGTTTGTTTGTTTGTTTGTTTGTTTGTTTGTTTGTTTGTTTGTTTGTTTGTTTGTTTGTTTGTTTGTTTGTTTGTTCGTTCGTTCGTTCGTTCGTTCGTTCGTTCGTTCGTTCGTTTATTCAGACATTGTTCGTTTGATTATTGACGATGATATAAAATAAGATTAAACCAAAAGAGGTTCCAAGATTTTGAATGTCTCCAATTACAGTCGAACCTCTATTAAGCGGCCCTCTATTAAGCGGTCCTCTATTAAGCGGCCACCCTCTATTAAACGGCCACTTTGTCAAAACCCCTAAAATATTCCCTGTAATTTACTATAGATTATCCCTCTATTAACGGCCCCCTCTATTAAGCGGCCACGGCCACCTACGAGCGGTCCCAATTGGTATTTCGTATTGTTTTTTACCTGTATTAAACGGCCAGCTTAATTTATCTTAGGCACAATTTTTACCGCAAGAGAACCGAAACTAACACTTGAGCTAAATAAGAGACCATAGAACACTTAGTTGCTGTCAGTAAGTACATTTATTTCATTCAACACATGTCACTTGAAACCTCATGCCTCAAGTTTACAAGTAATCAAATTCAAAAACATTGTCGGTAATAAAAAATATCTGCATGTCCGGTGCAGAGAAACACTACTCTTTACTTTGCGCCAAATTCCTCCTTGTGCAGGGCTTTGGCGTGCTGAGACTCTGCGGAATTTCGCACAGTGTCATGGATATGAGGTGCTATAGCTCTATCAATTTCAAAGACAAATGACTTGCTTTGCGTTTTGAAACTCAGTGGCCAGAAAGCCATTCCCCGAACGTAGCAGCTTAATAGAGGTTCGACTGTATTTCTTTTTAAATTAAATTTAATTTGTTAAAAGGAACGTTGCGATGATTGGCATCATCACTGGTGTTGGTATTGCCGTAATTACCTTGGTCATTTTGGTTTTGGTTTTTATTCGGCAAAGAAGACATTGTAAAAGAGACGACGGTGAGATATATTTTGTATTTATGATTTCAGAATTTGACCAAATTTGAATTAATTTCAGATTTACCATTAAATATTCATACAGCTTTGCATATAATAATTATACATTGATACCTGCTGAGCTTTGCATGAAATATTTGCTGTTATGGAGAATTTTAGTGTTCGCAGTTTTAAGTAATTTTGAAGAACAACTTTGAAATACAAATGAGTTTGCCATATGTAACGGTAACCACTTTTACATACTATATTTATATACAGGTTTATTTGTGATAATAAAAAAGCGTAGAGCTTTATCTGTAAATAATTGTATATTAAATTATTACTATTTAAGGTTGTTTTTTCTATAAATAATAACGCATGTAATTTTTTTTAATTGTTTAGCTTTCACTCCATATGCCATTTTAAATTTTCAACCACACCTATTACTCGATGCTCGACTATGTGAAGATAATGCAACATTAAATGAAACTCCATCTCCAGATATTAATGACACGTCGTCAAAAAATCCTGCCTGAGCAATAAGGCACGAAAAGCCATCACCAGACTTCTGCGAGGAACAATGAGTCATGCAGTTTGAGTTGTTTGAAAAAAGTTCACAGATATACAGCAAAATAACGTAATGTAAATATTAATATAAGTGAACTTGACGAATTAGATGCTTCTGTTATACGATAATGAAAACTCATAGCTTGCAGTGAAATAACAATAATTAAAAATAGCTAGATGTAATTAAAAATAAGAAAGGTAACAAGAAAATGCCGGTTAGAACGAAGTTTTATAAGTAATTCAAAAACTCATTAATTATTCATGAGAAACACAAAAGAAAATCATGACCGTATCGTGTCTTTATAATTATGTGATAAAGATACCTCCTGATTTACATAAACTTTAGCTTTGATTAAACAGTACAAAAAAATGATCTTGCGTGACTTTGATTGTTCAGTTAACATATTATTCTTATAAAGTAGGCCAACTTTCTTGCTTTTTTGCCTTAATTCAACAGAAGGCCTGAGTCAACATGCAGGTTGAAAGCTAAGCAATAAATTGTAAATGTACTGTTAAAAGTAAAATGCAACGAAAAAATTTTCTTTGTTACATTAAACTAGACGATAGCGCAAACCCACTGGCAAAATTTCAACGGAAAATTACTTAACTTTGGGGGATATTGATGTTTTTGTAACTGGAAATCTTTCAAGTTAAAATTGGCGCGTTGTTGGAAATGCCTTGAGAAAATGTGAAATATGACGTAAATTGATATTGCACGGATGTTGTCATCAAATACGCTTTGTCGACCCTTCTAACTCAAATTTGCAGACAAAATAATTTTTAATTGAAATAACAATTTAAATATAAAGCTATATTAAAAAATGAGCGTTTTCTACTTTTATAGACTGATATAAAAATAGCCGGCACACTTAGGTCGGAATAAAATTAGGAAAATATCTCGCTGTCGTCGAAAGTAAATCAAGAACAAATTTGAGAGACAGAACTCAAAAATTGAGCGCGCCGGTATTTTGGTGAAATAAGATTCTGATCATAATGATGTAACCTTAATTAAAGGAAGTTGTGAAAACGGATAATAAAACGAACTTGTAGTGGCTGATCTTGTACCCATTGTCTGGCATGTGACCTTTGCGCATTACCTCAGCAATAGCAAACTCTGTCTTACCATATTTATATATTAGTTGATTGTGTGTTCAAAAATTGCATGATGACTTATTAAACAAGGTTTTATATCAATGCTAAGTAAACAATATCTACTTGTATCGTTATAAGTAAATAAGTAAGGAATTCAAGAAATGTCTGAAACACCGCTATAAGCAAATTTCTGTTCCTGGTACAAAACGGATTAAATTATTGTATATACTAAATCACTAGGATCACATTGTTACAGTCAATATTATATAGAATATATATTATAGAATATATATATAATAACACGTAGCGGGATCAAACTATCAAAGGCATATACTAGCCATTGACACATTGCTGCATGGGGTTATATTGACAAGAATTATTTAAATTTCCTTTGGCAGTGCACGCGGAACAAGGAAGTGGTTTAGGCCGCTATAACTGAATATTGAAACAGCGTCGTCGGCGATAAGTGGGCATGGTTCACGCCGTTGCAGATGACTAAACCGTTTATATATCTACAGTTGTGACTGCAATATCTGAGACGCAGACAGATTGACGATAGAGTTGCAAAATATCTTTAATCTACAATCCTGGACAAAACTGTTGGGCCACTTTGCCGATTTTGACGATTTTCGCTTAGTGTCCCAAGCACTTTTGTCCAGGATTGTCTGAAAATGACGAATTAAACAAAATCGAAGAAAAAAAACAATTTGGGGGCGGCGATTCTGCGCAGTTTGCTCGAAAATGACATAAATACGCTCCCACATGCGTGAACAACAAATTGTTTGTGGGGTATAGAAGGTTTGGTGAATATGCAAATTAAATAGAGCTCTCGTGCGGGTGGTACCGGTGCGGGTGGGAACTCTGCAGAGACTCTGCTCCAGTGATCCCTTCCCCATTGAGGGGGTAAGGGGGAGCAGAGATGGGGGCTCTTTTATTAAACTGTATATATTTTGCAATGTTACAAAGTTAAAAAGCTGCGTTTTATTGAAAAATCATAAACTCGCCATTTTCAGACAATCCTGGACAAAACTGTTGGGCCACTTTGCCGATTTTGACGATTTTCGCTTAGTGTCCCAAGCACTTTTGTCCAGGATTGTCTGAAAATGACGAATTAAACAAAATCGAAGAAAAAAAACAATTTGGGGGCGGCGATTCTGCGCAGTTTGCTCGAAAATGACATAAATACCCTCCCACATGCGTGAACAACAAATTGTTTGTGGGGTATAGAAGGTTTGGTGAATATGCAAATTAAATAGAGCTCTCGTGCGGGTGGTACCGGTGCGGGTGGGAACTCTGCAGAGACTCTGCTCCAGTGATCCCTTCCCCATTGAGGGG
Organism: Paragorgia papillata; assembly: GCA_035771165.1. NCBI lineage: Eukaryota > Metazoa > Cnidaria > Anthozoa > Scleralcyonacea > Coralliidae > Paragorgia > Paragorgia papillata. The sequence continues at coordinate 1,207,442 of JAWNZC010000174.1, read as the reverse complement.
GTAAGGGGGAGCAGAGATGGGGGCTCTTTTATTAAACTGTATATATTTTGCAATGTTACAAAGTTAAAAAGCTGCGTTTTATTGAAAAATCATAAACTCGCCATTTTCAGACAATCCTGGACAAAACTGTTGGGCCACTTTGCCGATTTTGACGATTTTCGCTTAGTGTCCCAAGCACTTTTGTCCAGGATTGTCTGGAAAATGACGAATTAAACAAAATCGAAGAAAAAAAACAATTTGGGGGCGGCGATTCTGCGCAGTTTGCTCGAAAATGACATAAATACGCTCCCACATGCGTGAACAACAAATTGTTTGTGGGGTATAGAAGGTTTGGTGAATATGCAAATTAAATAGAGCTCTCGTGCGGGTGGTACCGGTGCGGGTGGGAACTCTGCAGAGACTCTGCTCCAGTGATCCCTTCCCCATTGAGGGGGTAAGGGGGAGCAGAGATGGGGGCTCTTTTATTAAACTGTATATATTTTGCAATGTTACAAAGTTAAAAAGCTGCGTTTTATTGAAAAATCATAAACTCGCCATTTTCAGACAATCCTGGACAAAACTGTTGGGCCACTTTGCCGATTTTGACGATTTTCGCATAGTGTCCCAAGCACTTTTGTCCAGGATTGTCTGAAAATGACGAATTAAACAAAATCGAAGGAAAAAAAACAATTTGGGGGCGGCGATTCTGCGCAGTTTGCTCGAAAATGACATAAATACGCTCCCACATGCGTGAACAACAAATTGTTTGTGGGGTATAGAAGGTTTGGTGAATATGCAAATTAAATAGAGGCTCTCGTGCGGGTGGTACCGGTGCGGGTGGGAACTCTGCAGAGACTCTGCTCCAGTGATCCCTTTCCCATTGAGGGGGTAAGGGGGAGCAGAGATGGGGGCTCTTTTATTAAACTGTATATATTTTGCAATGTTACAAAGTTTAAAAAGCTGCGTTTTATTGAAAAATCATAAACTCGCCATTTTCAGACAATCCTGGACAAAACTGTTGGGCCACTTTGCCGATTTTGACGATTTTCGCATAGTGTCCCAAGCACTTTTGTCCAGGATTGTCTGAAAATGACGAATTAAAACAAAATCGAAGAAAAAAAACAATTTGGGGGCGGGCGATTCTGCGCAGTTTGCTCGAAAATGACATAAATACGCTCCCACATGCGTGAACAACAAATTGTTTGTGGGGTATAGAAGGTTTGGTGAATATGCAAATTAAATAGAGCTCTCGTGCGGGTGGTACCGGTGCGGGTGGGAACTCTGCAGAGACTCTGCTCCAGTGATCCCTTTCCCATTGAGGGGGTAAGGGGGAGCAGAGATGGGGGCTCTTTTATTAAACTGTATATATTTTGCAATGTTACAATGTTAAAAAGCTGCGTTTTATTGAAAAATCATAAACTCGCCATTTTCAGACAATCCTGGACAAAACTGTTGGGCCACTTTGCCGATTTTGACGATTTTCGCTTAGTGTCCCAAGCACTTTTGTCCAGGATTGTAGATCATCTATTCACTTCCTGTTTTCTTCTACTGTTTGAGATGCCTTCTTGTTCTACACTATGTCTTACTCTTATTGTCGTTTTGTTTTTCAACATGATGCTGGTTACTGCTCGTTTAGGTATGTAATTCTTGCATGTTTATAATCACTAATAGGAAGACAAAATTTTTTCTTTGACTATGATTATGAAATGTAAGTTTAAAAACATATACATAGAGAGAGTGTAGTCTATAATTATAGTACGGGTAATATTTGGCATTTCATTGATTAAGTTGCTAAATAATAGAGCTTTTAAATTAGTGGGGAAAATTTCGAGTGCAAGAAGATATACATTGTAAGAATCGTTCTCGTGATCGTTTATTTGAAAGGGAATATAAAAAATATAGATAGCTGACTTAGGCAATATTTCAAGACTCGCTATTTCTATCAACATCTACGTCTTATACGTATTTATCTATTCTGTTGTACTCTGTAATGCGCATTCGATCATTCGATCATCACGTCATGGAAAATGTTGCAATATAAATCATTAATTATTATTATAAGTTACTTTATTCGATTTGGGCTATTGCGTCCACTGCTGGGAACAGTATTTAATTATATTCATAGTATTTGTAATAAGAGCAAGAATAAATTTCGCACTAAAATATGTTGCATGTGCAGTAACATTGTGGCAACTGTTGCGGATGAGCTAATTTTTCCAGTGCTATTTTACTTGGAGAAACTTGAGCCAGTTAACGCTCTTTTACACTAGCCATACGCTCAATTTTTAGTGCGGCTCGCTAAATTAAATTTAAGGTACACGTACTCAAAACTGACTTTTACTTTATCAAATATTCTTTAAGAAAACAACGCCATCCAAGTCAAAAACAGGTAATTGTGTTTGTAAACGTAAGATTTGAATATCTTAATCATCATCAGCATCTTCTTAATCGTAGTCATCGTCATCGTCATCGTCATCGTCATCATCGCTATCGTCATCATCATTATTATCATCATCGTCATTATCATTATCTACTATTATTTGTTTTTATTATTTTTAATAAAACCACCTTTACACAGGTTTAACTTGAATATTCAAGTATAGATAGAAGCTGTTATCCTTAAGGACCTGTGTTTAAACTATGCTAAATAGTATAACCTAAATAAATCAATATTAACCTATGTTCGGAAGGGGAAAAAATTGAGCCAGAATAGAAAAACGCCATTTAATTTTTTTTAAATAAGATAAAACTGTTTTAATACAACGCTCTTTGGTAGCTTGTTAAATACTAGAGCTTCTTGAATGCGGATACTTTATTATGGGGATCCAGTCTTTATCTTTGGAATTACAAGAGAGGTGTTATTTCATCGAGCGTCATAATTTTGGGTCATTTGAAGTCTGTATAAAACTAAAGTAACTAAGACCAAGTTTGTTTATACACTTAAATACCTCGATTAATGCTTTTCTTAGTAACGTTGTATTAATTAATAGATCCAAAGGTTGGTAAATTTTTTTTATCAACAATCAGCATTGCTTTTCTAAGAACTGCGTCGGGTTTATTAATAAACGATTATTGGATGAAACTGAGTATTTATATTAAGAAATAGACTCGAGGGGAGCCAGAGACTGCATATACCTCTGCCAGCGGGTTATTAGAGATGTTTAAAAAGAAAACGAGCCATCTGGCTAACCAGGCTAGCTCACGAGAACAACACATGCATGTATCAATAAAATACTTGATTGCACTTGTACCAAAATTATGCAAAAATATTTGCATAAAATGTTTAAACAATGACGTTTGACTCTGATTTTAAATTCAAACACACTGTTGATATCCACAATTACAACACCCGAAACAAACATAAATTACACTTACAAAGAGTTAACAGGAAACTGGGGGAAACAGTCATTCACCTACCACGGTGCTCAAGACTGAAACACTTTACCAGAAGAACTTCGGAACATTTCAACTGTTTTCATTATAAACTTAAGAAACATTTAAAACTTTAATTTTTAGTTTTGTAATTTTTCATGTATATTGTTCTTCCGTATCTGTTATACCGTACCGTTTCTGCTATATCTGTTATATATAAATATGTATGTATATGTTTTACCTATACATGGCTCCACTGAAAATCACTTTTGTGAGTGGACTTCCTGAATAAATATTGTTACTAACTAACTAACTAACTAACTAACTAACTAACTAACTAACTAACTAACTAACTAACTAACTAACTAACTAACTAACTAACTAACTAACTAACTAACTAACTAACTAACTAACTAACTAACTAACTAACTAACTAACTAACTAACTAACTAACTAACTAACTAACTAACTAACTAACTAACTAACTAACTAACTAACTAACTAACATAAAATAAGGAATGACCGCAATCAAGCATTTCTTTAATGTTATAACCTAAATTTAACGGATTGGTCGTTGGTCTATGGCCAACCCTTCGGCCAACTTTCATGAAAATCGGTGCGATACTTTTTCAGATATCCTGGCGACAGACAGACAGGCAAACAAACAAACAAACAAACAAACAAACAAACAAACAAACAAACAAACAAACAAACAAACAAACAAACAAACAAACAAACAAACAAACAAACAAACAAACAAACAAACAAACAAACAAACAAACAAACAAACAAACAAACAAACAAACAAACAAACAAACAAACAAACAAACAAACAAACAAACAAACAAACAAACAGACAAACAAACAGAACGGGGTAACAGGGGGGCATTGGTGGAGTCTGCATATACCTCCTCCAACGGATTATTATGGAGATATGATGTTTAAAATGAGAACGAGCCATCCCGCTAACCAGGCTAGCTCACGAGACTATGCACATGTATGAATGAATAAAATGCTTGATTGCACATCTACCAAACTTATGCAAAAATATTTGCATTAAATAGGGATAATAAACGCATTAAAATATTAATTCGTATAGGTAATCGCATGGGGCCGAGGAAAATTAGGGTTTAATTTCACGAGTGTTTTCAAAATTTTACAAAATTGCCCGAGTGGGGAAGCGACGAGGGTAATTTGTAAGATTTTGAAAACACGAGTGACATTAAACCTTAATTTTACGCGAACTCGTGCGATTAGGTGTTAATAATATAGCGGGCAAAATTATTCAAGAGCTATGTTATGTCCAGAAAATGTCAAAGTACATGTACCTTCTCACGTACGGTCGGTGCTCGGCAGCATTCCAATTTTCCTTTCTCTATCGCTGTGCCTGTAGCTTTCTTTTTGTAAACACACGCAAAAGTTCGTAAATGTTCTAGTGTATTCATTTTCACTAATATTTTACACTCCTTCAATAGTTTAAATTAGTTCAAAATAAACAAAAAAGCATTTTCAGACCGTAAAACCTTGCAGACTTGTTGAAAAAAGTCAGTCATCTGAGGATCACTGTTGCTAAGTAACATAGCGACCAATCACATGCAAGTACTGCTGATCAAGGAGCCAATCAAGTGAAAGTAATTTTGCCCTGAATAGACCCTTTCAAGGTTAGCGACGCCATCTTGTAGGGGGTGCAAAACTAATGGGGCAAGCGCGCGGTCAGTGTAAAATCTGCATGGCGGACATGCATGAGTGGCGGTATTTGTCATGCTGAAACACGCTCGTTGTGCTGTTGGACATTGCGACAATGACAAACGTTATCCCGACATTCAAGAAAAGAGTTCTTACGATGATAAGCTGCAGTTCCACAAATGGCCAAAAGACCCGAAATTGGCTGAAATTTGGCTTAAACATGTGGCGAAGAGCAGACGTGATGAATTTAGCCCGACACCAGGCGCTAAAGGCACTTTTATATGTGCTCAAATAATTTTCCTTTGGGGAGACAATCCTGCGACGGACTATCCCTCTGTCTTTATGACAGCCTCAGACTACCGTCAGGCTAGCACCCCCAAAAAGCGCAAAATGAACATGATGCAAGTACAGTCTTCCACGACCACAAGTAGAAATCCGAAACGATGTTTGGTCTCTTCTGATAGTAGTGACGACCCTGACGGAGAACTACCAAGTCCAGATGTTGAGAATGATCCAAGTATTCCGCTGCGATTTTAACAATTTATCATGGAGCTTGAAGTAAAATTTTACACTGGTCGTCCTTCAACCGAATGTTTTAAATGTGCGTTTGATTTCCTGTTGCCAAAGGCGCAAAATATGCAATATTGGCGTCGCGCAAAGCCGACATAGAAGGAAATCTCTAGAGTACGGCGTTTCAACTGTTTGCTGCCACTGGCAAAAAAGTGGCCCATCAAGAAAACTGTCCTTAGAGCAAGAGATTTTACTAACCTTGATGAAACTGCGCCTGGCACTGCTTACAAAGGACTTGGCTTTCAGGTTTCAGGTATCATCTGGTACATCGAGTAGCATCTTCATTACTTGGATCAAGCTGATGTCGAAAGAACTTTCAGTCCTCATTATTATGGTCAAGCAGAAGTCAAATAAAGAAAACCCTGCCAAGTTCAGACCAAATGGGGAAATTTCATCTGTTTCTCCTACCTATGGAGGTAGAGCTACTGATATTTTTATCGTGAGGAACAGTGGATTTTTGGACCTTTTACAGCCATGTGATGAAGTCATGGCTGATAGAGTTGATGATGAGAATGGCATCACTGTGCATACCCCCAAGCAAAGCAGCATCTATGCCGATGCTTCCTGGAGATATAAGGAAGACCTCTAACATCGCCAATGCCAGGATTTATGTTGAGCAAGCTAAGCTATTGGAAGGATGAAGGTGTTCCTCATACTAAAACATGAACTCTCGCCATCAGTCTACTCTCTGTTGCTGATGACATTTTCCGAGTTTGTGGCTCTTTATGCAACTCGTTACCACCCCTTTGTACATAAGATATACAATAAACACTATTTACTGGTACTGAGGAAAACAGCATGTTTTGTGGCCCCCAAGACGGCATTGTTGGCAGAGACGACGATGCTGAGGATAACAACAAGCAGTCGAGGGGCCACAAAACACGTTGTTTTCCTGAGGTATAAGTAAATAAGTGTTTTGTTATATACCAAGTGTCAACGAATAATAAGAAATGTTGAGCCAAACCTTCAAACTGTGTTTTAAACAAATACAAACTGAAAAAAACAAAAAATAAATCATGACCATCAACTCCCAGTTCTTATATTTTTCCCTAGGGCAAAATAAATGTAATTTTACCTGCTACCATGGGTACACGAGGCACACCGTGATTTTCAGATCACTAGCCGAATCACAAAGTAAGAAATTGGACTTTAACACTTATATAACATAAGCCATATAATAGTAGAATAAAGTCAATTCTTTATGCAATATTAAAATGTCACACATGCATGCCTGACCTTCCCCTAGCGTAACATTAATATGAGCATTGTTGCTTTTGTGACAACAATGGTTTGTGGGGTAGCAAACTTAAAAGCACCATTCTTGACTTTTGGTATAGAAATCATTTGAAATGAAATTCATTAGAAAAAAAAAGTGTAACTACACAAGGTACTAAAGTTTCTCCAACCAACAATTTTTGTCATAAATGAAACACACACTGTTTTGCAATTATCTTACTGTTAAAACAATACATACCTTATTGTAAAATATTGTTTTTACCACTCAAATATAAAATGTATATCTTCACCCCAACCGTGTAATATCCTGTATATAATTACCAAAATAATAATGATTAATAGCAAACGTTACTTGAGTACAGTAATGTATTAGTTACATGCAGTTTAATAGTACAGGATGGTTTCCTAAACTATATACAGACAACAGCCATAGCAGACAGCCAAGTTAGCTGAGCTTGCAATGTCTTCGTGGTTACTGCACCATGCATGCATGCACAGCATTCTTACAAATAGCTACAAGCATGTTCCCCTCCAACAGGAATGTCTTTTAGATGACAAACACTGTACACATTAATGTTTAGAAAGAAATGAGAATCAAATGAGGCCAGTCACTACTGTGTATAACACTTTATTTAAAGGTTAAAACATTTAAAATCGTCTTAGCTTTCGTCGTACTACGACATCATCAGGGACAAAGAAGGATAAGAAGATAACAGCTTTTATTATGCATTTTTAACTCTATCACAAATTTGATTGGCTAATAGCCTACGGTCAGCCGTCTATTGCCTGTAGCTAAATGACGTCAACCGACTGACAATGGCTTGCTGAGTGGCGAAGCCAGTAGCCGCCATGGCCGAATCTTCAGGAAGATTCGCTAGTTTAACCGAAAATGACTAACAGAATCTGGTAGATCAAAAAGAACAACACTAAACGTGTGACAAAGACAGCTATAACAGCTTTTTAACGAATACTTGAAAGAAAGAAGAAGAATGAGTGAGCCGCAAGACAAGGAGTCCATTGCCAGTGTTTTGAAACTGTTTTACGCTGAAGCTAGAAAACATGATGGGACTTCTTATTCAAAAAGCACGCTGACTGGTATGAGATTTGGTCTTAATAGACATTTCAAGTCTTCCCTCGATATAGATATCATCAACGTGACCCAGCTCTTACCAATGCCAACAAAGATTTTGCTGCAAAATGTGTCGAACTCAAACGACTAGGTTTCGCCAAAGTTGAGCGTACGCCGCCGATATGTGAAGAATATCTTCAAACGTTGTACGAGAGTGGTGTGTTTTGTGTAAACAACCCGACAACACTGCAAAATAAAGTATTTTTTGAAATGATGCTATACTTTTGTCGGTCGACAAAATCTCCGTCATATAAAAACCCGATTTTCTCTTGAACACCGATGCCCAAGGCAACAGGTATGTTTGCAAAACCACAGACGAATTAACGAAAAAACAGAAGGGAAAACGATGTGATGTTTGAAAAACCTGGCAATGCAACTTGTCCTGTAAATTCCTTCGACATGTATGTCAAGCACCTAAATCCACGTAACGAGTTTCTTTTCCAACGTCCAAAGAAGAAAGATTTAGTGGAAAAATTTATCGGACGAAGTGTGGTACGACAACATGGTTGTAGGAGAACGCACCTTCGGTGAAAAGATGAAAAATATCTCCAAACAAGCAAATCTTTCAAGGCTTTATACAAACCACTCCATAAGAGCCACATCAGTTACTATCTTGGATAAATCTGGACTCGAAGCAAGACACATCATGGCAGTAAGCGGGAATAAAAACGAAGCAAGTATTCGGAGCAAGTATTCGGACTTACAGCAAAACAGACATCCGTCAACAAAAAGAAAAATGTCGGGAACGCTGTCGGCTTAATTAGTTGTCCAAAGTGTCAGTCAGGAAATACTTCCGAAACAAGAACAGTCATCTCCTAATTTAACCCTTTCCCAAGAAGTTGTTTTTATCCAAAATACTCACACTGAAAATAGGAGGACTTTTAATTTTTATAACGGCAATGTCAATATCTCGCAGTGAGGGAAAGTTAACTTTTGCTTGTTTTGAATTTCTTTGTGTTAATTAATGACATGTAGTTATGTGGATTTGCTGCACTTTAAGGGTTTCCTTTATTTGACCGGTTTATCGTTTATTTTCCCCCGGTCTATTCTTTATTCATGATAACTCCACGAGGTGAAGAAGGTCTTGTAATATTATAACATAACGTTTTTCTATAGAAAAAAAAGGCATGTTGTCGAGTTGTTTATCTTGTGTCGTTCAAATTACATTTTTAGGCGAAAACGCACATTAAATGCATAATAAAACAATTATTGGATTCGGTTTTAGCCTGACACCGAGATTTATCAAGGCCTCGGTTTGTGTTATCCACCTCGGCCTTCGGCTTGGGCAGGTAACACAACCTCGGCGTTGATAAATCTCGGTGTTATGCTCAACCTCATCCAATAATTGTTAAATATAGGTGTAAAATGAGCATAAATATGTTAAATTATAAAAACATGTATGTATAATTAATATGAATTTAAATGTTATAGTACTAAATGAGCAAAACAGTCTAAAACAATAGGTCGGATAATTCATTGCATTCTTCTCGAGAATTCATTTGGGGTGTATTTCTTTTAATATGAAGAGCTTCTTTCAATCGCAAGTTGACTGGTCCAGTGTCTCTGGCAATATGAAGAATATGGCAATATTAATGTTTCTTCTTTTGTCTGGACTATGGAATACTCTGTGAAGTTGAGGCACCACTAGGCTCACCCGCACTAGCTGCTTTCATCATCATAATTGCTACTGCTTCCATCATCAGGGGTATCAGTATTGCAGATAAGGCAACTGATCATTGAAACCTAGCCATGAGTCTAATGACTTAGCACAATGATCAGTTAGCCATGCACATGGAAGATGCCACCAAGTGCTACAAGCATCACAGCAAATGCTGTTTTCTGTTGCAGCACGATATATTTCTGTCTCCTCCAAAATTACTTTTTCACACTTTGGACATTGAAAAATATCTCGATATCCAAGTAAAGTGTAAGCCTTATAAAACAAAGTAAGATTATTTACTACATTTGTAATATAGGCTTTGTCAAACTTGATTTACTCATAGAGTGGTCTGTGTCCAGCAGTTCATATACCACGAAGAAGGAATGGTTTACACTGCACACCCACATCTGTGCCTGCACCTGTGTGTAGTACATGTGTGTCCGCTTCAATTGTGGGATTACCATCGTGGTCTTCCAAAACGTCTACTAGCTTGTATACCTTCTTCTCCATAATATTTTCATTCCGCAACAGAATAATATGGGCTCTTGATTTCCACTGTTGCTGGACCACAAACATTTACACGTAAAAAGACCATCCGGAGAACCGGCCAGCTAGGGGTAGTTTGTCTTGACATACAAGCCACACTTTTGAAAACCGTCAAGGCCACCTTCGTGCTTGACCTGCAACATCAGACATAAAATACTGACCCCATCTTTCTCATGTGTAGTTCCCCATTTTATTTGTGGTAGATGTGAAATGTCCTCCGATTCATTAAGCATATTAAACACCATTGGGCTGTACTGCGGGGGTTGTCTTCGAGTTCTTCCTCCTGCTCTTCATGATGGATTCAGTCTTGATGTGCACATGATGAAAATTCGATGCAATAATTCTTCCCACTCGTTGCTGTCTCCACAGATCATTTGCACGCTGGTCTCTTGTCTCAAGTTCAATCCAGGGCTCTTAACTTGCTCACCAGTCATTTGTGACTGACAAATGAATAAGGGCACAGCTTCTTCCATTGGTTTATTCTTCATTTCTTCCTTAGACATAAACTCAACAGCTTTCTGTACTAAAGGTGTAGGAAGGCCGTCGTCTCTACCATGTTCAAACTGGTACAGGACACAAGCAGATGGTACATTCTCTTTGATGCTGATGAGGAAGGAAGAAACTCTTTCGTTGATTAATTGTGTATCTTGGGGCTTTCGTGGGTCAAACTCTTTACTCAAAGTTTGGTTCATTGCAAGGCCTCTGTTTCCTGCCTTCTTGGTCTTCTTGTCCTTACGGAAGGTTAATTTTTTTAGTTTGTTAGGCGTAACTTATTTTTTGGTACCTTTATTCCAGCCTTGGGGGATACTCGTGCAGGCAGGTGAGATATATTCTTTGTTGCAGGCATAGTTCACCTTATACAGGAGGGAAATAACATGGTTGCATGCTTCTCCAGTTCCTGCAGTGCACGTACACCATCAAGTTACTACCCTGCCGTCAGTTCTTCCTCCTTCAACATAAATCCATACCTGGTGTAGATCATCATGCAATCTTTGAGAGGAGGAAACGTTGCCTTTAAGGAAAGTAAATTTACTATCTGAGGGACATTTGGCGACAAAAACAGTGTCAACAAAGCCACTCATCCAGTAAGAATACGCCTTCTGAATCTTGTACTTGCCAATATAATCGACGTCCATGCCTTTGACTCTCAGGATATAGCTGAATAATCTTCCATCGTCGAATTTTGGCCATTGTTGCACATCATCAGCCCATGTTTCATCAGGTAGCTCTTTCGGTTCGGTTTTAATGGCGTGTGATTCCAACCTTCTCGCGTACTCTTCCCGGATCTTTTCGTAGATCTTCTCCAGAGAAAATTTCTTTGGAACGTTTAGTTCATATGCTCCGAATACTCTGGCGATAAGTTCAGCCTTTGTTCCGCTTTGTTTGAGACCCCTTAATGGCAGAAATTCTTTCCGCGACGATATTGTCTAATGGAGAAAATCGTCGTATTCCAGCATTTCCTTCGCCTGGTTTGTAGCCATACCCCACTAATATGAACCGAAACACTTTATTTATGAAGGGATCGGGTGTAGCGGAACGTTTAAGAGGAAAATAATCGATGTAAAGAGAGCACACTTCGGTAAACACGAGAAAAACGCAAAGATAAGCCCCGAGCTCGCCCCAGTAGTTTTGCACCCCCTACAAGATGGCGTCGCTAGGTTGTTGAATGCACAAAATGTTTGCGGTTTTCTTTCGTTGTTTAGCTGCAAACGAAATGGCTGGCAAATTCCGTAAGGACCGCGGTCGACCGGCACAGGACGCGTCTCGGTCAATGAGAACACACGATTTAAACGGAAGTAACTTGTGCCATATAATAAGATTGGTTAATGAAGAGGGCATTTTTTGGTAATAGACCCTTTCAAGGTTGAGGGACTAAATTATCTATGAGTGGGACGATGAGCAATCTGGAAGCGAGTTTTTCGGATTCCGAAAACGATGACAACAAGACCAACAACATTGAAAACGATGAGTTCATGTCACACGCTCGTGGTCACACTAAACTGACTAAAGTACGTATCATGACAAGGTATAAATGTAAGGTATGTTGTTTCAAAATGCCATATAATAAACTTCTTATTAACCTCGTCCGCTTGGTGATTACGGGAAAATATCAGACCTCACGGTCTCTGTCCCTACTGTCCGTAATGACCGCACTCTCGGTTAATAAGAAGTTAATATTAAAGTAATTTTGCCCTCTATATTATTATTCTTGAAATTCTCTAATAAAATAGAGAATCTTGTGGTCAGATTTTTATTAGTTCCTTATCCAAATTTTAAGAAAAAATCAACTAAAATTGAAAGCTTTGGTCCTTCGTCTCAGTCAATATTTGCACAAACGTTCGTAAAAATCTGTGCCAGTATTTTGTAGATATCCTTGTGACAGACAGACACACAGACAAGCAAACAGACAAACAGAGGTGAAAACATACCCTAATGGCCGAGGTAATTATCTAAACCAAAGTCAATGTTATCTGCCAAAGCCAAAGGCTGAGGCCAATAACATTGACTGAGATCTGGATAATTCTTGATATCGATACGTAAGCCAAATCCAATCGTAAGAAAAGTACTCGTGCAATTAGTTTTGCAAAATCGACTTTGTTGAAGATTTTGTAACTAATTTTATGGTAGTATTTTGTTATTAATTACAATTAATATTATATAATTTTCGCGCGCTTTGTCGAAATGACGTCATCAGCTTCGAAAAAAATTTTTTGGAAACCTCCGTCTAATAATTTACAGTATTCGACGGAAATGACGTCACAGTTGCCAGACGTTGAAAATTAACTGGAGTGTGTCGAACAATAAAAAAAAATGTTTGAATGTGTAACAGAAATATGGGTTGTTGGTGGATCTAATCATTGTTTCAATGTTGTTGTTATTGTTGTTATATATTTTCAGAACCTGTATCCAAGCGGAACCTCGGCCTTCGCTGAACTCCAACTCGTGCCACCCGCTAATTAATTTCACCGAACCATTTTGCAAAAATCATGGAATTATTCCAAACGACTACGTGTTTCAAGGTCCTGATGAGCAAGATTACATGAATTACGAAGTGAACATATTGTACAAGAAGCTTGGTATTCAATTTATCAAAAAAAAGTTTCGAATGAATGCATAAATGGACTCTTTTTATTTGCTTGTCGTAACTACTTACCGAGATGCGATAGTACGAAAGGTGTGTTTCAAAGACAGTTGGTGTGCAGAGAAAGCTGCGTTGAATTTGTCAAGAAATGTGGGGCTGTTTTTCAGAAGTTCAAAAAAGTGTATTTGGTGGAAAATCCTTGAGGATGCATCTCTTTTTCAACTGTGAACGGAAGCCTTACAGAAATGCTGGTGAATCGCCTGAATGTTGGTATTATAATGGGAAAACTGAAAAGCAAAAAGGTATTAATATATAGGTTAAAATTGGCGGCTATAGAGAAAGGTTAGTATTATTCAACTGTAAGGACCAAGTGCGAAGCGGCAACGTTTTGTGTTGAATAATAATCTAATTACCCGTGGATCCTATATAAATACCCATCGATCACATCATATATCCTTGTTTTTAGAAGGTTTTAAGATGTACTTGAAATCAGTTTCAAGGACTACTCGGAAAACGAGTGTCTATTTTTTTAATGAGGTCTTTACGTAATATTTCATAAACCAGTGGGAGTGTTTTACCAGGGGTTACAAACACGAGAGGACAATGAAAATCACAAGGCCGTTAACCTGAGTAATTTTCATTGTTCTCGAGTGTTTGTAAAAACGTCGAGGAAAGCCGAAAAAACAAGGCAATAACCTGTTACGAACGCTCAAGCTTTTGAAAAAATTGACGGACTAAAGGTGAGGTATACGGGCAACATTTTTCTTCAACGCAACAAAGTTGCGTTGCAAATTGACTAAAAGGAGTTGTTGCTCGTTTTACCACACACCTTAAACATTGTCACGGAACAATTGTATGTACGGAATATTAGATGGTCGTGACGTGGTACGATGCAGAGAATCTTTTAATATATATATATATATATATTATGTACTATTTACAGAATGAGTGGCCGTTCTGTATCGGGGTTTATACAATACCCTGGTTGCTATGCGTGTTTTCATTGGTTGTTGGCCATGATCTATTAGAGGACAGACACATGGTCACGTCAGATCACGTCAGCTGACTTGCTTTTTTCCTTCTTCACGCCCCAAAATCCCGCAAGAGTTTCAAACAAAAAACCTTTTAAATTTTTATTGTATAAAACAAATAGATTCCATTTTTTTTGTTGTCTGTTCAGTTATAGATGCACAGAAGACGTCACAACGTGGTAAGAACATCAGTGACCCACTCGACTGCGTCTCGTGGACCACTTTTTTGTTCTTACCACGTTGTGACGTCATCTGTGTATCTATAACTGAACAGACAACGGCAAAATGGATCTATTTGTTAAATACAGTATGACTTCTAAAACGCCTATTAAATTAGCGAAAAATACATCATGTTTAGAGCTGATAAACATTCGAGGAAAGGTTTAATAGGCTACGATTGTTAAATTAGTGATGTGAGCATGAGCTTTGATTTAGTATTAGTCCCACATTTTAAATTCTGCGAGCCATAAATTGCTGTTCTGATTTGCATCAATTACTGTTTGCATCTTCATCTTGTATGAGGACGCTACCAGCGTATCTTACTCAAGATAGTTGAATGCGAAGTGTCTGTACACTTGCTACAGAACTGATATCAGTGTCTGTAAATGTGATACAGAGCTGATGTTTTATTAAACAGTTCTGTATCACATTTACAGACACTGATATCAGTTCTGTACCGGGGTAAACAGACATTGATTAAACCTTAATCTCTTTTGAATTTTCCCTCATGAATTATTAATGAGTTTTAGAAATATGTATATATATATATATATATATATATATATTTATATATATATATATATACGGCCACCTCGGTTTTCATTTTTTTCCACACGCACATTAAGTATCGAAATAACCCGATGCATAAAGATCAGGTACGATTATAGTGACTAATCATACCTAATGTTTATGCACAAGGTACGATTCCCGTGTGAATTTGCAATAGGCAATATCATTGCCCAATGCAACCGCACCTTGCCTAAAACATTTCGAGTACACTGGTAGCGCCCCCCAATCGAGAGGTAGAGACAAGTGTTTGCCTATCTCAAAGTAGGTTCGCTGAACCCGCTTGTAGCGGCAGCGCCCTAAACGAAAGGCAAACTTTCATTGTGTAACTGGTTTGTTTTCTCGAGAATTTATTACAGTTTGCCTAGCACGTAAAAAGTGGGACTAATACTAAATCAATGCGCATGTCTATACACTGTTGTTGTTTTTATAGATAACTATCTAATATTAGTTTATGTGCGTGAATTTGCATTAGACCAATGGTAACCATTGAACCGATCATATACGGTACATGTATTGTTATTTAAAAGCGCTTGTAATATATTTACAGATATAGATATATAAATGGGGATTACATTTCAAATAAAGATAGTTACCATAAAAAATTGTCAGCCTTTTACATGGCCACGTTTGGATGTCGGTTTTATGCCAGATATCCTCGGGCTTAGCCCTCGAGACTTTTACTCTCGTTCTTCCTCTATAACCGTAAAGTGATAGCATAACATATTGGTTGATTAGTGATTAAATGTCCCTCAAGCCTCGGGAGGTTTAGTAAATATTGTAGCTTTCGGGTACACTTAATCGGGTTCATTTAATCAATAAAATATAGCTTTCGGGTACATTTAATCACTAATCAAAGAAAAAAGAAAATTCAAAAGAAATTAAGGTTTAATCAATGTTTGTTTACCCCGATACAGAACTGATATCAGTGTCTGTAAATGTGATACAGAACTGCTTAACAAATGTAAATTTAACAATTTAGTAAATGCAACAACAAAATTGTCTGTCTATTTATCTGTTTGTCCGTGAGTCTATTCATCTGTTTGTCTCTTTGTCTGTTTGTCTGTGAGTGATTTTCACCAGGATACCTCAAAATCTACTCGACAGGTTGTCGGGAAAGTGTGTGAGAAGATTGAATTTTGTTGACATTTGGATGAGAAATTAATAAAAATCTGACCACAATTCAAGATTCTCCGTGTAGAAAAAATGCCAGATTGAGTTTATTATCCTTATTTTATGCAAACATTTTTGTAAGCTATATAGTGAGCCAGTCTGGTTAGCGGAATATATTACCTGTTTTATTTTAAAACATCTTTAATAACCCGCTGAGTGCCCTCTTGTTCTCTTTAGAATTGTCATATCAAGATTTGGAAAGCGGCGATGGTTAGTTGCCTTAATATTATATATTTGTCTTTTAAAGGTTTCTGCATGGCACCAGGCGAACCCGAGTTGACTATCGCTCATATAAAACGAGGGCGAGTTGTCTAATTATTTTAGTATAAATTTACCAACAAAAGTTAAATAAACTTTGTTGCTTTACGGAACAACCGTTGGTTATTGATAGTGACAAACAACGAATTATGTGAATGGTCAATTTAGTTAAAAGACGGCTTGTCATTGGCTTATCGCCAGAGGTTTCTATTTCACCAAAGTCGAGGTGACTATCGGTGGATATTTACCCAGCCGCGAAGCGGTGAGGTGAATACACCGATATTCACCGAGACTGAGGTGACTAGTTCTGAATTATAAATTTTACTTCTTTTCTTAGTCACGCGCGTGAACACATGATTAATCACATGATGTGCTTCGGAACGTTCGCATATTAAACAATCACTGATCTGTGATACTAACGGTCTGATACTGAATCGAGACGGAAACGTCTCGAATTTTTAACAAAAGCAGGAAGGAAAGATAACATTTAAAAGTTTTGATAAAAAAAGTGATTTCAGTTATTTGTTGTTCACGTTGATGTTGAACGTGAAGGAACATCCTTGGAAAGTGCCAGATCAGTGGAAGAATGGATGAAGGACTCACACCATTGCCAGAAATTGGGACAAGATGGTGGCGCGCGTGTGCATTAACGACCATCATAATGGAAATTCCCAACAGTAAATAATAGGGAGAGCACACAATAGTTCAAATTTTGCTTAAACGGTGATATATTTCTTCTTTCCCCAGATCCATCTGACTTCAGCATGGACTAAGCAACAGTTGTAACTAAAAAGCTTTTTCTTAGCTCGACGACAAAGCACTATCCATAGTGTTAGCCATAGTAATCTTTGAAAACAGGTGCTAGAAATTGGCCAAATTGGCCAAATTGACCAAAAACGTTACGGGCGATGCGAAGTCTCCAGATCGCAATGCATTCAGCATGAGTCAGTCTACTTCATTAGAACATAAAGATCCTGATTTGTCCCTAGCATAGTACTTCCAAAAGCGTTTGAACTTGCTTGATTTCACAGTTCTTATAGCCGTTTACAGGTTGTTTACATATACATACATGCACGATTTAGGCAAATTCTAAAGAACTCAATTACCTGAATAATGAAAATACACTAGCCTACAATAGAATCAAACACATTAGAATACATAATTATATTATTAGGCGACAGAGAGCAGCGGCACAAATGACCAAAATTTCTGGTGATGCCATGCGATTGAAGGACACTTGCCTCATTCTTGCCGAAGGAGATGGTGCTCTTTTCAACAGATGGATTGTTTTCAACTGGAGATCGAGATGGAGCAATTGTGGCTGGGATGGCATCATTGATGGACGAAGATGAGGTTGGTGGTGTGATTTCATTACCATGAATGAATGAGGTGAGCGTTGATGACATGTGCTTGAATTGATTCAAAGTTGGCCTTTCACAATAACTTTCGATACTTGTATCGCTTCTGTGGCTGGTGACTGCTTTGATTTTCCGTGTTTCAACGTTGTTCGAGGACAGAACAGTGACAGTTGGCGCTCGTAGAGAGTGGTTGGTGTAATACGGCGAGATACCAGCTCTTTCAGACATATTTCGCGGCATGTTGTCAAATGTGTTGTGGCCAAGTACCTTCTTCTCATACCAAATCTTGACTTTTTCCGGGTCAAACCTCGAGGATACTTCTTTTGGCCGCCGGAACAACGCATCAACTTCGGTGTGGAGATGACTAAGATACGCTTTAATAGTTTGGACTGGACATCTTGGGGAATTCGGTTGAGCAAAGATTTTGCCATCAGAATGGTCTTCAGTGCCGTCAAGGCCGCAAGTGTGATTCTTGC
Organism: Paragorgia papillata; assembly: GCA_035771165.1. Lineage (NCBI taxonomy): Eukaryota > Metazoa > Cnidaria > Anthozoa > Scleralcyonacea > Coralliidae > Paragorgia > Paragorgia papillata. The sequence continues at coordinate 1,189,100 of JAWNZC010000174.1, read as the reverse complement.
TTGAAAGCACCGTTCCGGGTACATCTTTATTCAGCTCGAAGTATTCCTCTCCACCTTCAGTTGCAGAAAGACGCAGCATCGACTTCTTCATTAAGACTCTGATTTTCCCTGCCTCGTTTTATACCAAAATACAACGATATGTAGAACCAAGCTGTTTGCATCAAACTTAGAGGGCTACGGGTTTCAGGAGTTGTTACTTCTCCTTTCTCGAATAATTTTTTCACGGTTTCAACACTCAAAGGATTCTTGTGGACTGTCCCAGCTATTTTTCCACTGCCGATGAGGTGCTTTAGGTAAAGGAATGCAACGTTTTGTTTTGCTTCATCAAAGGTGACAGGATCGCAAATTGAAAACGTTTTGTTGTACGGTGATGAGCGAAGATGGCGGTCTAGAGCGGCTCGGATTGACCTTATGCTTATTCTTTCTTTATAGTTAGAACCATCTTTTCTTCTGGCCGACACGTAAAATTTAAAGAGACATTTGTTCATTTCTGCTATATCCATGCTTTCGAACTCTGTCGTAAACTCGTTTTAATTTGTTGTAAAACCATTCTGTTTTACAAAAAAAACAGTTTGACGTATAAAGTCATGACATAAACCTTCACGCTATCGGTCAGTTTTTTAAAGGATGAAATAAAATAAATTCGTACATAAACGAAAGGCTTCTTACCTTTAAACAGCTTAACACCATATTTTGTTGATTCTTTAGATTTTTTTGGAATGGCATTTTCCTTCATTTTTTCAATTTCTTCGTCCGAAATTTTGGCAAATCGATTTTGGAAAGCCATTTATAATTTTTTTGGAAAGGTGATAGTCACCGCTATCACCTCAGATTCACCGCTGAGCGGACCAATCAGAAAGCTGGAAAGCCTCTTTTCCACTATGAAATTATACTAAACAGCGGATAGTAACTCCTGCGATAGCCAATGAAATTCAAGGATTTGTAATAGAAACTTGTAAATACATTTATTATATTCTACATGGCTAGGATTCCTTTTTTGTTTATTTAATTATTTGGACTATTCCAAGCTTGAATTGGCCATTGTGCCATTTTCCCATAGAGCAATCGCTACCCATTGTTTCAAGGGAAAATGACATAAATAGCCAGATCAAGCCTCGAATATCCACCCAATTATTGCGATTATCAGGTTCTGCTGTTAACCTTTCTTATGTGAAATAATTTTTCTCCGCGATATCTAGCTCGGCTTGTTGCATGACAATCACAATACGTATTTGATTTCCTAGTCTATGTTTAGAAACGTTTTCCTAAACAGTACGTTTCTTTTTTGCAGATTGCCTATACTTAAACGGCAGCAGTTACCAAGGTAACATATCAATCACTGTTTCTGGCACTCCATGTCAATCGTGGACAGCACAATGTCCTCATCGTCACACGATCAACACAACGTACCCAGAATTGAACACGGCAAAGAACAATTGTAGAAATCCTCAAAATTCTGGGAAACGGCTTTGGTGTTTACTGCGGACAGGACCAAAAGATGGGAATATTGTGACATCCCTAAATGTATACCAGGTACGACATAATCCCAAAGGGAAAAAGGAAGTTATGTTTTTTAACAACAACAACAACAACAACAACAACGACAACGACAACGACAACGACAACGACAACGACAACGACAACGACAACGACAACGACAACGACAACGACAACGACAACGACAACGACAACGACAACAACAACAACAACAACAACAACAACAACAACAACAACAACAACAACAACAACAACAACAACAACAACAACAACAACAACAACAACAACAACAACAACAACAACAACAACAACAACAACAAAACTCACAACAGCAACAGCAACATGTCTTTGCGTTTATGAAACATATTAAGCACATGTACATTTATTTTTCACTCATTCTAAATTGCTATAAAATTGATAACATTGGTTGTCCAAACAACCATCAGTCTTCTTCAATTATAATTTCGAGAAAATAACTTTTAGTTCTAAATATGAACCTGAAAAGTTTGTTGTTGTACGTTCTGGCCGACTTAAGCAGATTCTCAAAATTTTAGTCAATTCTTTTTACTATTTATACCAAAGCAGGAATATTCTAATTATCATACCGACTCTATAATTATGAAGTTCTAATTATTATTAGATTCTGATCATTTTTCTGTATTTTTTTTCTATTTTTCCATTTTTGGTTTACATTTTATTTGGCTATTATCAATTTATTCTGTTTCTTTTTCTACTTTCTATATCGCCTCTTTCTCAGTTTTTTTGCTATCTCTTCCTCTTTTTCTCCTTTCACTTATTACTTTTTTCTCCTTTAGACTCTTGTTTTGTAGAGTGAATCTCTATATCTTAGACTATCTGAAATAGTCGGAATACATCAAAATAAAATCCTAATAATATCTGACTGTCGTCGGAAGCAGCCTTTCAACGTTTTTATAGCTTATAGTTCTTGAACAGTACTTACTAGCTTCTTAAAAGCTACTTATATACTTCATTATGTATTTGAAATAAAACAAATTTATTTTTATGCCTTACCTCTTACAGAAATTCGTGTCAACGAGTGATGCACGCATTGGCTGAGCTCGTTTACCGGGCGCGGCGATAAGTAAAGTGTGAATACAACAAATGACAACAATTTGGTTGTTTGGTATAAAATTTGGCTATGGGTAGCTAACCAAATACCTAATAGCCGTTCTATTAAATTGGTACATTATAGATAAAAAATAACTTTTAAAATAGATTGTCAAATTTGAAGTTCGAACTTGTGCCCGGTAAAGGTGAGGGCCTAAACATGCCACAGCATCGTAAACAAGGTGACGATACCACCCGACCCAAGGCAAATGCGGGAAATTACTCGAGGCGAACGATATAATATTTATAAAATCAGATCTGCCTGTACTCTGTCCCAAAGATAACAGCCCTTGCAAGTCATCAGAAGGAAAAAGTTGCCGCAAATCATGCCACTTCGACAAAAATTGCTACAAAGACCTGTGTAAATGTGTACAAAAAAGACACAACTGCCCTTGCAAGTTGTGCTGAACTGATGTACACATTTAGACCCAAATATCTCCCCAGCAGATATGTAGGTACATAAACCAATTCACGTACTGCAATTTGGTATTCGAATATATTTATGGAATGCGTTCGAGCGCCATCGTCCGAGGGTACGAATCCGAGTGTCAGACAAGCCTCGTTCCGCGGCATGAGAGGCCGCCCCTATTCTAAAGCTATGACCATTATACCTTGCCGGGTCAAGCCCACACTGTTTAATGCAGGAAGCCATCTGATTTGCAAAAGTGGCGCGAGGTACCGGTTCTTTGTTTTTCGTAAGAAAAGGAGCACCAGAGGTACGACCACGCAATTGTAGGTAATCGTTGAGGAACTGTACTGGGCAAAGTTTAGACTCTCGAGTTTGGGGAATGTCAAAGGGAAACGGTCTCTGGTTGTAACAGTTGCTTTGATAGGTGTAATCGCCAGCTGATTAAATTGCTGAGGTAGACATACATCAGACTTGCCAGACAATGTCATTTCGCCAATGCGCAAATAAGCTGCGAAATTAGCTAGGGAACACATGGCGCGAAACAATCGTATCTCGTACTTGGATCCCAGGATAACGACCGCATCGAGAAGACGGGGCAGAATAAGAAGGGTAATTGGTAGCCGAGTATCGAGACGATGGCCTACCTTATTGTACCCTTTAAGTATTTGGAGGATATAGAAAACATTAGTAGGATCCGGCAGATCTAACAACCTGTGGGAGTATCCAATGGCCGTGATATACGTGTTAACCGTGGAAGGCGCATAATTTTGATTGAACATGTAGGCTATGAAAATAGCGAGAGTGGTTGGTGCTATCGGTAAAGCAAAGTTAGCAGTATGGAACATAGCGTGATGAAATAAATGAAAAAGCTTCCATGCTCGCTGATAAGTCGGCCTGGACGTCGGTTGTAGGCTAGACGTCATCAACTTGGTTACGACATCTGCCAGTTGCATGGTAACAGGTGAGATGGAATGTCCGTCGGTTCAGGATCCATGTGCTTTGGTGCCAAGTGCTTGAAAGTTCCGACCTGCAAGCGAGATAGTGAATCGGCCAAGGTATTCTCGACACCGGGAATATATGATATTCTTGTTTAAGCAAAAAAGAACTAATTTCCGAACAAAAAACATTAGGGACTTGTCCCGGCAAGATTGCTTGTTAATTCTATAAACCAGAGCTTCGTTGTCAGTACAGAAAAGGATAGACTGGTTTCGCATATAATCACCCCATAGATAGAGGCTCAAGACGATAGGATAGAATTCAAGTACCGCTATATTGGTATGTAAACATTCTTTCGGCCATTTCCCATAACACCAGTAAGAACCAACTACGGCCCCGTAACCCAGACTACCTGCTGCATCTGTGTGCAAGATTAAGGTTTTTGATGTTTGCCACCGTTCATCTAAGAAAAAATTTCGCCCATTAAATGTACACAAAAAGGATAACCACACCTTCAGGGCAGCTTTTAATTCCTTTGTTAATCGTATAAAATGGCGCTGAGAACGTACGTCGGCAGTAAGATCGATCAACCTGCGAAGAAAGGCACGGCCTGGTACCACCACCGAACATTCAAAACATAGGAGCCCACAAAGTGATTGGATTTCGGTCAATATGACCTTCTTACGAGTTAAAAAAGAGGTTATGGCATCAATGCATTTTGATAGTTTTTCCTGTGGTAGGCGAGCCTCCATCGCTATATAGTATCGAGTTCAATACCGGCGAACGCCAAGGTCGTAGCAGATTTCGCCCAAATGTTCTATCTGGTGCCATGGGAATGCCTAAATAGTCGCATAAAGAGAGAAACATGCCCAGTTGTCGCTGACACATAAATCGACTCTTAGCGACGAGGAGAAAATCGTCAAGTAAATGAATAATACAGTCGAACAGCAATTTGTGTTTTGCAATCCATTCAATTGCAGTGCAAAACGCCTCAAAGGTGTTGCATGAACTAGCACAACCCATAGGCATACACCGATCAAAATAATATAGTTCTCGCCATTTCATACCCAGTGACGGATAGTCTTGCGGTTGAATAGGAATCAAACGAAATGCGTTACGAATATCGTTTTTTGCCAGATGACAGCCTCGACCTGCCGCCTTTATACAACGTATCGCACCAGCAATAGTTGCATAATGGCAGTGGTGTTGTCTGCGCATGCGGCTATACCGTCGTTAACGGAAGTTCCCTTTGGAAACGATAAGTGATGTATCAAGCGAAACTCCCCTTGTACCTTCTTTGGAACAACCCCAAGACGAGACACTCGAAACTGAGGAAATGGCGGGTGATTAAAAGGTCCGGCTATCCGATTAACAGCTAATTCTTTAATTATCTTCATGTCGACAACCTCGGGTTGTTGAATAGCAGAACACAAATTACTTGCTTCGAAAGATTGATGATGACCGACGAAATGCAACGGAAAACCCATCGCTAGAAATCGAAGACAGGGGCTATCAAACACCCTAATTAGGCCCAGGCCCCTGGCCGCTCGGCACCAATATAATATAACAGAAAATCATATGGACATTGTCCTATTACGAGAAATATCTCTTGAAAAAATTAGCGATGTAAAAATGTGCATAGCCAGCATTTAAGTTTTTTTTAGTATTTTTCCTATATATAATAAATAGGAAAATATGGAAATTCATTTACGAAACGTCTTCGCAAGTACTTCCCTGTAAAATTTATAACAGATCACTGCGGGATTTATACCCTGGTCCCAGAGATTCTACGCCGCCCGCTCCTCCCCCCCCCCTGAATGATGAAAGCGGCGAGCGAACCTCTGATCGAAGACGCCACCAATCTCACTTTCATGTTTTAGTAATCTAACCCCCCCCCCCCCCTCTAACAGATTTATTAGCCAATCAGAAAATGGGGTCAAGATCTGACCCTGGCCACTTCATCAGCTCGGAGCGATCAAAGAAACGGCCAGTTCGACCAGAGGTTCTGTCGCCGCTTTCATCATTCGGGGTGGGGGGGGGGGGGGGGTGCGCGGTGGGGGGGGGCGGCACAACAAACATGTGCTTGTAGTTTTCATGATTCTTTAGTCGGACTGAAAACCATGCATAAATGACAATATTCCCTTTACGTTGTATTTTATCTTTTATATCTTTTACCGTCTCCTGTAGTTGATGGTAACTATGTAAACTGGTTTTTAAACAGCCAATGTAATGTCACATGTGGCCAAAGCGTTGAAATATGGCGACGTATTTGTAGCAATCCTATACCAAGATATGGTGGCAAGAATTGCTCTCATTTGGGAAATTCAACAGAGTTTAGACAATGTACAAGAAAAACCTTGCCCGGGTAATTAATTTGAACAATGCTTTTTGCTATAACGCTATATTACCTATATATATATATATATATATATATATATATATATATATATATATATATATATATATAGGTAATATAGCGCTATAGAAATATATACATATATTTCTAAAATATATACATATATTTCTAAAACTCATTAATAATTCATGAGGAAAATTAAAAAGAAATTAAGTAATAGTTCAAATACGAGACGGAGGACTTTACCGGGATTTCAAAGTCCGAGTGCTTTTTGAAAAGGCGAGCCAAAGGCGAGCCTTTTTAATGCACGAGGGCTTTGTAATCCCGGTAAAGTCCGACGTCGAGTATTTGAACTGACTTCTCAAACTCAAAACTCCGAAGATACCTCTGAAACGTAATATAATTTGCCTTATTTCAAAGTCCCAAGACTTTGAAAACGTATTTTGCATTATTTCAAAGTACTAGTACTTTTCCTCCGATTTCAAAGCACTGATTAAACATTAATTTCTTTTGTTTTTGGTTCATGAATTATTAATGAGTTTGAGAAGGTTTATTCAATGTCTGCTTACCCCGGTACAGAACTGATATCAGTGTCTGTAAATGTGATACAGAACTGTTTAATAAAACATCAGTTCTGTATCACATTTACAGACACTAATATCAGTTCTGTAGCAAGTGTACAGACTATCTTGATTCGCATTCAAACTATCTTGAGTAAGGTACACTGGTAGCATCCTCGTACAAGATGCAAACAGTTGTTCAACAACAACATTTTATTTTGTTAATAACAAATGATGATCAGAACGGCTATTTATGGCACGTCACTTAGAATATATAATGTGGGACTAATACTAAATCAACGCGCAAGCTCACATCACTAATTTAATAATCGTAGCCTATTAAACCTTATGTCGAAGGTTTATCAGCTCGTAACATGATGTATTTTTCGCTAACTCAATATATATATATATATATAAATTTTTCTTCTAAGTACTCGTACGTTTATCTTCCAATTATTTTTTTCAAATTGAGAATCTTGATCAATAGCTGCCTAAGATGTCTGAGAATTTTCCCTTTGATGTGTAAAATCGTCTGGCGTTAGACAGAGTAAAACAACAAAGGGACATATTTTAGCCAGCTCGGGTAGGATTAGGTTGATCACTAGTTAACCCATTGCTTGTTGGTATGTCTGAGGGTTCTCCCTGACGAGTGAAATCGCCCAGTAAAACAACAAATGAGCCAGCTTGGCAAAGAGGAATGGGTTAAAACTGTAATGACTTATATTTACAGAACTATTTACAGAACGGACACGAATTCTGTAAATGCTAAAACGAGCTATTAAGTTAGCGAAAAATACATCATGTTACGAGCTGATAAACCTTCGACATAAGGTTTAATAGGCTACGATTATTAAATTAGTGATGTGAGCATGCGCGTTGATTTAGTATTAGTCCCACATTATATATTCTAAGTGACGTGCCATAAATATCCGTTCTGATCATCATTTGTTATTCAACAAGGTAAAATGTTGTTGTTGAACAACTGTTTGCATCTTGTACGAGGATGATACCAGTGTACGTTACTCAAGATAGTTTGAATGCGAATCAAGATAGTCTGTACACTTGCTACAGAACTGATATCAGTGTCTGTAAATGTGATACAGAACTGATATTTTATTAAACAGTCCTGTATCACATTTGCAGACACTGATATCAGTTCTGTACCGGGGTTTCCTTTTTTAAGTTCTTTTTAATTAACAACGAGCGAAAATTATCTATTCATAGAAACAACGTGATGCATGCACATGTTGGCTCTTGTATGCGCACGCACTAGCATATATAACACAGTCGAGGCTTCTGAATAAACTAATTTCTCTAAGCGTTTATTGTGTGATCTACTTTTATTTCTTCCTTTATTGTAAAAATTGTTTAGCAGAGTTTTTGTGCCAATGATGCCTCACGCCCTATTGGTTTACCTCAGAAGTGTGATATCTGTGGTGCACGCAATACTTATTACTGCTGAATTATTTTTGTCCAAGTAAAGATAATGGGGCATTCGCGCGTTTACGTCACTTTGGCGTTAAATGTTTATGGAACGTAAATTAGGTCTGGATCTGCCTTGTTTAAGAGAACACTTAAAATGTCAGAGTAACATCTTTTGCAGTTCTTTTGTTTCCTTGATTTGTTGTTAAGAAATTTCAGGTTGTTTGATATGCAAATTAAGCATTTTAACGTCACACGTGCATAATAAGTTATCAGAGAAGGTTATTTATTATCAAGTATAGTAGAATCATTAATGGATCATTAATCATCTGAAAATTCTACATGTTTGGTGTTGTGAGAGAAACGCACCTACATGCTTCCTTCCAATACTTGGTTTGATAATATTTCAACGATATAGCCTATATAGCCTTATTGATAAGTCATTGTGGACGTGTGACGTCAAAATGTTTAATTTGCATATCAAACAATCTAAAAACCACAATTTCAAACAAAGCAGACGAAAAACTAAAAGTAATGTTATTTTTTTCATTTTAAGTGTTCTTTCAAATAAGACAAACTTAAGTTTTGTTTTATGAACACTTTAACCGAATATCACTACCAAAGGGCGGCTTGATGGTGCTAAACAAAATAATGGCCCTGATTACTTTATATCTTTATAAAAAAAGATTTTGTTTTCTATTTTCCATAGTTAACTGTGGTTATGGTAACTGGACGTTGAGCAGTCCATGCAGTGTTTCTTGTGGTCAAGGATTTGAAATTTTGAAACGCTTTTGTGATAACCCTCCACCAAGAAATGGTGGAAGCAATTGTAGTGTTTGGGAAACTCAACTAGTATAAGACAATGCACAAGAAAACCTTGTCCGAGTAAGTAGCATCTGTTTTTATACATGGATTACTTTTCGCTTGATAGACTACTACACTCGTAGAAATGCAAATGTTGTTCAATACATGCAAGCAAGTTGTTGCAATTGTTTCAACAAACCGTCTATGGGACGCAAGTGCACTTGTTGTTCCTAGTTTGTTAACAAAACTGTAACATGCAGATTATGCTTCGAGAAGTGGAGCAATGAGTGGTATGTAAACTTTGTAGCCGGAAGAAATTTTGTCTAACATTTCATGTATATTATTAATAAGTAATAGCATGGTTTCGAGTGCAATTTTGGAAAAACACGCACTTGTGAGTTTGATAGTCTTTGAAAAACTCACTCGTGCATATTTTTTCCAAATTGTACTCGAAGCCATGCTATTATCTACACTAATAATTTCAATGGACCTGTCACTTCCAACAACTTTTTATACCGTTCTGTATCCAGTAACAAGTCGTCATAAACTTGGCAACAACAAACTTGTATCGGCTTGGTAAAATCGCAACTTGTTAACAACTTGTTAACACGTTTATTGCAAGCTTGTTGCAAACATATTTTGTTAACAAGCTGTGAGAGTTTTTGTCGTGCACTGCATGTTAACATTGATTTCGTAATTGGCAATTGAGATTACAAAGAACGCTGTTGTAAACTGTTTTCAATCATATCTCAATCGTTGTTCACGTTGAGATTGCTATAAAAATACTTTCTTTCAGTTTTCAATCGTATTTGCATAAACCATATATCTATAGTTTCACCATAAGCGCTTTGTATCATAGTGTCCCGTTCACGATATTTCTACTTAATATAATTATATTGTTATTGCAAAGCGGAAAGGAGTTAAACCGCCTAGATTTTAGAAACGATCTACCTCACACCCCAGTTTAAATCCGTGGAGTAACGTGTAGTGTGTGTGTGTGTGTGTGTGTGTGTGTGTGTGTGTGGGGGGGGGGGGGTACAGTTCTTTTAAGGCCAAGTGAGTAGACTATAATAAATAAATCTAAAGATATTCTGACGTGTATAATACTATGTCCTTGTTTGATAACAGCAAAATTGTGTAATATGTGGCTTTCAGATCACTCTTAAATATTTGCCTCAAAATACAGGAAATGGTGTTTCAAAGACCATAAAAATCAAACAAATTCCGGGGGAGCATGCCCCGGACTCCCCTAGGAGCTTGAGGTTCTCCCCCCCCAACCAAGACACTGGCTACGCTACTGTTCGTAATAACTTACTAAACAAATAAAAGTGAATTGTTTCCTTACTTGTTTTTTATTCCCTGTAATTTGTTTTGTTGTCAATATTATTTATTATCATGATTATTTCTTTTTCTGTAACTTAATTCTTCTTATGTTTTTATAAGTTGACGGCAACTATGGAAACTGGACCAAAGCGTCACCCTGTAGTCGTTCTTGTGGTAATGGTGTTGAAATATGGACTCGGGAATGTAACGATCCTTTACCCAAATATGGAGGTAATAATTGCACAAAACAGGGCCCGGATCAAGAAAATCGCGTATGTATCAATGTGCCTTGTCCAGGTAAGAATTTATTTCTGAGTCATCTCTAGTACAGTGATTCTTGATTGCGATATCCATCCATCTTGTTGGTTTTTTTTTATATTTTCTTTATACGACCTTTAGATGTAACTTTATATCTGCAAAAATCAAAGCGTGTCTGTTTTGTCTTTCTGTCTGTGTGTCTGTGTGTCTGGCTGGCTGTATGTCTGTTTGTTTGTTTGTTTGTTTGTTTGTTTGTTTGTTTGTTTGTTTGTTTGTTTGTTTGTTTGTTTGTTTGTTTGTTTGTTTGTTTGTTTGTTTGTTTGTTTGTTTGTTTGTTTGTTTGTCTGTCTGTCTGTCTGTCTGTCTGTCGAGTTGAATAGAGCTGATCCAGTTATAACACTACAAGGTTATGGCACCAGATCCTATGAAAAATGTGAAGAACTAAGAATAAAGCTATAATGATCTATAATTAAAACGATGTTACAAAACCGGAAACGGTTTTTGCACAACTTGCTATGGTAATAAAACACACTTATAAGCCGCTAATGCACCTAACGGGTGGTCCCACATGGCCACGATCAGTTATTGCTGATATTAAACAACAGTGTAATATCACTTAATTTAATTAGTGTCTGATTTTAGCCATGTAAGACCACAAGTTAAGTGCATAATTACCATAGCAAGTTGTGCAAACATCGTTTCCATTTCCCCTTCCATTATCTATGATCTAATCTTAGATATTTATTTCAAACCTATCCAAGTACATTAAACTTCTCTCTAAGAAGTAAAGATACTAATGTTCTACTGCCGAATCCTAAAACAAAACACCTCAAAAAGATTTTCAAATTTTCTGGAGCAAAGCTATGGAATGAGTTACCTAATGAAATATAACAAGAAAACTCTTTCACATCATTTAAAGAAAAACATCATCACACAGTCTCGCACAGTCTGACTAATAACCTAAATTGTAAATATATTTTTATTACTGTATATAATTTATTACTCAGTTTCGGCTCGCATGAAAAAATTTTTCTGTAAATTGATGTCACTCCAAACTTAAATAAATTTGTCTGTCTGCAGTCTGTCTGTCAGTCAGCGAGTTGTTCGGTCCGTCGACAAGTCTCTATGTCTGCATGTTTGTGCGGGCTTCTTTCTATTTATTTATGTCTATCTAAAAAATGTTAGATTTTTTTTTAAATCTTTAGTGAAATGGAACGTTAAGATGATTGGTATCATCACTGGTGCTGGCATTGGTGTGATTGTCTTGGTTATTTCGATTTTTGTGTTGTCGTCGACGAAGACGTCCTAAAAGAAAGGACGGAACGACGGTGAGTTGTTTTTTTAATTTTAAATTAAAGGTGATCTACAGTTCGAACTGCACATGGTTACGCCTCAGTTTGCATAATATTGGTTTGGTTATGATTTCACAAAACTTAATACGATGTACCTTGATTGACTTCTTTGTTCTCCTATTTTTACACCACCACATATTTTCCGTTAACAATTAAATTGAAAACTTTCAGAAAATAAACAAACACAATGATATAATATGTATGTGGTACTCCGAGTGACAAACCATATCGGGCGAGTAGAAAAAAACTCGACCGCGGTTAGGTTGTATTCCCACGACCTTCATTTTACTAGTTTGATGGTCTATCGCCTGAACTACATGGTCAAGTTGGGAACAGGTCGTGGAATGATGATATTGTCATGAACCCACTTTCAGCGACGGGGCAGATCGCGTCGTAGACCACTTAAAATACTATCTTAATTTTGGAAGCTATATAAATAGACACTAATGGTTACCCGTGAAAAATTCACGGTCTTAAAAAGAACATGTTTTTAGGAAGGTGTCTTTGTTTAGAGACACAGGTAGCCCATATACATATTTATTACATATTCTGTTAGTGCCACCGAATTGTTGCTTGCTGCAAAGGTTATCACACAACATCTCTGAACACAACGTTTTTGGTGAAGACGCCGTCCTGGAGCCATCGAAGGTGCCCTGCTGTGTCCCATTTAGCACTTTAACGTTGACATCGGTTAGAGATCGAGCTCTGGAAAAGGCAACATACAGTTGACCGACGGTGTTAGACGGTGCTAGGTTTATCCTTGGTATTAAGACATGTTGTCTTTGTTTATCTTCTCCTTCTACGACGTTGTTGAATAGTCCATTAATGGTAAGACGTGTCCCATTACACAATCCCTTTCGTGTATTTAGGTTTCGCAATAGCATGACGATAGCGGCAACTTTTAAGTGAAGAATATGTGGAGGCATGCCTGAGGGAGTGAGGCTGTGAAGAAACTCAATTGAGTAGTTTTCCTGCTCTTCTTCATCGTCGCATTGAACTTGATCGATACTTGCATATGTCTTGGTTTGTTGTGGCAGGCGTTTCAGGACATCTTTGTTGAGTTCGAGAGAATCGTCGTTCTTGGGACACAAAATAGCCTTAGAACTTAGCTGTTGCACGTTTTCTGGAAAGATGGAGCCTTCAACGATACACTCTGCTGGGAGCTTGATGACATCTTCACCGATATCGTTGTGCACTGGTAATTGACCGGTACCGAGTTTCTGAAGCCAATGTGCAAAAGAAAGTAGTTCAGGTGCAGTTCTCATGTTTTGAGTGAGACGCAAGTGCTGGAAAGATGTCCAAATTGGTGCATTTTCAATGCACGTTTCAACAATTGCAGTATGGCGTGCATGCGGCACGACTGGAAGCGTTTGTTTGAAATCCCCTCCAAGTAGTAAAGTCTTTCCTCCAAAAGGAATGTCAAGCTGTGTGAGGTCACGCGGAGTAAATTATCGATGGCTGTAAGGGCATATGATGGCGCCATGTTTGCTTCATCCTAAATGATGAGGTTGCTGTTGGCGATTTCTTTCACCTCTCGACTGGCTCCGTTGAGGTGGCAATATGAATTTTCCACAACTGGAACTGACAGTTTGAATCTTGAATGCACAGTGCGTCCTCCTTCTAGAAGAGTGGCAGCGATTCCTGTCCATGCCACGGGGAGAACGACATCCTGTCTTCCTCGTAATATGTGAATTATGGTGTTATAGAGGAAAGTTTTGCCACATCTAACGGAGCCGTGTAGGAAGAAACAATGCGGAGTTTGATTGCCTCGATTCTGAACACCATCTAACACTGTATGAAATGCACAGATAGATTGCCTTTGTATATATATAGGTGTTCCAGAGTTGTAGGGGGTTGTTTGGATGGCAGAATACGCATATCGTGGCAAAGAGGAATCTTAACTGGGCTGGCATGTGAGCGATAACTCCTTATTCTAAGCAGCGATCCCACTCTCGATCGTCAGCAAGAAGATTTCGTTGGCGTGTAGCATCTTTGTAGGTGGGATATAGTATGCCATCTACTACTGTGCGTGTATCTTCAAATTGAATTGCACCGGGAACATGAAGTAGTAGAAGGCGTAAATGAAATTTCTCTATGTCTGTTGGGCTAACAGAATTCATCCTTCCGATGACAGAGGTGGCTCCTCTTTGTCGCCTTTACCACTTTTTGTTTTGGGCGTGAAATACATAGTGCGATAGTATGTTATGATAGAGGTGGTCTATTGCTTCTGGCTCACTCTGATCGAGAAGGAACCAAGCTGTTAAAGTGATATTCCTATGTTCCGCATGATGTAGAGCTTCTTCTTCTTCTTCTCCCTCTCTGACGTATACGGGTTGTTGTTGGGGCAAGTGTGCAGCCAATCTTACGATAGTGTAAGAATGAGCATGCATCCTGTACTCAAGGAGTCTCCACATTGCTTCAGGGGCGCTGACATACCTCGCATCGAGGAATGTGGATGTTTCACCCAGTTGAGCTGGTCTGTTTGATGGGCATCCTCTTGTAGACTGAGTTGGACACAGTCATGGCCCTTGTGGACGTACTTGAAAAGGTACTTGATGCTCTCGATACTTCGCATATATCAACATTGATGTGAGCTTCGTACTTGAGAGAAAGCCAAGGGTTATATTAAACTGCCCATCTGTTATCGAGATCTGTGTCTCTGATTCGTACGACTCTGCCGTTGTTTCTCCTTCTGTTAGCTGGATAGCAGTCCACGTTTGGATTTGTTTCGCTGCGAAATTCTTTGGGGAAGTCCTTCTGGCAAGTCCCATCGACCTTGCAAGGGGAAGATGGGTTCGAGGTTCCACGTGGACCGCGCATCATAGATGTGGTTATGGTGTTGTGCAGACGGGGATGTAGGTGCCGCTCAGGGATTTCTGTACATCGCGATCACTAAGCTTGTCGTTATTGTGCAAGAAAAGTAGAATATGGGCGCGTTCTCGCAATCAAGTCTGGACAATGCTCTGCTTTTTGTGGAGGCTGTACGTTTTCCGCGATTTCCTTCCATTTAGGATTGCAGATAAAGGTAACGAATAAATCCGGTTTACCGGTAGTTTTGCTGCATTGCACGTGGACTTCCCTGGAAGGTTTATGGAAGTATGGATAGACGGCCATGCCGAACTCCTTGTTATTTTGCGCGGTTGTGGACGTGGTCCATCAAACCTTGATATAAATCCACTCTAAGGTGCTGCTGATTAACTCGGAGGAACGATAATCTCGTGCCTTCACAGTTCACGGAGGGATCAACAGCATACTGTTGAAACAGCTTTCCTGCGTTGTCAATGGTGGAAAAGTGTTCTCTCAGGGCTAATCGATAACTTTAAAATTGGAACATTGTTACCTTGTTCCTTTCTGGTGTTTGACGATCTTGGACATGTCGCAGGTTTTGGTTCCATTATTGACTACTGAAAGGAAAAAGGATGGGATAGAGCATTGGTTCACGATTAGGGTCAAGTGTGGAGATAGTTATGAGAGCATTACCCCTTGGTATAATTATCGTTTTCTCTTGGGTTGGTGGTTCTCCATCGTTTCCAACAAAAACAGCTGCAATCTCATGTACTGTCGGAGCATTATATCTTCGCCTGTCAACTTCGGTGCTGGTCTTGATAGATTCAGCACGCCTCTGCTCTTCGGCTTCAACCTCGCCCATCAGTTTGAATGAGATCAACATAGGATTGTTGAAGTGACTGGATCGGCCTCCCTGTGGCCATAAAGAGTCAAGAGCCATGCACTCATGTGGGCCGTGTGGCACAGCTTCGGGTTTGATTCGGTTATTTTGTATTTTCTTCCTTTCGAAATTGACATAAGAGACGTTATTACAACTTCTTCTGTCATGTTCCATGGTTACATTACATTTTTCCGCTCTGGAAAAAGCAAAGGCGATGGTTGTGAAATTGAAAACGCTAATCTTTTCAAAAGCCATACACCCATTGCACACTGCCGAACTTTAGGCTTAGTTTTGGTAGTGGTTTAGTTTCAATGGGCCCGGTGGTTTTCTAGCGTTTCCGCGGAAGGACGGACGGAAGGAGAGACGCGGCTCTTAATATATAGATATCTATAATTAAAAATAGAAAATAGTGATGTTTAAAATTTTAAATAAGTTTATTACTATTACTTTATTATATTAATATCACGGTCACCTCGGTTACACGGCAATTTAATCTCTAAATAACCTTATGTATAAAGATTAGGGAAGATTAGTAACTAATCATACCTCAATCTTTATGCATTAGGTACGATTAGTAACTAATCATACCTAATCTTTACGCCAAATTAAAGTACGCTTATGCATATGATAACTAACGAATACATGAAATGAACATTTATCGAATTCCCAATAGTATTAATCACAACTCAATTTATTAACTTTGAAGTTGTTGACTCGATCCGCCATACTCTCGGGATGTTTAGTATTTAATCACTAATCAACCTCAATGCCATGCTATTACTTATAAAAAAAATTATTATTAAATTTAACGTTAATTAAACAATAAGTTATAATCATACATCAGTGTACAAATCGAAAATATTACGAGAAGGCTCTTCACTCTTCAGTTGAAAGTGAAAATGCAGTCATATGATTGCATTCTTCATGTGAATTTAGTTTTATGTGACTGGCTTTCTTGGATAGTTTTTTATAAAATAACATGTATACTACGCGAGCCCTGATTGGTCAATTGCCGTGTTTGGATCAGAGTATCCAAACACGGAAAACCATTTGGTATTTCTTTAATGACTGTAATTATGTACACACGTGATGTAGGTCCTTTCGCCGATTTCCAAACATCGAGAGGAGTGGAATATACAAAATGAACTTCGAAGAAATTGAAATTGAATGAAAAAAATAATTTTAACTAACTTCCCAAACAAATCTATATCTATATTGGAAGAAAATTATTCATGATTTGAGAATGACATTTCAAATTTTACAATATTAAATCATTATGCAAAGTCACGTTGCAGATATAATTTGTCTGAAAACTTTTATCAAATAGGTCTGTTCGTTTTTAATTTTTTTTTAATTTTTAGCAAAATTTATAAAAATTACAGTACAATTATTTACTTGAATGTAAATGTTTTTTGAGCTACTTTATTCAGAAAAATTTCCGAGTTGCCACAACATTTTGATCACCGGTGAGATACTATAACCATTGAGTTACTGGGACTAAGATGGCTGAAACGTTTAGGTTCACTTTGGTGTACATGATGATATTTTTGTGATAATTATGTGCAAGTACAATATATGTTAAAGGGTAGTGGCAACAAAAATTAAAGTTTTCAATTTATGACGTAATTCTTATTAATAAACATACTAAACGAATTCTAATAATATGAACAATGTTTGCCAAGAATAACATCGTTAATTTCGACAAAAAGGAACGATATTGTCATCCGCCATCTTGGAATTTTTTTATATTCATCATGACGTCACTTGCTGTTTAAAACAAAATCTTTACTTATTTAATAGGTATATGTCGATATGTATGCATGTCTGAAGTTTGTTTTTAATGACTAACGTTTTCATATCAAAGCACTACAACACTTTCAAACATATGGAAAGCACTCGGCTAACACTATCGGCAAAGTGTGTTCCTCTAATATTTATCTAACTTATGATGTCACTAACTTCCAAGATAATTAGGCACTGTATTGAAACGAGATAGCGAGTGGATGATACGATTGTATTTTGCCGGAATTAGTCATCTTGTTACAAAAAATTGTCCTAGTTGCTTGGATTACCTTAGTAACTAACTATATGTTTATTAATCAAAACGTCAAAAATTGGAAATTCTGATTTTTGTTGCCATTTGTTACCGAACACGGATGTTGTTAAAAGAAGACATGAATTCACATATTATAACAATTAACATAATATCATACTTAGTAACCTGCACAAAGGTAGCATTATATAATGTCATATGTTGTTCTCAACCTTTTACATTTAAACCATCTGCATACGTCTCACAAATAAATTTAATTATAATTAACTTTAAGAACTAATTTTCAGTGTAATGAACTACATACAGTAACATGCATCATTTTGGTCAAAAACATTCATAACCTGAACACTGCGAGTATATAGTAAGTCGATTGATCCCAATGTGCTTACATTTTGTAGATTATGTTCCATACGCAGTTTTAAATTTTCACTCACAACTATTGCGGAGTGCTCGACCAGGCGAGAATTCGACAGTAATTGAATCCCCATCTCATGGCGCACACAATTATCAAAATTTTACAAGCGATGGAAAGCCATTACCAGGCCTCTGCCGAGGAATAGTGAAACACCAACGTGCTTATGTAAACATTCTTGAATCCATAAAACCTTGGTATACCAAACTTCAGTTGTTACGTCGGATTACGATCGATTGGTTGAGAAACGCATCGGGGAATGTGGATGAGTTTGGGCGTCATGCGTATGATGTTTTGCAGTTTTGCCCCCAATGTTCTTCCAGGCCATTCCTGTGAAAAGTTTAAATCCGGGGAGAAACTTGTTGAGGGGGGGGGGGGGGGGGGTAATGATGTTACGTAGTGAAGCCTTCAAGGGAGAAGCAAGTTGACTACAAATTGTAATGCTGTTTGTGTGAGTATATCGACTATATGTCAGTTTTGGCTACTATAAAATTCCAACTCGACAATTTGAATGGCACTGTTTGAAATATATCAAAGCCCTAGGCCTAGTTCAAGTTCAAACGCACATAAACCTAACTCAATTGTCAAGAATGTTTTCCGTACGTAATTTAACCTAATTTGCATTGATTTTGGTTCATGTGAAGTTCCAGGTTTGAACTTGGCCTGAAACTTTTTGTTGGGTCAAATTTCAGTTTGGTGTAGTCTAGATGGAAAATATAGCATTACAAGGTCCACATACATACGACTTATCATAAATAATTCTCAATAAATTTTGATATGTGTACTACATTGTTTTGGTTTGGAGACAACAAACCTTTGCTATTTATGGCGATCAGTTATTTTTTTAAATCTCGCCTCAGAATGCGGGCAATGCAGTCTGAGAGATTCTAGAATTCAAAAAATTTTCGGGGGGGCGCCTTCCCGGACCCCCCTAGGAGACTCGCGTGTTCGACGCTCGACCAATTTCGCTCCCCCAAAGACAGAACCCTGGCTACGCCACTGAACCCATTGACGAGACAAGCACTCCTATTTACAACAGTTTGGAAAGATCGTGTGAAGCACAGCCACAAAAAGAAACGCAAATAAATATACAGTAAAAAAGAAGAAATTGAAATAACTGGATAACGAATAATGGTTGGCCATTTTTTCAACATCGTTTTGAAGAAATTTGCTTTAATGAAATGGATAATTCACGATAAAAACAAAATGGAAAGTCTTTATCAGAATATATCCTGAACTGAAAATATTTCAGAAAATTAATCTTAGGGTATGTTTAACACTCATTAAAGTGTGTTTCTAACACGCCTTTTAAAAATGTTTCAAAAAGCACCAGTGGCGTCTCCACTTGGAGAAACTTGTGGAGAAATTTGTAAGGGGGGGGGGGGGGATACAGTTTTTTTAAGTCCAAGTGAGTAGATAGTGATGTGTTAAGCCCTAATCAAACGAGAACGCAAGTCATCGCAAGTTAGCTTACGATGACTTGCGATGCCACCAGTCAAACGTCGGCACAAGTCGTCGCAAGTTCTGTGAAGAGTCTGTATTAGCAGGCTACAAGTTCTGCAACTTCCGCTAGTTCCCACGCCTTTTCGCTAGTTCTCATGATAGTTTCTATGGCGACGGAGCACGAAAGACTTATGTCTTGTGTTCAAACGTTTCGCAAGCTCCCGCAAGTTGAAGAAAACTTGCGATGAAATTTGAACACCACAAGTCACAGCAAGCTGACGATCAAACGAGACAAAAGCAAGCACAAGCCAAAACTTGCGATGACTTGCGTTCTCGTTTGATTAGGGCTTTATATATATATATTCCAGGCATGCATATGCTAAAAATTACAATACCAAAGGGTCTATTCAAAATGCCTCCAACCTGTTTTTACATTTACGACTTGCTTATAAATAAATCTAATGTTATTCTGACGTGTATCATTCTATGTTCTGGTTTGATTTCAACAAAATTATGTAATTTATGGCTTTTAGATTACTCTTAAATACTTGCCTCAAAATGCAGGAAATAGTGTTTCCGAGACCCTTGAAATCCAAAATTTTCTGAAAAACGGTCTCCGTTAGAGAGATAGTTTATAACTCATTCCTGTCCTAGAGGTGAATAAAATCGTCTCGCGTTAGTCAGAATATACTGCAAATTCCCAAAAACTTATTTTAAGAAAAAAATACTTGTTTTAAGATTTTCTTGTCTTGCAAGATAATTATCTTACTGCGGTTTCTTGACAAGATATTTTGTCTTAAAACAAGATTAAATATCTAAAAACAAGAAATAAAATCTCAAAAGAAGAAAAATTATCTTGACAAGAATTGGAGGTTTTGCAGTGTAAAATACTACAGACCAATTCGGACAGGAAAGAGTTAAGGTTGGCAGGGTCATTTCGGTAAAGTGCTCTCAATTCTTCAGAATTTATGCCACAAGTAATTATGAAACCTGAAAGTATATAATTCGGAATTTTCCGGCGCTGTAGAAAATTCCGAATTTTATAATCATCTTCAATCTAACGTTGATCCTTTCCTTTGTCGCCACCCTGATGCTGTTATCATGGTTACGGGCGATTTTAACCCTTCTATAGTACTGGATTTGCGGAGAAGCACCTAAAAATAGAATTTCTGGACTGATACAAATAATTACCGTTCCAACAAGACAAAACTCCATTTTGGACTGGTGTTTAGTTAACGTAAAAACCCTAGTCTTAGATTCTATTCAACTCCCTCCAATTGGTTCAAGTGACCATAATGAAATTTTAGTTAAACCGCATCTTCATCGCACTCAAAAGCCTGATAATAGTAGGCTATGGAAGAGAGATTTAAGAGATAGCAGTCTAAGAAATTTTGGCCAATGGATTACTAACTTTGATTGGGTGGAAGTCTTTGAAACTTTTGACTGTGAATCGAAATACGAGAAATTTAATGAGATTATGTCTTCTATGATTAACTAGAAATACATTAATATAATGCAACAACCCCCTCGCTTCATGTACTTAATGCCTTCACAACTTGTATGCATATATAGACCAGTATTCATATAAAGTAATTAAAATATTCTTTTTTATTAAAAAAAGAATATTTTAATTACTCTTCACCCCTTCGTAGAAAATAAAAACGCCCCTTAATAATAAATATTTGATTGTTGTTGCTATGGAAAACCTGAAATTTTTCAAGTGTAGAATTTTGCAAAGTCACACATGGTATTTGACTGCTGACTATTTGGCAGCTGTGTGTTATATTAATTCTCTTATGGTTTCATCAGCAATAAATACAATCATGTTATTATGCAAAAATAATAAATTATGCAGTACATGATTCATATACACTACAGGTAATATTTTATGTAGTAAAACAATGGAAATATCAATTTTTTAATCGCATGTATTAAATTCAGCTATTCCTGCTAAGATCAGGCCTCCTATTATTAATCTACTCTGGCTATCATACTATACAAAACAATCTTTCAGGCAGGAATGGGGTAAATCACTTTACTGAGTATTATGCACAGTTTCAATATAACCCATTTCTGTGTGGACCACAATTTATAGTTTCACTCTGGTAATAAACAGTGGATAATCAAACTGTTAGCTGCCAACTCTTGTATTATTGCATATTTAATACTAAAACACTTTAGATTCACTGTTAACCAAATAAAAATTTCTCACTTTGTTAACATTCAAAAAAGGACCTGATTATGACTTTCAGTGACGCAGTGACAGAATACAGACAATACAGTGAAATGGCAACTAAATCCAAGAGATAATGAAATATTCACGAAAGTCTTATTTTTTTATTTTGGCTGTTAAAATATTTCATGCAGTCAATGGTCTAGAATGAATGAATTCTTACCTTCTATATTTCAAGTTTTCTCATTTCGCTTTTTGTATTTTAAAACAAACTCTGAACTAAAATTTCTCTAGGCGAAGACAAATTGTCAGAGTATAATGTTTCGTGGTATTAACTCTCATTTCATTTTCGTCCTGGGCTGCTACACCAGGCTTACACAGCTTACGTCTGGATTTGGTGGTTATGACGCAAGCACAGCGAAACTGCGAAAGTGACCGGAGTTGATGCATAAAAACATAGAAACGTTTTGCTCGATTACTTTCGCATTGGTTTTCAAACTCGCGTGTACTCCACGCGAGTCGAGATTAGCACCCTGGCCTCCAGGCTCCGGGCCTTCGGCCCGTCGCCTGGGCTCGGGGATTATTTTTTTCCATCTAAGTCAAATAGAGTTCGTCAGTCGGATAAACCTTGGATGAACTCGCAAATAGCAAACGTCAAAAAGCCCCGCACGAACATGAAAGAAACTTTATAAGTTCTGGCGTTACAAAGTTCAATGCGACGTCAAAGTAGCTCGAAGTAACTTTTATGCCCATTCAGTTAAAATATTGAAAAATGCGAATCCGTCAAGGTGGTGAAATCATTAGGCGGACTTTCATCCAAAGATTCTTGGCACCACCAATTACTGTCAAATGATAACCCTATACTTACACAGACCTCGCGGAGTCCTACAATAATTTTCTTGTCGAACTCACATCACAATTTCAACCTTTGAACCACTGTGATGTTATTGAGCAGAGGGAAGTACCGAACCGTTTTGTTGTTGGTATTGGCCAGGTTCACTCAGCTTTATGACATATTAAAACTACCAAGTCGTGCGGTCCCGATAAAATTCCCAACAAAATTTTGAAGTCATTTGCATTCGAACTTGTTCCCATGCATTGTAACTGACATACGAATACGAATATTTACTTAACGTCGATGGCATAGGGAGTGGTTGCGCAGTCTCCCGAGCCAGAGGCTCATGTTAAAAATGCTCGACAATAATTATTTAAAAATTACAAGAATTAATATAACTAGCTATTTTACAATAAAATTTTTAAAATGTATAGTTATCTATTATAATACTAAAAGCATAAGTAAAACTATGGAGATAATTTTAAAAAACTCAAGTACAACGCATGCACTTACAACCAAGATTAATTTTGTTGGTAAAATCCAAATTACTTATGCTGTTTCTAAAAGCAGCCAAAGATTTTGAGTTTTTAATATGCGAAGAGAGTTCATTCCATATATGATGTAGGAAAAAGAATTGTGTAAATACAATGTATTATAACTTTCTTGTTCAAAGTTCTGTCCACTATTCCTAAGGTTATAATTAGACGATCTTACTTTAAACATGTTCGAAATATATTTAGGGCCTTGAAGCTTAATACATTTAAAAGCTAAAATAAGTGAGTGTTCGTATCGTCTTTGCTCAAGGCTATTCATAGATGCCAAATTCAAAAGGCTTTCATAACTGGTCGAGTTGCCTATTTTAAGAAACGTTTTTAAAGCACAATAGTTCGCCTTTTCCAGTTTGTTATTCAGGCATTTTCCAATACCCAGTAATAGAGGGCAACAATACTCAAAGTGAGGCAGTACATAGGGTTTATACAACCTAATCATAACCTCCATTGGTACCAATCGTCGTAATCGTCGAACTGCCGAGACTTTTGCAAACACCTTCTTGAGCGTTTCTTTTACAGTAACTCCTAGTATTCTGAGATTGGACTCTGTGGAAATTGCCAGATCCTTAACTCTAATCTCATACTCATATTTAGAGTTTCCATTATCATAGCTTGTGTCTTCTTTGAATTTATAGATAGAAAATTGTTATTAAGCCAGTGATTAAGAGCAATCACGTCTTTATTATTGGTAAATTATAGTCGAGCAGGGTAGTCATCGGATGTATAGTTGGTGGTAGTATCTGCGTATAATCGTAAGGATGAAATGGCAATCGTTTCATTCAGGTCATTATTAAAAATGTTAAATAACAAAGGGCCTAATAAGCTTCCTTGTGGAACACCACATCGAGAAGGCAGCCACTCTGAATAAACACCATTACATTTAACTCTTTGTTGCCGTCCTTGTAGATAGGAACGAATAATATCTACAGCAGAGCTATTTAGGCCGTACGCTTTTAATTTAGTCAATAATAAATTATGGCAAATAGAGTCAAATGCTTTTGAAAGATCAATTGTAACAACAGCAACATCTTGTTTCTGATCAAGGGCGGATCTCCAGTCTTCAGTCATTTTCAACAGTGCAGTACAACATGAATGGCCCCGAAGAAAACCAGACATGTTGCTTGAGAAAAGAGGAGAAAAAGCCTGATACAATTGATCAAACTTAATTTTCTCAAACAATTTGGTATGACTGATAATACATTAATTGACCTATAATTCTTCTTGTTGGTTGCCTCTTCCTTCTTGTAAGCGGGAGTAACATTACTTCGTTTCCATTTCGCAGGCCAAGTTGAAATTGCGATGCAGTGATTAAATAGCGTAGTAAGTAGGGCGGCAATCGCTGGTGTTGATATCTTAAGAAGATATGCTGGAATTTCATCAGGACCGCTAGATTTCTACTCTTCTAGGGTTGAGAGCAATCGAGTAACATATTCACAATTTATTTCATTAAAAGAAAAGTTTAAATTTGCTTTAAGGTCCTTTTTTTGACTTGATGCTCTTGCATGGGTTGAGAAATTATCCTCATCGATATTCAAAACGTTTTCACTAATCATGGGTGTAGTAAAAAAATCGTTAAATAGTGATGCAGGTTCAGTTATGATTTTTCCCTCTTCAATTAGATAAAGTTTGCTATCAGTATTTGATTTATTATTTGGCAATAGGGGTTTTAACTTCTTCCAAAATTCGCACGGTTTTTGTTCGGTAAGCGACGCGTTTAAACAAAATTCCTTAATACCCCTTCGCTTTAACGCCGTCACTAGGTTCCGCTGCTCTCTGTACTTGCTCCAGTTGCTTTCAGATTGCACTTTACGGAGTTTCTTATATAAACGATTTCTCACTCTTATTTGTTTAAGAATATGCGAGTTAATCCACGGCAGCTGACTGTTACGTATTTTCATCTGAATCTTAGGTGCATGTTTATTAAGAACCTGATTAAATAAGCTCTCCAAATGATGCCATGTATCACCCACATTATCAAAAACATAAGCACTATCCCAAGGTATTTCTTTAAGGTCAGAAACCAGAGCATCCTTATCAAGATTCTTTGTCGATCTAAATTCCATAGTTTTTGCTTTAGGTCACTCAAACCAAGTTTTAGATTTCCTTTTGACGAAATCCTTTCAGGGTGAGATACCAGGATAACATCAATCAAACTGGCTGAGGATTTCGTTACTCTGGTCGGTTCACTAATGACATTAGTGGGACAAAACTGATCACAAAACTCAGAAAGTTCCTGATTCGGGCCTTGCTGGTTGCATTTTCCTTTTAACATGTTCAAATTGAAATCTCCGATAAAGATAATTTCTTTTCGTTTAGTGTACATATGTTCAGCGGCTATGCTGCAGGATGAAATAAATTCGGTGATTTTACATTTCCCAGGCGATCGGTAGCAAGCACATACAATAAACCAAGTATACTCACTACCCTTTACATCTAAGCAGAGCGATTAAATGCCAGTAGGTTCAAGCTTATATAGCTTGTCGATGAGAAGTGATTGTTGATCTAATGTAGACAAGCAATCCTCCAGCCCCTCTTTTCCGATCTTTCCGAATTAAATGATACTGCGGTGGTTGATAAACGAATTAGGTATGGTGCTGTCTATTTTGCTTTCACTTATGAATAATGAATCAAAGCGGCATTTATTTAATATCTCCAAACGTCATCAACTTTTTCATATATGCTATTGACATTCAGGTGCGCAATCTTCAAGTTCGACTTATAGTAGCTATTCACATTTGTGTAAACCACTCTAAAGGACTGCAGGGAGAATCACCGTCATCACTATTTAGGAAGGAGGCTTCAGTGTTGATAGATTCATGCTTGCTAATATTGTTTTGATCTTGAATTGAATGCAAATTAGATGAAACTTGATTAACATTTTACCTTCGCCTTGCAATTCTTCGAAGAAGGAATCCGTTGGATTACATATCGAACAACCTGGACAAAACCAGTCTTCCTCCGGATGTTGTAAATAATAGGTCTTAAACATTACCTTCGAGATACCCACACATTTCGCATGGTACCAAAATAAACAGCTTGCACACTGAATCCATCCTGATTGTTCTTGACCGTGTGTGCACACTCACCACAAGGATATTTCCAACGAGGTTTATTGCTTTCCCCTTGATTTACTGGGCCAGGATTCCGCTCAATGTCGCCACAAATATAAATTAGTCTGAAGGTCTTCACCAAGTTAGGATAGTAAGTGATATTACCTCGTATATATTTACGTTTTATCTTTCCAAGCTGAACTCGACCGATGTTTGTCGTTGTCGGTATTACACCATCCTCAGCCTTCAAGTACTCTATTTGTAGACAATTACAAGTCAGGTTTTTCCATTCAACTTTTCCCGACGTTGGCAATCTTCTATTTATCATATATTCGTGTTTCTTTGCTGATAAAGTTATACATAGAATAAAACTTAACATAGACAGCATAAGAGCATGACCGACCGCCATGATTTATTTCCCACTTAGACATATATAATGCTTCAATGCAACAAGGAACTTTCCCACAGCAATTAAAGCGACCCCTTGTGGTACCTATCCAAAGTTACCACCCCCTGCATCTATCGAGGAGGACTTATGAGCTATATCCCTTACGTCTCAGATCGCTAAAGTGATGGAAGGTTCCACGTTAGATTCTTTGCTGAATGAAGTAAGTAGTAAATTGGATACCAGCAGTTCGCCTTACCTAGAAAATCAACTACCCAGGCTTTGGTTTATCTTCTACATCTGATCTTAGCTGGGCTGGACGTTGGACATTGCTATGCGAGATTATTCTTTGCTGACTTTAGAAAAGTTTTCGATCTCGTGGATCATAATATTATTATTGGAGAACTTGAAAACCTCCAAGTTCGATCACCCGGGCATTATTAGATGTATTAAAGCTTTCCTTACAGGCCGAGCACAGTGTGTAAAGTTTGGTATGGCAACTTCTTCCTGGAGAAAAGTCAATGGTGGTCTACCCCATGGCACAAAACTAGCCCTCTTCTCTTCGCCATTCTTGTAAATCCACTTCTGAAGGATTGGCAAGGGCGTGTCAAGTTTGTCGACGATACAACAGTGTTAGAGATTATTCCTCGATGTTCATATAGTTTAATGCATGTCACTGTAGATGAAATATCTAATTTTGCCTCAAACCGAGGAATGGAACTCAATATTGGTTATATCTTTTCTTAAATACAGTTTGCCGTGTAATAATGTGATCCATGTTTCTGGTGCACCTGTCGAATCAGTATCTTCCTTTAAATTGCCTCGGTTATGCAGAATACCGGTAATATTTGGTTGGCATTTAGTCTATATAGACAAGTTGATGCCTTACTCAATGGTTTACCATTTTTGAATTTTGAAACAAATGCAGCTATTTTTGCTGCTGTAAGAATTTTTATAAATCAATCAGGACGTTTTAACTAATAGGCCTCACTGGTAGCAAATTGGTAACTTTAACTTTAGTAATTATTTGGTTCCTTTTTGTGTTTATTTATTTATTTATTTAATTTTTTTTTTTGCGTATATTTTCAATAATTTTGTGCTCCTTCCTGGGTGACTTAAAAATGTATATAATGGTTTACGTGAGCCCCCACGATGAGCTCTTTGAGCTCTTGGGGGAAATGTAGGACTCAAATATTTGTTTAAATAAAAATAATAAATTGCTGGGCCTGATGTTTTCTGACGACCTTTCCTGGCACTGGCACATAGACTATGTGATCAAAAAGGCAAATTCTAGACTTTATACCCTTCGTTCACTAAAGAAAGCTGGTTTAAGTCGGTCAGACCTCGTCAATATCTTTTGTTCGTTTCAGATCTCGAATTGAGTATGCCTCACCTGCATGGTCATCTTTGTCGATCACTTTCAACTTTAAACAGTCTTTGGCTAATAAAAGATCAGAAATAATTTCGACATGCAGGCATAAAAATAAATTTAATATCAACAATCTAAACAACAATCAAAACAAGGAAAGGAGTTTGAGGAATCCACCGCCCACTCGCCCACCTTTCGACCAAAACCATTTGAGGGACGCATTCATCGTTTCACCGCCCACACGCCCACCCTCTGACCAAAACCATTTAAGCGGCCCACGAAGCGAAACCTGAAGATCGCCGCGCGTGAAACTGACAGTTGCGACACTCAACATTTTGAGGTAAGTCCACTTAAACTATACTATATTCGCTCTACCTTTATGGTATTGAGCACTTTCAGACATTCCGTAAACAAAATCACACGTGCTCGTTTGTATATATATATATATATATATATATATAAAGTATAAAGTGTAGTTTTACCTTAAAGTCTTCGCTACCAGAGGTTTCACCCTAAACGGGATCATCATGTATATATATTATAAGTGATATTGGGCATTTCACTCGATTACATAGCATGTTCTAAGGATTTTGGGTGAAGGAAAACTCGAGTGTAGAATATATACTTTTAAGACCAAACAGGGACCAGTTGCGAAAAATGCAACTACACAGGCCTTCCGGCAGGAATTGAACCCACGACCTTGCGATTCTAGGGCAATGCTCTGACCACAGAACCACGGAGGGCATTGCCGAGAGCCAACCTCGTACCCAGGGTCTTACCTCCGCTCCCCCCTACCCCCTCGCTGCGGAAAGACCCTGGTACACGCTGGTCACGTGCTGCCCAAAATATGGGCAGTACAAAATAAATTTAGTGTGGGTAGTGTGGTACAAAAAACTTTCTCGACTTACCAACCGGAGTAGTGTTTATACAAAACGCAAAACATCTGGCCAGATGAAATGTCACGACTCACGAAAGGTGCACAACGGCTTGGAGAAACAATCCGAAACGAGATATAATTTAACAAAA
This sequence comes from Paragorgia papillata, assembly GCA_035771165.1. Classification (NCBI taxonomy): domain Eukaryota; kingdom Metazoa; phylum Cnidaria; class Anthozoa; order Scleralcyonacea; family Coralliidae; genus Paragorgia; species Paragorgia papillata. The sequence continues at coordinate 1,160,091 of JAWNZC010000174.1, read as the reverse complement.
ATGCCAAAGTCTCAAAGATCAATATTTTGCTGGCTTTGTAGCGCTGGCGACATGTGTTATTGAGAGAATATTCGTTTTAAGCATTCGAATCGCGAGGCTTTTAACTGGACGTATTCACTTAAATATAACGGCAGCTTTCGCGTGTGGTATTCAACAACGTACAGGTGAAACACATACGTATTTTATTGTTTATATTGAGAGTTTGAAACAGTCAGTCTTCCATTTCATTATCCACTGTGAGGTTTACTATGCTGCGTTGTTTTGACCAGTTCTCATGCGGACAAAATTATGGTCAGTCATCCACGAACATGATAATTGAAAAATATATTTGATATAAAATGCCAATTTTCAAGTTAATTTTAAAAAGGTTAGTCGATATCCGTACCTATATCCGTACCGATATCCATACCTTGTATAATTTAATCACCCAGGTTGACGATTATTAAACGAATGGGAACATCAAAAACTTTCTTCATTGTAAACCTAAATAAACACAGCGATTTATTATAAACTAAAAACAATAGTTGTCAAAACAATTTGTTTCAATTTTAAAATCGTATAACCGGTTTAACGATTCATGTCAAAATCTAATACCAGAAAACAAGATACGTATACATGCATTTCGTCGACTATTCCAGCGAGGTCAAGCATTGATACGCAGGGGACACTCCCACAGTCGAAAATTTTGATAGACGACACGTGACCAGCGTGTACCAGGGTCTTTCCGCAGCGAGGGGGGAGGGGGAGCGGAGGTAAGACCCTGGGTACGAGGTTGGCCTAGAGCTTGATCGCGAGTTCTGTATATATAATAAGGTGGTAATGCCAGGAGAGAATTGGGTATTTTATATGTGATATTGGGCATTTCACTCGATTACATAGCATGTTCGAAGGATCTTGTGGGTGAAGGCAAATTCGAGTGTAGAATATATACATTTTAAGACCAAACCGGGACCAGTTGCGAAAAAAGCAACTACACAGGCCTTCCGGCAGGAATTGAACCCACGATCTTGCGATTCTAGTGCAATGCTCCGACCACAGAGCCACGGAGGGCGTTGCCGAGAGCTTGATCGCGAGTTCTGTATATATAATAAGGTGGTAATGCCAGGAGAAAATTGGGTATATCATAAGTGATATTGGGCATTTCACTCGATTACATAGCATGTTCTAAGGATTTTGGGTGAAGGAAAATTCGGGTGTAGAATATATACATTTGAAGACCAAAACCGGACCAGTTGCGAAAAATACAACTATCTAAACAACAATCAAAACAAGGAAAGGAGTTTGAGGAATCCACCGCATTTTTTTTGCATTTTTCGCAAGTGGTCCCGGTTTGGTCTTAAAATGTATATATTCTATATATATATATATATATATATTCTGTTACCTTTACCTTCCAAGTTGTGACGCCACAAAACAGGTGTACAAAGAGAAGAACATTTGCAAAAAGAGTTGCCTTGAACTTTTTAGAAGATGCGGAAAAGTTTTCAAAATACTTAAATAACTTTTCCTAATTCAAAATCCATACGGCAAAGCGTATATAAACTGTAAACTACAGCCTTACCGAGATGCTGGTGAATATCCTTAATGCTGGTATATATTATAATGGAGATACCAATTTCACACGAAAAGGTATTGGTACTACATTAATTGGATGAATAGTCCGGTTTGTAGTTACGGCTGAGTATCAGCCTACTTACTAATCAACAAAATTAATACCTTATAAATACAATGTAATGACATTTATATAATCACTATTATGATTGTCCTTGATAATAATTTATATCTTAAGGCTATTGATATCTCAAAGTAATACGCCATAAGATTAAGACGATCTTTATTATTATTATTATTATTATTATTATTTTTATTATTATTATTATTATTATTATTATTATTATTATTATTATTATTATTATTATTATTATTAGTTAGTAGTAGTAGTAGTAGTAGTATTAGTATTAGTATTATCATTATTATTATTATCATTATTATTATTATATGCATGACAAAATTACTACATTCTGATTGGTTGAGAGGAGTACAATTATTTCATTAATTGTACTGCAGTACAATTAATTAAAATAGAGAAGGCCCTGGGAACGATGTTGACGATAAAATTCAAAATGGAGGCCAATTCTGCAATGGAACGTTTTCACATTTCCAACGACTTGTGGTACACTATGAACTAAAAATTCCATGTAAATATTTTGAAATGAGTACAGAGAACACCCAGAGTGAAAATGTTTTTTGTCATGTAATGAAACAAGATGTTTTTAATTTTGTCATGCATATAATAAATGAGTAATCATATGATTTTGCTCGTACAATTAAGGATCTACACTACTCGTGATATTTGAAAATTATGCGAAATTGGACTCGCCTAACGGCTCGTGCAATTTTGGCAAAATTTTCAAATATCACTTGTAGTGTAAATCCTTAATTGTACTCGCCATCATATCATTACCTATACTTATTATTATTATTATTATTATTATTATTATTATTATTATTATTATTATTATTATTATTATTATTATTATTATTATTTTTAACCGTCAACACGGCACCTACAGTAAACGAAGAAAATATTCCAAGCCTTAAAAAAGGCATTAAATTACCTAAAAGTAGTTCTGAATGGTCAACGGCTAATGAATATTTTAAACTTGCTCTTCTATCAAATGAGCCAATCACTGCGCAAGATCTAAATTCAAACATCAAGGTATTAAATAACATCATATACGAATATTTTGCTCAGAACTTTGGTTATGCTGAATCAGTGCCCGACGACTCATTAGTAAATAAATATAAGGAGTATACAGTCAAGGATTTAAAGAAGGCTCTAAAATCACTCAAATCTACCAGTGGTGACCCAAACGAAATCAAATATGTATCGCATACATTGCGTGATAGACTTCGTCAAAATAACAACAATCAGTCAAGTCTAGACGGCAAAGCCAAAGATCAATCGCTCAACCATGATAAATACATCGGTAAAAATTTTTGGGGTTATGTTAAAAATGTTCTAAACACGAAAGACGTTGTACTTCCATCTTTCAACATGACAGAATGCCTTTCTTACTTCACCAATACCCTCGCTGCAATTCATCCTAACAAACTGTTAAGTTTAACATTCCCAATTGGATTCCTAGGTTATCTAATCCTGAAGTTCAATTTGACCTTGAAGCTCCATCATCACAAATATAATCCGTAAAATGAAAGCTTCTGGTTCTCCGTGTCCCCTTGATCAGCTCTCCATAATATGTTTTAAACGTTGTCCTTTCCTTAGAACATAGTTAACTGACCTAATACGTGCTGTTTGGTTGTCCGGAACCATTCCTTCTGAGTGGAAAAAAGCTTGCACAATTCTTATTCACAAGAAAGGCGAGGCTAATATACCATCCAATTTCCGACCCATCACACTGGAAAGCATACCATTGAAAGTGTTTACTTCCTGTCTACGCAACGCAATGTACTCATTCCTCACCACTAATAACTTTATAGAACATAATATACAGAAGGGCTTTACTCCTAACCTGTCTGGTACTCTAGAACACACTGCACAAATGGCTAATATTATTAACAAAGCCCGGATCAAACAACGCTCTCTTGTCATCACTCTACTTGACCTGAAAAATGCCTTTGGCGAAGTTCATCACAATTTAATTCAATCCGTCCTTCATTACCACCATATCCCTGATCATATAAAATTTGTTATAAAAAGTCTATACACGGATTTCCATACCTCAATAATTACACCTGAATTCTGTATTCCGTTCATATTTGTTAGCCGTGGTGTTCTGCAAGGCGATTGTCTCAGTCCTCTGCTGTTTAATATGTGTTTTAACACTTTTATTCGGCATATCAAAACCGAGAAGTATCGTCAATTTGGTTTCTCCTTTCAGTTTTTAAATCCTATCCACTGGTTTCAGTTTGCTGATGACGCTGCTGTTATAAGTAGTCAAGAATCAGAAAACCAACATCTTTTGAACCGCTTTTCTATTTGGTGCCAATGGTCCAACATGATTATACGGATTGATAAGTGTAGTACTTTTGGCATTAAAAAAGCTGTAACAAAATCCATCCAATATCTACCGAAACTCCTCATTAATAATCAACTAATTCCAGCGACCAAAATTGGCGAGTATTTTCAATATTTAGGATACTTTGATTTCAATATGTCCGATCAACAACACGAGTCTGAACTCACCTCCCTCATTGACGAACTAATGACTGATATTGATTCCAAGCCACTACATCCAAAAAATAAAATCCTCTTGTACAGTCGCTATGTTTTATCCAAAATATCCTGGCATTTTACTGTTACTACTTTATCAAAAACTTGGATTTCAGAGAACATTGATTCTATAGCGAACAGTTATATTCGTAAATGGCTTGAAATACCTATATCAGGAACACTTAGTACTGTCTACCTAACCAGAAACAAATTTGGTCTTAATATTTGTCCTCCATCTGTCAGATTCACCCAATGCCAAACAGTTCTCCGTACAGCTCTTAAAACATCTCCAAACCAAGCAATCAATGAACTCTGGAAGTCAACTAGTAACAGCACAAATATCCAGTATGATGTCTATAACTCCACCAAGCAAGTTCTTAAGGACTTTCGCTCTGGACAAGAAGATAGACTTCATAACCATTTAACCTGTCAGGGATCCTTTTTCTCCAATATTACTAAGTTCTCCTTTCCCCAGCTTACGAAAATATGGTGTGCGTCTCAGTCCAACCTCCCGAAATATATTTTTAATTTTACAATACGATATATGAATAACTCTCTTCCCACGCGCAAAAACCTTGCAAGATGGGGTGTATCACCAACTTCAGATTGTTCTCTTTGTCTGGCTCCAGAAACTCTTCTTCACGTAGTGGCAGGTTGCCAGTCGTACCTGGAACGATTTACATGGAGACACGACTCTATCTTGAACTTTCTCGCAACGACCCTACAGACCGTAAGTGGTTGATCTTCCAGGTTATAAAAGTCCATCCATAATAACTGGTGACACATACCGTCCAGACTTGCTCATATCAACTCCATGTGGATGCCTCTACATTGTTGAACTGACTGCTGGTTTTGAGTCAAATCTTCAAAACAACGTCGATCGTAAAAAATCCAAATATTCAGAATTAATAAGGGAACAAAGTCAAAGTGAACAATTCAGACCAGTTAAATTTGTAAACCTATCGGTTAGCTGCCTTGGTGTCTTTGCAGCAGAATGTTCTACATTCATAGAAATGCTGAATGATCTTAGTCTTCACAAGACTCACCAAAAATATTGTATTAATAGAATGACGACGATCGCAATCAGAACCACCTATTACATATTCTGTTGCCGAAACAAGGAATGGACAAATCCTGAACTGCTAACTTTTTAAAATTATTGTACTGTATATTTGTTTTATGTTGTTATATATAGTTATTAGTTATATATTGTTAGTGTTGATTCAAGTAGCCGATTGTAAATTACCTTAAATAAGCGATATTTACAATTGTATATTATCTAAAAAGACATTTAATAAAGTTTCCATTATTATAATTATTATTATTATTATTTGTAGATGCGCACTTATGCTTAGTAGTTTAGTTTAATTATGTATTGTTTTTGTTCTTATAATATTCTTCTTTATTTTGGGATACACAAATATTTAACAATTCATCAACATCATCAACATCATTTTTATTATATAAAAAATACAACATACAATAACAACCCACCCACATTTAGCAAACTATTCGAGGTGAGGGGTTGCATAATTAACTATATTTACAAAAACACTCAAAAAAGCACAATAGCAGACCTGACTGCTATATTAGCAAATTAGCGGACTCTGGAGTGATTTTTTAATTGTTTTTTTGAGAAAAGAATTTGAGAAAAGAATTTGAAGACTCGTGTAGTAGTAAAAAATAAAGAATCTAAAACATTTGGATTAAAATTCAATAAGAGAATTAAAGACGAGATCAATTAGACGACGAGATCGAGTTTTCTATTTAACAATTAGTCACGGCGAAGTCGAGGTGACTATCGGTAAATACACCGATAGTCACCGGGACTGAGGTGACTAATTGTTTTAGTATAATTTCAGAAGTTGATAAAAAAACAATAACGTTGAAACAAAAACTTTGAAAAAACTGCTTTCATGTTAACAGTGGTGATTCTGTTTATTCAGAGACGATGTTAGCAGGCCACAGTCTTTGTCAGTAAATAATTTCAAAAAAAGAGTAAACAACATCCTACTTTGGAAATGAACTTGTACATACATTCAAATATATGCTAAAAAGGCTTTTATTCTGGTGTTTTGACTTTTGTGTTACGGCTTTTTTGCACTTAATTCATGTTCAATATGTTCTTCACTCATGACGAAGTTTTCGAAACCATCGCTACGACCAAAACCTAGCCAAAACATACAAAAAATACGAAGAATTATAGAAAATATACTTCCTTACCTTTATAAAGTTTTGTTTTTACGATATTTGATATGTACAACATCTCAGTGATAAATGTTTTCAGTATTATGCTCTTTTGTTTGTCTCAAAAACTATAGACCCCATTTTGAAAAAAAAACCAACAGTTCAATGAATCAACAAATTCTAAAATCTCATACTTCAAAATGACAACTCCGAGGGGGAGACTGAAAAGAGTAAAGTCAGTGCAGTCCTGAATAAGTACCAGTCTCTTTTCCAAAACTAATTTTGAAGAACAATTTCTTGTGATGCAATAGTCACCGTGCTAGGCGGTGACTATTACCTCAGATTCATCGCTGAGCGGACCAATCAGAAAGCTGGAAAGCCTCTTTTCCACTATGAAATTATACTAAGAGCGAAAGTTAAACAAATTCTCGACAATAACGTATTCTTGGGGCTCCTTAATTACATTTTTCAACTGCCAACAATAAACGTTCAACAGTCATTTTGGACATCTCATTGGTCCCGTACAGCAACTGATGTAAAAGTAAACTTTTCTTGCATAATTTAGCATGGGTTTTCATGTAAAATATTGAAACAATATAAATATATCCACTCATTTGATATGTAAAAGTGACAAAAAGCTGAAAGAAACATTCAATTTAGCATATAGTTTACATCACGAAATATTGTCAACACTCAACAGCAAGTGTAATTTTGAAATTTGTTTTGTTTGCAGTTATTATATAAACGAACACAGATGAACAATTTAACGATCTTACCATTAATAATTTCCATTCTAACCATTTTGTAGCCGTTTTTGGTTTCTGTAGAACTTATTGCTTCGCCTAAATGTTCAATTTCTTCTTTCACTTGCCCACTCAACTCCATAATTTCGACGGCATCGGCGCCATTGTTGTTTAACAGAACAACCGCTGGCTTAGCCTCCCTCGCAGCCGTGTCCAGTGTTCGGCCCCCCTCCACCTACTGCCTCCTCCGCAGGCCCTCGTTGCATCATGGACAGGTCACACGTTTGAGAGGGCCTGCCAGATCCTGTAAACAAAATTGGGACTGATCCCATTATGCACAGCGAGACTAGGCCCTATAGTTTTGAGAGGGCTTTTTCTGGCCGCTGTTCGACAAACGTACGTCCAAGTTCTTTTAACACTGTGACCCACCTAGAAATTCGGTCTAAACTTTCTTACAGATCATGACAATGAAGAAACCCATGGCCAACTATTGCGGTCATGTGTAGAACATTTTGTACAGCGGCGTTTCCAGATAATTTACACAAGTACCAAACCTCCAAACCCACTGTTTTAAATTTCAACATGGCGAGAAGAAATCTTCACAGCGGGGACTACGCACAGTTAAACAATTTTTCGTCTGTTGTTTTATACAATACGGCGCCTAAAAGACCAAGGAAGACTCTTCCTGATATTTATACTGTTGAGAGGATTATTTATCGACGAAGAATGAACAATGTAAGTGTCAAATCAACTCAATAATTGGAAATTACGCATGATTTTTGATGAGATGTACTCTAGTACTGTAGTGTACTATAGATTGTTGGCAATATATTGATTCTGTTTGTATTTGAAATATGCATGTTGTTAAAGCAATGTCTGCTCCGTATTTTTGTAGGATAATGAATATCTAATCAAATGGGATGGTTGGACAATGGATAATTGTACATGGGAACCTGCAAACCATCTGAGTGAACAGCTGATAAGGTATTGTAATTGTCATTTATTATTATATACAGTAGTATAAATAGTATAAAAGTAATAATATGTTTTATATATATACATAACATGAAAACCCTCTTAAGCTAAGGCAAACCACTTACATCATTGCACTTGAATACATCACTAAATACGTGGTGTACAGTAAGTGATGGAATCAGTATACTTGTGCTCAGTCTGATTTCATTGAAAATATAATTTTAAATATTTTTAGAGGATATGAAAACCCACCAAAACCAAGTGATCGAAGATTACATCACGCCAGTCGAGAATTTTACAACAGCATCTCATCTGGTTTGAAATCAAGATCATTATCAGCGATATACGTGCCTATGGATCTAGACATCTGGCGATACTGCTCAAGAGGTAGAGGGGAAGAGTGTGACCATAAAGGATTTAGGCTCTACTCTATCCATGACCTAACTCGTTTGGCCTTACCTGAACATTGGTGGTATCAGCTCAATGGACATGGGGCGGGGCATGCTATACAACCTCCCATAAAAATAAAACCAATTTTAAGTTGGTCCCCAAAGAAACAAATTATGGAAGACAACAAATTGTGCAAAGCACCTCGATTACCAATTGAGAAATTGTGTGTTGACTTACTTAAACGGCCATGCAATATGTATAACTTGTAAATAATTAATTAATATATATTTGCACATGCACCATCAATGTTAAGCCTAAAGCCCACCGCACACTAGAGCTATCAGCTTAGCAAAGCTTCATTCATGACCGATGGTGTAGGCTGTTAGCTCCAGTGTGCGGGGCTGTTTTGTAAAAATTTGGTCACTCGTGCCATTTTTCTCAAATATTCAACATGTTGGATAATTTTTGTCACAAATGACAATTTCCCCCAGTGTGCGGGGAAGTGAAAGCAGATAGCTTACAACTTTCCTGTAATACGCATGCGTGTTGACGTTCAAAACAACAAACATGGCGTTTATTTGGAAGAATACACTTCTTCGTCTGAAGACGAATAAATATTGTTGCTATTTACAGTATAGTAGCCTATGGCCATATCTATAGGGATAATCTACCAGTTGTTTTACTCCACTTGTTTTAGGGCATCTCGATACATTTCTTGAAGTCGACTTAACTTTCTTACTCGAGTAACAATGCCTAAGGATTTTAACTCCTTCCTAAGCTCGGCTGGGGACATTTGCTCTGTATCGATTTCATCAATACTTATTTCCCTTTGTGGAGAGTTTCCCATTCTCGTTTCTTTGTGCTTGGCTTTCTTCTCCAGTATTTCATGATCCCAGTATTGAGCTTTTTTCTTTATGTATGATCTTGTTATTCGCTGATGCTCTGAAGTGGCTTCGACTCTTTTTATCACCAGGAGAACATCTCCAGTGGCATCCCACTTGTTGGACTTAGTCAAGTGAATCCGGCGACAGTCATCATTATTCTTTTCAGTACCTTAAGTACATTGTAGGGTTATTTTATTTGTGTAATTTTTTAATTTGATGAAAGACTCTATGTTATGAACAGTAAATATATGTAAATAATGTTACCTTGTCCTGTAAATCTCTTTATACCTCTGTGCATCCTCATAAAGTAGGGGACATGGTAGACCATTGCATGCATGTATGGAGTGACATTTTCTTTGCAAAAACCTTCACAAGCTCCCTCAAGTGAAGTAAAGAGGTTCACCCAAGATGTTGCCTGCAATAATAATGTTTAAGGGGTACAGTAGTCAGAGTGAAGTTGTTGACATGGTCAAACTTTCTCTGTCTAAAACACAAACCTTTTCAAAGTAGCTTGTAACATAGTCATCAGAGGGATTTTGTTTTGCCAGCATTTGGTATAGCTCATTGAAATCCTGAAATTTTCATAAAATAGTCCCATTTCAGGAATATATATACAGCTGTGGCTTTGAAAAATTATGAGTCATTGTCCTGTCTAGATTCCTTTAATTATTTTAATTATTATTATTAAACTCTTTGATGTACTGTATATTATGTACCTGTAGTTATGTTTACATATATATAAATTATATAGTATCTTATTTCCAAGGGAAAATACTGCATTAGTTAATTATTAGTCCTATTGTAAGAAACATTTGTTTTCCCTAAATTATTCTAGGAATTTATGACGACAACAAACCTTCCAAATTTTTATCACTGTTGCACTTGTGTCTGCCTTAATCACACCCAGTAACTTGTCAGCGAGATCCTTCAGAAGCTTCTTCTTATCACCACCCATCAGACTGGTAAAGTCATGTGTCCCACTACCTTTGCCATTGGCATCTTTTTTCTCCCATATTGCAAAGCTTACTCCGCAGCTATTGATAGCAGATACTAGTGAATCAACATGCAAGCTTGTTCTTTCACATGGACGTTTTTTGTGATTGTCTGCCTTGTCCCAATTTAATGCTTCATTCATTAGGTTCCTGGTCAAGATATCTATAGGTAAGGCAAAGAGGGAAAATGTGGTACATGCACTGTATGCTTTATACAGATGTTAAACAATTTATATTTCAATTATTTTCACTTGATCACAAGAGAAATATCAAGGGTATTAAATTGATGACACTTATCAACTGAAACCCTTAATTATTGATGAATGTATTAATAAAGTGAAGTAATACAAACCTGTAACTCTTAGCATCAGATGAAGCTCATCAAGAACAATATTTTGTAATGGGATATTCAGCAATGGTTGGTGAACACAAGATAATTTCATTTGCAAGGCACTCTTCTTGATCTGTTCTAAAGTTCTGCTCATGTCACCAGTACTATAAAAGTCTTCTGGTTTTGACATATCAAATCTAAAATGCCAGAAAGTAAACACTCAGGTTCTGACGGCATGATAATTATGAGCCACATACCCATCACATTGTTGATTATTAATCAAAGTAGTATGCAGTTAATGTGCATTACACACACTAATCAGATTGTTAATTGTAAACTATTAAGCTTACCTGTTTCCCTTGTGAATAGTACACCAAATACAGGCATGATCTGATGTTGCACCCTTCATGCCAAGAAGTAACAAAAGGAACTATAAATTTATAAGATAAGTACAGTATATACATCATTCAATTCATAATTGCTGCTAATTGTGTTTTAGCCTAGTCAATGGGAAAATGTAAGCCTATTATAAAAGAGTACGTATTTGTAAATTACATAATAATATACATGAAAAAATTTCTCAATTCTGATTGGCTGAGAGGAGTGCAATTTTACTGTAATTCAGTGCAGAAAAATGAAATACAGTGCAAATTTTTGTAATTTTTTAAATTTGCACAAAAATAATTTTTTACTAGAAAAAAAGCTCTTCCTGTTAAATGTTTTCATGTATGTTATTTGCACAATTTGATTGGAAAGATTCTCTTCATGTTAAATTTTTTCATGTATATTATTAATAAGTAATAGCATAGCCTGCGAAGCAGGCACTAATAGCATGATTTCTTGTGCAATTTGAAAAAACACGCACTCGTGAGTTTTTCAAAGACCTGAAATATCACTTGTCCTTCGGACTCGTGCAATTTTGATAGTCTTTGAAAAACTCACTTGTGCATGTTTTTTGCAAATTGCACTCGAAACCATGCTATTACCTATACTAACAAATGTTTATATCTGGGTGCACTTCAGGCTCACTTGATCACTTGAGCTACCTGGATAACCATTTCACATAAAAATTGTGTAAGATTTATCAGTGGTTTGGTTAACAATTCAGGGGCGGATTTAGCATACATCAGACCAGTCACGCGACTGACGTAAAAAATCACAAGAATAATTGCGCAATAAGACAATATTTTAATCTCAAGAGTCTTCTAGAAAATGTTATGGTGCGACTGCTTTGGCTTGGCCTTCAGTGATCGCAGAGATTGGGTTTTATCTTAGTTTGCGAGTCAGCAAACACCGGGCAGAGATGACAGGTGGTCAGGGTTTGCTTTGAGAGTTTTGCTGGATCTGCACCATGGCAACCACTTTTTGCTGGATTTGCCTCAAACCTGATTGGCTCTCGCGTTGATTTCAAGCGTTTTGCTGGATCTGCACCATGGCAACCACTTTTTGCTGGATTTGCCTCAAACCTGATTGGCTCTCGCGTTGATTTCAAGCGTTTTGCTGGATCTGCACCATGGCTTGCTGAAAATTGGATTGCTGAGTCAGCTGAGATACTGAGTAATTAGATTTATATTCATCGTCATCGAAGCTTCTCACTTCTCACAGCTGTGTTTCAGTCATGAGTTCTGTAAGCGTTTTCGAATGGGTTTTAGCTGCTTACACAGTCATCGATTTGTTTCAACCGGAGTAACATTTAATAGACGCGATTGGAAGCATTTCGAGCTTCTCAATTTTGGCGCGGAGTCATTTATTCCCCCACTGCTGTAAGGTAAGACTGGTAAGTGAAGGTCGTCTTCTTTCATTTCAAATCTACAAACAGTCTAGTGTCGAATATATGTGTTTTGTCCAGTCTCAGTATCGTATTATTTATCATTTTGCGTCCTAGTGAAGTCAGAGTTCAGACATATATTTATTCAGCAGGCGGCATTAGCATATTTCACGCTTGCCGGGAGCTTTTATATGAATTTGAAACTCAAAGGATCAATTGATCCTTAAGCCCAGGTTTAGTTCAACGTTAAATTGGATCTTTCTTTTCATGATTTTGAAATGAATACTGTTTTCAAAGTATTGTTAGTCTCGCTATCTTGCTCTGATGAGATATATTTTAACGGCGTGTTCGTGAAATATGATCTCAGGTAGTCAGGTTGTCGGTAGATGACATATAATTTATTAAATTAATCTTTGAGACAATGAATAATTGCATGGGTGTTCGCTCCTGTCTCGTTTAGCTAACTAATATTATAGTGATTATAGTTAGCTTTGTAAATATATAATTCTGTATAATTTTCTCAATAAAGTTTAAGAAACATTCAATTTGGACAAAATATTTTGCAATAATGATAAAATGTGCCATTAAAAATATGTTTTAAAAGTTTCAAAATTTTGCTCAAATGTGCTGTCAGATCGCGGGAAATGCCATTTTAGAGACCCCAATTTCAAAAATTTCCGGGGGGGGCATGCCCCCGCACCCCCCTAGATCTGTGGACCATAGGTTTGACTGACATTTTCAAAATCCTAAATCCGCCCCTGATTACATGTAGACCTGATTTCATGCAGGGATCAAACTTCAAGTGTAATTGCCAGAGATTTATCAACCCATGTTGAAAATCATCATGATGTAAAGTTAACATGTATAGTGTATACCTTATAGTCACCACCAAGCAAAACATCAATGGGGATATCAAGTCCATTCACAGAGATTTTACCATCTTTAGCTATGCCATTGATTGCTTTAAATAAATCAGCAAATGAACTCTTCAAAAGATCATAACTCTCATGCCCTTTAACCACAGCAACTGTGTGACTACCTGTTAAATATGAGGAGATGTACATATTAATTTAAAAACTATTGGTTGATGTTTCAATTCAAATTTATCACTGAGCCTCTGGGGACAGAGGTAAGATCAGTGGCAGATTAGAGGGGGCACTATGGGCATGTGCCAGGGGCCCCGCACATGCTTGGTCCACCACTGGGTAAGAAAACCCCAATGTTACATCTAATAATTCTACTAATAGTTATAAAATGGATAATAATGTATATAATATTCCTAATTTTATTGATCAGCCAATATGGCATCACCTACAAGTATAGCTAAACAACACCTTACATTCTAACTTAGATCTCTTGTACTGTAAATGATAATTACCTTTAGACGACATTACATCATCTGAGTCAAGCAAAGAGAAGGACATAATCACAAAGCTTGTAATTCTGGTCATCTTAGCCCCATCTCCACTGATCTTAATTCTTAATTTGCAATTGGGATTTTCTTGAAATTTTGTCAGATCAATCTACAATAAAAAGTTGAATATATAGAAATGATTGCAGTAATAACCTTGTTCCAAGACTTTCCACACTGATAAACATAATTATCATTTGACAAACCATACCACTACCAGACTAATACTAATACACGAGTCATTTGAACCCCCCCCCCCCCCCCCCCAATCAAACATCACAGATCAACTTGTGTCCAAAAAATACATAGAGATTACCTGTTTTGCAATTGTATTTTTTAATTCAGGCAGAAGATCCAGTTGAGCTCCTTCATCTTCTCCCGGTGTTCTTCTAATGTGGCAAAGACTATTCAGTTGTGTCTTACATTGCTTTAATAGGTAGGAGCGAGGTAACCCTGTTCCTCCATCCGTCATCGTCAACTCGTGATAGGCAGCCTCCCCAATGCAGAATTTGTCTGTTATAAAAAGGACTTGTTGGACTTTAATTTGCTCCTCCTCAGAAAGTTCTGTGTAAGATTTCTTCCTATCCAAATCTACCTGGTAATCAATCGTATGTGATTTGCCATCCTTGCCTGCAAATTCCACTGAGCTTAGCTTCAGACCAAATGTTTCTGCAAACCAAAGTGCTTTTTCGACATATGTCTTTAGCTCTCGTACTTTCCGCCGTTGCTGCCTTCCTTTCACTTCTGAAATTGTCTTCCCACAGTTTTTGAAACCTTCTTGTTCCGAAAGATTGTCCATGTATTGCCACAAATGTACATTCTCTCGTTTAACTCTGTCTAGGTCGGCCTGTACTTTGGTCAATTCCTCACAGCTTTTGCTTCTTTCCTCTTGTGCCTGCAACAAACTGTGGTACAAGTCACTACAACCGTTGCTGGAGTATATAATTTTCCGCTTCTAGTGCATCTTTAGTGGCCTTCAGATCACATAATGCTTTCTCCAATTCAGCTGCCGTCAAAACTTCATTAATGTGGATTGCAATACTTTTGCTTTGTTTACAAAATCTAACAAAATCACCGCCTCTTTTCCCACACGATTTGGCTTTAGTTGCTGAAGTATATCTTCTTAACCGTTCCTCGATTCTGCTACAATTTTTCTTGATCACAATAGCATGGTTTTGAGCGAGGAAAACATTCAATAGTTCGACGAAACTAAAGGTCTTAATGCCATTCAAGCTTTGGGTATTTTTAAAGTCATGCCAACGTTTCAGGACATCATTCGTTATATGTACTGTAAAAACAACTTCTTCAGACTTGACGCACTGCTTACTCACGTATTGAAGGCTATGATTCGTATCGACAACAATATCTCTTTTAAATTTTTCAAAATTACAATATTTATGAAGTTCATCTGACAAATCTGACATTATTGTGATTCAAACAATTATAATATTCGCGGTATTAATTCGCGGGAAAATAACCGGAAGTAAATTGTCTATTGCTTTAACCGCTGATAGCAATGACTGTGTTACACATACCCCACAAACGTTTGCGGCATTCAAAAGTAAAGATTATGGCGATCATTTCGATACCATATAATATGTTGTTAGAGTGATTTTTTGATCAAAAATAAGGGTTTGAATCAGGTAGTACGGTAAACTGGTAGTAGGCAAGCGACCTAGCAATCATGGCGTACAATTACTTGGAGCACTCACTGGAAAGACCTGACTTTGCTGGCCGAAAGGAAACATGCCCCCACTAGTCATGGCAACCAAATTTCGTGAGTAGCGAGTGACCATATTTAATTTGTGCACTTCATGTTGGCAAACCGCGACGCATTTATACGATTTTAGATATGATGAAGTGAAGTTCGATAAATCAGTGGATTTTGATTAAGTTTGTATATAAAGTTTTATGTCTGCACTTTCAAAATTGGAATTTTGAAAGGAAACATAAGATGATATTTTTAACATTGTTTTATTTAACCGGAATGGTCGTATATACTTTAAGAATACTAATCCATGTTGGCAAATGCGAAATTAGAAGTAGTCTTTTTATAAATTTGATGTTTTTATCTCGACTCCTATGTATTTTATAGAGATTTTGCTTTATATTTTGTTGACCCCATGGAGGCATCCGCTTGCGCCTCGCAGGCTCAATGACCGCAATAGTTGGCCATGCAATATGTTTTAGAATTACCGATCTCCTGCCAATATTAATATTTATAGCGACAAAAAGGAATTGAAGGAAAAAATATCTGCCGAACAAAAGCAAATTCAACGGTCAGGAAAGTACAGGTTTTTCTTATTGTTTTTTTGCTTTATTTAGCTATCAAAGAATATCAACTGACCAAGAGTTAATGTGATTTAATTTTGTTAAATTGTGGGTTATAGTGTAGCGTAATTCAAGTTTCAGTTGTTGTGGAAACCAAAAAGTATAACCCCAAGAGTATCTGGGTGGACTAAAGTGCATTTTGGTTGATTATTCCGACCGAAAGTTGACAAAGTTCAACCGTAATTGCTTTTTTCAACAATTCCTTCATTTTAAAGCTAGGATTCGTATGTCTTAAGTCTTCAATGGCCTTCAAAATCTTCAGATATAGCCATGGCTATTAACAGTGGTAGTTGATTATGCAAATTTATTCCGTGCCAAGTTTTGCCAAATTTTTTACAGGATCTTGCAGGCCCTAAATTCGGCGTGTGTGATCTGTCCATGATGCAACGAGGGCCTGCGGAGGAGGCAACTCC
This sequence comes from Paragorgia papillata, assembly GCA_035771165.1. Classification (NCBI taxonomy): domain Eukaryota; kingdom Metazoa; phylum Cnidaria; class Anthozoa; order Scleralcyonacea; family Coralliidae; genus Paragorgia; species Paragorgia papillata. The sequence continues at coordinate 1,143,432 of JAWNZC010000174.1, read as the reverse complement.
ACCTACACGTCTGCTCAAACGAGCGTCACATTCATTCCGTTCATTGACCAATCAGAGTTCAGGCTTCCCAAATCTACAGAACTGACCTCTTGACCTTAGCTAGTTGAGCTGACCGTTTTAACTACCGATATTTAAAATAATTCGAAAACTATTGCTTACAGTTTAGTAAAAATTTTGGGTAAATAGAATCAATAAGATGATGTTGTAACTGTGATCGCAATATGAATACATGTTCATAAAATAAAGTTATAAAAGTGCGACTGCATGGAATATGAAGCTGAATAACACCGAGGTAGCCAGACATCCCCGTAAAATTTATTATCCACTAGATGAATTTCGACGACACTTCTAGCTTTTTTAACACATTTCGCACAGATTTATTTACACGACCAGCAAGAACATATTCATATCACCATTCTTCGTAAATTTTGTAAAGCTCTGAGCTATAGTAAGCGAAATATTAGCTTTCAAGTAAACTATAATACGGGCAGTCGCTTCAGACACTAAACACCTTTGAGCTTTTGTTTACACTTTACAACCTTAAATTATCTTACGTTTCTACGCTTTACACTGACTTTCACGCTTATTTGTTTGCACAGGCGGCAAGAACATAGTCAAAAGAATGTTCTTCGTAAATCTCGTGAAGTTCTAGGCTAAATTTTTCAAAATATTAGCTTTCGACTAAACAAATTCACATAAACTGAAGACGGCTTTTATGTCTTTTATATTTAGCACGACAATGGTGTAATTTCATTGATCCATTTCACAAAGGGAATGGAATGTGACGATCGTTTGAACAGACGTAGTAGGTGGAGGGGGGCCGCTGGAGGCTACCGCTGGCTCTAATGATCATTGCGCGTGGTCAGGGGCGTAGCGTGCGGAGGGGGGGGGGGAGGGGGGAGGAACACCCCACCCCCACCCCGGGGTGTGTGCGGTGTGTAGGGTGTGGGGGTCTGGGGGGTCTGGGGGTGTGTGGAGAGTAACACCACCCAACCCCCACGGTTGGTCGGTAATGGCTGGAGCCGTCGGTAAAACCGATCGGTTAAACTGGAAGTTTGAAAACCTTGTGATAAATAGACCTGTCGCCCATCGGTAAACTGTTCGTCTACATTAAAATTGGTTTTCGGTAAAAATTACTTTTATTCACAGTTTAAAGTTTTCCAGTTGTAAAAATGTTTGATTTAACTAATGTGCAATTTCAGCCTAACAGGCGAGGAATGAAATCGAGAGCACGCGGAAAATCTTTATTTCCGGTGTTACTCCAGCTTCCCACGCGCGGTGTCAGATTCATCAGACATCTCACATCAGGTTTAGAGGACAGAGGTTTTAAGCGAATTTATTCAAAAGTAAACTCTGCGGATTACACTGTTAATAGTTCAGTCAAAATGCCTCCAAAGGAGCGCAACATTTTCACACAAGCCTTGCTATAATAGCTTACCAATTAGCGTTGACCCAATAGTAGTACCCGTCCCAAGCAATGAACGTTCCTTCAGCAAGTTAAGACTGGTAAAGAACTATCTGAGATCGACAATGAAAGAAGATCGTCTTGACGACTTAATGATCAGTTTATCCAGTGCAAACGACATTTTGGACTACCTTGACCTGGATAAACTTGCCGACTAGTGGTCCATATGTAAGACAAGGAAAGTTAAAATTTATAACGATAATGCATGCAGCATGCGCGTTTTGTATTTTTTTAAGATTTACTATACACTGTCTTGTGATTTAATCAATTTGGACTATGATCGTATTTAGTCTTTTTTCTTGAAAATACAGTGCATTTGTAGATTTATAATGACTAACTGTTATACTTATAGACTAATAGCGGAGTTATATATAGGATCGCAACTTGCAAGTTGCAACAAACGATAGTTACGTTATGACACTTATTTAGTGATATATAATTATGATAAAGGTGTTTATGTGGAAAATAAACATTAAAACATGAAGCTATAACGGTAGATACTTTTCTCCGGAGGAGCGTCCACGGCCACGTGTTCGTCGGTAAAACATAGACATTACCCTCCCCCCCCCTCCCCCCCCCGCCAGTCAAAATGGTCACGCTACGCCCCTGCTCGTGGTACACTACGCATTTTGTCATTGGTCAATTTTGTCATTGGTCAAGAATGACTTTCATTGGTTTATCCCAGAGGTTTATATCACCAATTATAAACTCCAGCAATAGCCAATGAAATTCGAGGATTTGCATTATAAACTTGTAAATTAATACCAAATATATATATATATAGTAAGTAAGTGTTCTCCGGATTATATTATTAAATCCGGAGAACACTTACTTACTACATTATGCCTGGATTACAAATCTTCAAATTCATATATATATAAAATATTTGCTCGCGAATAGGAATTTTATGCCTTCCGTCGTGTTAATGTTGAAAGATAGGCAGATAGCATAATTAAGTGTATGGAGAACACATGACTTTTAAGATAAGAAATACCGGAAACACCTCAGGGAAGTTGGTATGGGGTTATAACACACCCTATCGCTATTTTACTGCCATTCACATACAGTCCACTGCCAAGTAAAGACATTCTGAAATTTATTTAATTTGATTTTTAAACCTTCAAGTTGGTTTTTGGTGTTCTTCGTCTTCAAGGTAAGAGTTGTTTTGAATCTTACGTTACTACGTTGTTCTGCGTTTCTTTATTGTTTTACCAAGGCAAAGGAGTCTACTAAGTTCTGCGCTTATCCTTATCTTTAGCTTTTAACAATGCTAAATTACATTCAGGCAACAAATGTTTATAACTCGCCTACTGAACATGCTTTCTAATATATTTGTGCGCACCTCTCCATTTTTGCTTAAGTCCTTTGCCAACTATTGTTATCCTTGGCTTTACACTGATATGAAACAAATGTCAACAATTTGTATGTACTCAACACGCATTTCGGTTATATTTGTTCGAACCTCTTCGCATCTAATAATAATTGCTATTTTCGACAAGTACATAGTTATCTGCTCTATATGATTGTCACAAGCCAATGGAGTAAGTTCGTATGAGGCTATTATATAGTGTCGTCAAACTAAAGATCGCGACGATCAAGTTAGCATACAAATGTCTGCTATCCTAGCTATTTAATTCCTTCATCCCCAGTTTAATACAGTAACGTGATTTTGATGTTTGATTGCATACGTGGGGCTACGAGATTGAACGCTTGAGCACCACAAAATATTCCTTATCGTATAATACCACGCGGTAGCGGCATTAGGTTTGAATGTTTCATCCGAAAGATAGTGCATGTTGTTATAAATAAACACATCCTTCCGAAGTTTAGAACCGCGCCAGAAGCGCCGTCGACTCGGCGTGGGTAATCACCTTTTGATAATTTGCTCTGTTGATTCCCACAATTCCGCGTCTAGTGTTATGAAATATACTATCCGTCCGGCATTGTTCAGCCATTCGCTGTTGCAGTCGTATGACAATTTGCAAGCGATATAATTTTAAAGCTTATACATTATGGTTAAACTTTGTGAGCTACAGTAATCGGTAGTTTGCACATTGCACGCAAATGTTTTAAACATTTTGGTATGTCCGGTTATTGATAGGATTACTCGCCGCAGTTGATTAGTGTGCAGGATATTTGAGATAATGAATTTATCCTAAAATTGGATTAGTATTAATGAGATCTACAACATCGGCGACGTGACGCCATACAACAATTTAAAGCAATTTTTGCCGCAGTTGTCCTATTACAACACAGGTTGGCATTTCTGTAGATCATTGCCAGGCAGAAATTGGTAAGAATTCAAGAGCGGCCCTAAAAACACTTTTCGAATGCAATTAGAACTCTAGGGAACTGTATACGAAGAGCTGAACTGACTGGACCAGACGGTTGCACGATATCACTATGATTTATGCTTAAGGATAAAAGCGGCCATATGCTAGTCTATACTACGGAAGTTTGAAGATGTGGTTTTCTCTCAATGCGGTAGGGCAAACACTGTCCAGCTTAAGCCCCAGTGACTGCGATTAGGTCAAAAGCAATCTTATAATTTTTCGGGAACGCGCGTCCAGACTGATGGTCCAACTGGTTTACTATACAATAACCGCTCTATCTGGGTTGGTTTTTTTCCGCGTCATTTGAACTAATTTAGTTCTTAATAAATTAAATCTAGATTTTCACAGGAATTTTAATGTAGTCATAATCAGTTTTAAATATAGAAATGTTACTATTATATACTATAGTCTTAGTAATAACTGTCCCTAATTCGCCGTAACCTGTTGTTTACGGTTTATTATGTTCTTGTTCCTCACTTTATGTGAGGTATCGTTCCAGCAATTGTTGGATGTGTTCCTCACCCTAATTGGCTGAAGTATTGTTCTATGTATTTGGAGTTTGTCCTATGTGAGGTTTAATTATTAATAGATTTTGGCCACCCAAGGGCCAAAGGCTGGTGACGTCGCGACATCAACCTGTCTGTCTGCCATGCTTTTCTCTGCTAAAGATTATAATCCTTCACGTTTCTCTCAATCTACTAAAAGTTTTGCTTTACTATTATTATTACTACTTATCATTCGATTATTATTATTATCTTATTATTGTTATTATTACTGTTGTTATTATCATTATTACTGTAAATGTAACTACATCTCTTTTGTCTTCGCCCATTCAACGAGGCACAATTACATGTTATTCATGAAGCTGGCATGTTATTATTGAGGCTTCATTGCATGTTTTGACTAAAAGGTTTTGTCCTCGCTTTGCTGTGACGACTTTGCTCTCAGGGCATTAATTATAGCAATATTTGCTCTTGCATATAATTCGAGGCTTCGTCCTCACTTTTTCTGTGATGACTTTGTCTCACAGCCGTGTATATCGAGCTAATTGCTTCTGCAAGTTTTGTCGAGGCTTCGTCCTCACAATTTTGTTTTGTGGCATACAAGGGTTAGGTTGAGGCGACAGTAATGTTTGCCATGCTTGACCTTGCCACAACCTTTATTATTTTTGTCCTAACTTTGTTGGGTTCGTTCCTCACCTTAATTGGCTGAGGTATTGTTTTAACCTTATGGTTAAGCAATTGTCTCCATGTATTTGGAGTTTTTTCTCATGTTATGTGAGGTTTTGTCCCAACTTTAGTTGGGTTTGTCCTCACCTTAATTGGCTGAGGTATTGTTTTAACCTTATGGTTAAGCAATTGTCTCCATGTATTTGGAGTTTTTTTCCTCATGTTATGTGAGGTTTGTCCCAACTTTAGTTGGGTTGTCCTCACCTTAATTGGCTGAGGTATTGTTTTAACCTTATGGTTAAGCAATTGTCTCCATGTATTTGGAGTTTTTTCCTCATACGAGGTTTATTTATTAATAGATTTTGGCCATACCAAGGCTAGTGATGCGGCGACATTAAACTGTCTGCCATGCTTGTCCTTGCGAAAAACTTTATAAGCACAGGTCCTCTATTTATAACAGCTATGCCTATGGCATGCAGCTGACAAGGTTAACCTGTATAAATAAAGATTATCATTATTATCTTTCGCGTTTTTTCTAAATCTACTCAACGTTTTGGTTTACTCAACGTTTGGGTTTACTATTGTTATTATTATTATTATTATTATTATTATTATCATTATCATTATCATTATTATTATCATTATTATTATTATTATTATTATTATTATTATTATTATTATTATTATTATTATTATTATTATTATTATTGGCTGATGTGTTTTCTTATGGTTAAGCAATTTGGTACCATTTATTTCGAGTTTGATCCTCTCTTGAGTTGCGGTATTCTCCCAACATTTGTTGGGTGTTGTTATTTTATCTCATTAACTTTTAACTCATTTTAACTCATTAACTAAGTCCGGGGCTTAACCCTACAAATTTTATGGTGTTTATTTTCTCTTCCACTAACCACATATATGGCACCCTCATTTTGGTCTTTGCCTTTGAGGATGTCAGGTTACTTTTCTGGTCGTGAACCATCTCATGCACATATGTGAATATCCTGTACCTTGGATTAGATTCTGCCGTTTTGTTTTCTTTTGCCTTACAGAATTCAGTACTCATCTTCCAGTTTCCGATTACCTACATGGTTGATCTAAGTGGTTGATTCAGCACTTGAGAGACCAGATTTCAAGTATATGCATAATAGCGTGTCACGGACGATGGAGATACAATTGGATAACCAATATTATGCATATTCAGCAAACTTTATTTATAGTACTTAACAATTTTCATACGGAAGGACTCTAATTTTATTAATGCTTCGTGGGGAAGCTTGCTGGTTTTATCTTGTCCCCACTCAGGTTTTCCTGTCACTGGCTTTTCCCAAAGGGTTTTTTACCAGAAGCAGGTTTTTTCCTGGCTTCCCTGATTTACCAGCTTGTATAGACCACTTGCACTTATTTCCTTGGTGGATGACAACTACAAACTATAGAATCTTCATTGATTCATTTCTCGGTTGAAGTTGGAACTTTGACGTTGTCCTCCAGATCTACCGTTTTGACGTAGGGAGCAAGAGGTGTATATATATATATATATGTAAATACGTGTCCTGGCATACTCGTAAGCATTAGCTAGTCATAAAGGCCGGTACACCGGCAGTCGCGGTGCATCGGAGTAAATTAGGAGACTGTCGAGCAAGGGCAGCAGTCTTTCCAAATCCTTGAAACAATTAGCTTGATCATTGTTATTGAAAGTTCTCAGTTTGTGTTCACTGGAGAATGGGATTGTCTAGCAGGTAGCAGGGGCGAAAGTCCTTCAACCTCCTTAAAACAAACCGAGCTAGGCTAAGCCAATTAGCTGACAAGGCTGTCTTATTGAAGTGTCACAGATCTGTTCAGGTTTAATATTTTATTACGATAATTTTTTGTTTGGCAACAGTTGCAATCTTTCATGTTCGGTGATGCTTTATAGTAGGGTTGCATATTGGGTTACTGTCATTTCATCTAAAAGTTCATAGCACGAATTTAAAATGGGAGTTTTTTGGCCGGACGTCTCCTAATTAGTTCGTTGATTAATTTGTGTAGCACGGGCAGCACATGATTACAACGTAGTTAATCTATTTCCCGTTGTTATACAGCTGTCAAGCGATCATTTGTAGTTAGCAAGGGCGACTGCCTGTGATCGGTTGTCAATTGTCATCAACACTCACGTTATGGACAGTTAGCAAGGGCGACTGTTCTATTATCGTAGCTCTTTATAATTCAATATGGTCATAGACAGTTAGCAAGGGCGACTGTTCTATTATCGTAGCTCTTTATAATTCAATATGGTCATAGACAGTTAGCAAGGGCGACTGTTCTATTATCGTAGCTCTCGTTATATTTCAATATGGTCATAGACAGTTAGCAAGAGCGACTGTTCTATTATCGTAGCTCCCTTTATAATTCAATACGGTCATAGACAGTTAGCAAGGGCGACTGTTCTATTATCGTAGCTCTCTTTATAATTCAATATGGTCATAGACAGTTAGCAAGGGCGACTGTTCTATTATCGTAGCTCTCTTTATAATTCAATATGGTCATAGACAGTTAGCAAGGGCGACTGTTCTATTATCGTAGCTCTCTTTATAATTCAATATGGTCATAGACAGTTAGCAAGGGCGACTGTTCTATTATCGTAGCTCTCTTTATAATTCAAGATGGTCACATTTTAATTATTATGTTGCGTGACATTCACATTGGTGTTGCATTTGCCTGGGGTGGGGCGTATCTTCGCTGTGCGAAGACGCTTTGGCGTTATCTGGCCCTCACCTTCACTGGATGAAACCATTTTAGCACGTTTGTAAAATACATAGTTTATAATTTCTGTTTTCAAAGTTTTAATAAAGCGGCTAGGGGATTTTTACCCCTAGCCAGATTATCCCAAAACGTGTCAAAGTCATTATATTAATTCACCCAGTAAACGGAGCTCAGGAAATGCAACATGCAATGTATCGGAAGATTTATATATAGAACTAATTATCGTACACGACGGAAGGCATAAATATATATATATACAGTGTGTATCAAAAAAACTGAACCCTTAGAAAACAACCTATTGTAGTAGTTTGAAAGCCCTAAAAGCGCTGCGTTATAAATTAATCAGCACATAAGTTAAACGAACCTAAAAAGCTTTTAAATACTTTCACCATGCATACATTTCAAGTTATCTTAATTTCTCATGTGTATAAGACCGTGTGTTTTACGCATCTGTGAGTTCAGCGAAGTGCTTAGGGCTTTCAAACTACTACAATAAGTTGTTTTCTAAGGGTTCAGGGTTTTTTTATACACACTGTACATATATCATTTAGAGCGGACCAGCAGTACAAGAATGGCTTAATAAGATTCCGAATGATATTCAATCGAGTGTAGCGGAAAGTAATATTTCTCAAGTAAGCTTGAGAATGAAGTCAACTAGAAATCGCACAGCAAGTGAAGTCAAACCCAAAGATGGTGAAGGAACTCAAGTACAGAAACTAAAGATTGAGTTTGGAGACTGAGGTTGCAAGAACAAAAGCCAGAGAGAGAGAGAGAGAGAGAGAGAGAGAGAGAGAGAGAGAGAGAGAGAGAGAGAGAGAGAGAGAGAGAGAGAGAGAGAGAGAGAGAGAGAGAGAGAGAGAGAGACAGACAGACAGACAGAAAATTTATTTAAACTCGGAATTTCATCAATATATACATAAATTGCTTTTCGTGAAAGCCGAGAACTATTTAAAAATATATTTACATTTTTTTTTGTTATTTTGAAACAATAAGATAACTTATTTAAAACACTATTGTGGGAAACTGAAGGTTGAGAGAGTTTTTCTTAAATGATTTTAAACTTGTTGCTAATCTTGCTTCTGTGGGTAAACCATTCCACAATTTTCCTCCGCTTAGTGCAAAACTGTTTTTAAGATAGTTTGTTTTTGGCCTTGGTAAGGCAATTTTCATCTCACGATCTCTGAGATTATAATTTTCTGAATAGTTACACAAGCGGAGGTAATCTAATAAATACGGAGGTGCTAGGTTGTTAAGCGCCTTATATATGAGGACAAGTTTATGTTGATCCCTCATTTCTTGTAGTGTTTTCCAACCTAGTTCCTCTCTAATGACATAAGATCGGACGTCATAACCTTGTTGTGTAATAACGCGGCCAGCACGGTTTTTTAACTTTTGCAGTCTAGTTGCCTGTGATGCATTGAGATTATCCCAAACAACATCACAATAATCGAATAAAGGCTGAATTAAAGAATTGTAAATTGCAAGAGCCACCTCTTTAGAAACAAGCGGACGTGCTTGCCTTAGGCCTGCAATTGCTTGCGAAACTTTTTTTGACACATAATCTATGTGTTCATCCCAGGAGAGTCTTTCATCGATATGCACACCTAGGCATTTATTACTTTTAACACTGTTTAGTGCATGACCGTCGATGTTAATTTGCGAAGTGTTTCGGGTTTTATTTAGGTTATCGTCCGATCCTATGAACATATGTTCAGTTTTTGTTGCGTTAAGACTTAATTTGTTTGCTAGTAACCACTGTTTTATATTGCTCAGGTCTTTGTTAGTTGAATGAATTACCTTTTTTAGTGATCTGCCACTTGTAGTAACATTAGTATCATCTGCATACATTCTTGGCTTTGAATGATGCACACAGTTTGGCAGGTCATTTATATAAATTAAAAAGAGCAGTGGCCCGAGAATCGAGCCTTGCGGTACTCCGCACTTTATTCTCTTAAGAGATGAGAAGTGCCCATTTATAAAAACAACATTGTGTTCGATCCGTAAGGTAGGATTCAAACCATTTTAGCGTTTGGGCCGATAGGCCGTATAGACGGAGCTTTTGTATAAGAATAGAGTGATCAACTGTATCAAATGCCTTCGATAGATCAAGAAACACCACAGAATTAATTTCACCATTATCCATGTTTGATAGCCATTCCATTGTGGCATCGATTAAAGATGTCGCAGTGGAATGAGAGCTCCTAAACCCTGATTGATGTTTTGATAGTAGATTGTTTGTCTGCAAGTAGCTGTATAGCTGGTTGTAAATAATTCTTTCGAACACTTTCGCAATAGGCGATATGACAGAAATTGGTCTATAATTATTCATGTTGTCTTTTAACTCAGACTTGTAAATTGGAGTTACTTTTGCCATTTTCCAGTCAACAGGGAAAACCCCTGAACTTATAGATTTATTAAAAATATAACAGAGCGACACTGCTATTACCCGAGTGGCCTCTTTGACCAAACGACAGGGGATCTTATCAAGGCCTGTCGCTTTGTCTGTTTTAATGTTTTTAAGCAGCAGTTGAACATCTGCTACGGAAATTTGGTTTAAGGTAAATGTGCTCTTTGTTGGTGTAATGTATTCATCGAATCTTTTAGAGGAGGCTGGTAATTCAGCGGCTAAGCTTGGACCAATTTCAATGAAATGCTCGTTAAACAACTCAGCTATGTCAGCTGGATTAGTGTAGGTACCTGACTTAGTAGTTACAGTCTGAATATTATGCTCTGCTTTGCCATTTCGTGACATAGCTTCGTTTATTGTTTTCCAAATTTCCTTTGGTTGACCTGCTAATTCTTTAAAACGGTTGAGGAAATATGTCGATTTTGTTTTTTTAATTGCATTATTTAGCATATTTTTTGCATTTTTATAATCCGCCCATTTTTGGGGGCTATCTGTTTTGATGGCAAGAGCTTTTAGTTTGTCACGTGCAATCATTTGTTGTTTAATTTCTGAGTTTAACCATGGCGATTTTTTATTTCTTATTCTTCTCGTTTTAAGTGGTGCATGTTTATCAACCACTGCGAGAAACATATTTTTCCAAGCTTGCCACATGTCATTTGGAGAATGAGAGAGAGAGAGAGAGAGAGAGAGAGAGAGACAGAGAGAGAGAGAGAGAGAGAGAGAGAGAGAGAGAGAGAGAGAGAGAGAGAGAGAGAGAGAGAGAGAGACAGAGAGAGAGAGAGAGAGAGAGAGAGAGAGAGAGAGAGAGAGAGAGAGAGAGAGAGAGAGAGAGAGAGAGAGAGAGAGAGAGAGAGAGAGAGAGAGAGAGAGCTTACGCCGATATGGATCAAGAGAGTAGGAAAAGCAGCCTTGTCCATAAGAAATACTACAGTATAAGCCTGCCCAGTCATCCGTTGAAATAAAATCTAGATTGCCAGAGTATTGCCAGGGTAACAAAACCAGGTTTCTCTGTACAGCCGCCAGTCGAATTAAAGTCCGAGTTGCCTGTGTACCTACCTACAACTTCATTTCTACAAACGTCAAGTGAACCTGTAGATAACGAACGTACTTGTAGGATTCTGGAACAGCAAAATAAGATTATGCAAGGGATTGTTCGACAACAAAATAGAGCTAATATACCCGAAAGGCAGATGCCAATCTTTGGGGGAGACCCACTGGAGTATTATACCTTTATTCGTACATTTGAAACTCTAATCGAGTCTAACTAACTCGACCCTTCGAGTAGCTTGTACTAGAGCAATACACCACAGGTTGTGTGAAAAAGCTAGTCAGAAATTGTCAACATATGAGATCAAATGAAGGCTATGCACAGGCGCGCTATCGATTGGAACAGAGATTTGGTGATAACCACAAGATTGCGATGGCATATGTTGAAATAGTCCTAGATGGCCCTCCTATAAAAGCAGACGATGGAAATGCTCGCGAAATTCTCCATAACACTCTCGAGCTGCAAGAACTCATTAGAAGCTATAGGCTATTTGAAGAAGATGAAAACCCCGAATGTATGAGAAAAATAGTTGAGCGACTTCCCTACAATTTGCAAGGTAAATGACGCGACACAGCGGCCTTTATTATGAATGTTGACAAAAGAGAGGTGTACATTGACGATATTGCACGCTTCGTGGAGAAAAATGCAAGAGCACTAAACAATCCTATATTTTAGGCCCCGTTTACACTATTACGGTACAGTCTGTCTTCCGTTGAAAAATCACTACGTTTCTTTGTTGTGTTTACACTATTCCGGAGTGGTTTGCCGTAGCGTAGTCACTACGCTTAGCACTCCGGCTACAAGTCACTACGCTATGGTAAATTTACCGTACCGTTATAGTGTAAACAGACGATTTTTTTGTTACGGAACGTTCACCCCAATCCGGACCACCACCGTACCGTAATAGTGTAAACGGGGCCTAAGGCTCCTCAAGACCCCAAGCAACGAAGAGATTCAAAGTTAAGATCATCCTTTGTTACGGGAGTCGCGAACGATACCACCAACAACGCAGTGGCGGATCCAGGGGGGTCATGGGGGTTACAACCCCCTCGCCTATTATATATGGTATATTATATTATATTATATATAATATATAAATTGTGTTTAGTGTATAATATAGCGTATAAAATCGCTATTTCTGATCCTAATATTGTCCCCAAAATGCAGGAAATAGCATTTCAGGGTATCTCATCAGTCGAGAGATTGCTTCAAGAAAAAGCCTTGCAGTGAGTGCAATAAGAAGCATGCAACTTTACTTGGTAGCACAGTCTCTGAAAGAACCAAACTCACAAAGGACGCTGCGACACAAGCAACAAGCCGGAGATGTAGAACAAACTCGACCCCCAACCAGAAAACGAAGATGGTCTTGCCTGTCGTTCCAGTTAAAGTACGACTTACCAATAGTGATGAATAGGTGGAAACCTACGCATTACTTGACAGTGGTTCTACTTCAACCTTTTGTACAGATAGCCTCCGTTGACTACACTGGGCAGCACTAATGAAATTGAAAAAGTAATTATTGATAATCTAAACGTTTCAGACATGGACGATAACAAATTTATTCATCTTCCCGCAGTGTTGTGAAGGCCCAATATACCCGTTTCCAAAGAAGAGATTCTGACCCAAGAAGATGTTGACCGTTGGCAACAGTTGCAAGAACGCCTACATCTAGAAAAATTAGAGTCTGGAGTAGACCTTCTAATTTTTTTTTCAAAGGCCCATCCTGATACTGTCTGCCAAGCCTGTTCAGATCTTAAAGACGCGTATATGGTGATTCCAGGGAGCCATCGGAAAAAGATCGTAAATTCTTGGAAAACGCAGGGAAGACAACTAAACAGTGTGAGGACAAACATTATGAGGTATCATTGCCCATTAAAGACCAGTCCATTTGTCTACCTAATAACCGGATCCAAGCAGAAAGAAGAGCAGCCCAATTGAAGAAAAGGTTGTTAAACAATTCAAAGTTTAAAGAGGACTACACAACCTTTATGAAAAATGTGGTGGATAAAGAGCACGCAAGAAAAGTTCCAGAAGATCAGAAAAACAGAACAGAAAGATGCGTGTGGTACATACCACATCATGGAATCTACTACAAGAAGAAACCTGATAAGATACGTGGCTTTTATTGATGTTCTGTTTCAAGGTACTGATCTCACAAATAACCTCATTGGTGTGACTAGTTCGATTTCGTCAGGAACCCATTGCTGCTACGTCTGATATAGAAGGAATGTTCCATCAAGTAGGCGTTCCAGAATCCGATCGTAATTTTTTACGCTTTCTTTTGTCGACTGATGGTAAGTTGGATCAAGAACCTGAAGAATATGAAAGGACTGTTCATCTGTTTGGCACAGTCTCGTCACCAAGCATTGCAAATTTCGTCCTCAAAAGGAATGCCGACAATAATCGAACGAATTTCGACGAAGAAGTTATCTCCACCGTTCATAAGAACTTTTACGTCGATGACTGTTTAAAGTCGTGGCGTTCTGTTGAAGTAGCAATCAATCTCATCCACCACTTGTGAAAGACGGTGGTTTTAGATTGACCAAATGGGTGTCGAATAGCCGACAAGTGCTCCAATCTATTCCAGAAAGTGAAAGAGCTAAAGAAGTAAACGATTTCGATTTTGCCCATGTCATGACAATCTCCCCATCGAAAGAGCTCTTGGCGTAATATGGAACGTGGAATCAGACATCCTCGAGTTTAATTAAAGTTTCGCTAAAAGATCGTCCATTCACTAGACGAGGATTGCTATCAGTGGTTAGCTCTGTATATGACCCTCTCGGGATGGTCGCTCCTTTTGTTCTTACACGGCCAAGACCTTATTACAATATCTCACAAGATGAAAGCTGGAATGGGACCAAGAAATTTCCCAAGAGGATAGAGCGCGTTGGCGAAAATGGATCGGGGAGCTCATGGAGCTTGCAAAGTTTTCATCAAGTCGCTGTTGAAATTGCGTCAAGTCAGGTACACCATTTTTCAGACGCCTCGAACAGTGCTTATATCCGTGATGCTTCCGCTCGGAGCAATGGAAATACGTAGACACGAATAGTAATCCTGCTGATGACGTGTCGAGAGGCTTGCCCGTTCATAGTTTCCTTAGCCACGAGAGATCGTTATCGGGGCCGGAGTTCCTTTGGCAATCTCTGAGCGAATGGCCACAACGACCTACCTCACACAGTGATCCTCTCGCGAACGACCCAGAAGTGAAGAATATCAAATCGAACCTGGTCATGTATAGAGCTTCGAATTATGGGCTACAGTTAGACACCACATTTGAAAGATTCTCGTCTTGGATGAGCCTAAAAAGATTCATAGCTAGATGTATCAAATGCCAACGTAACTTTCATGCTCGAGCAGCCGTCACAATCAAGAACTGTAGTTACTGTTCAACGTTGAAAGCTTCAGATCCTTTTACAGTTAATGAAATATTGAAATCTGAAGAGGAAATCCTACGTTATGTTCAACGCAAAGCTTTTCCAGATGAGCTCCTAGTCCTCGAAAGTGGTAGTAATGTCAAGAGATCAAGCCACCTGCTAAAATTGGATCTATTTCTGGTTGATGGACTAATTCGGGTTGGAGGGCGCCTACACAGATCGTTTCTGCCCGATGAGGCGAAACATCAAGTAATCATCCCAAATAATTCACATATATCCGAGCTGATTATCTTTCATCTTCATGTCAAGTCTGGACATTCTGGACGCGAACACGTTTTGTCATTATTACTGCAGCGTTTCTGGGTGGTGCGTGGGAATTCAACAGTTCGAGGAGTCCTGTCAAGTTGTTACGACTGTCGACGTCGACAATCACCAGATGGACAACAAAAGATGGGCGACCTAGCAGAAGCCAGAATTACGCCTGAAAAACCGCCATTTACGTTTACTGGTGTAGACTACTCCGGTCCTTTTATCGTTCGTGTGAAGAGAAGCACAGTTATGCGCTATTGTGTTATTTTTATATGCTTGGCGATACGAGCAGTACATATAGAAGTTTCACATACGCTAGATTCGAATTCCTTTATACTGGCGTTGAGACGATTTATTGCACGTAGAAGACAAGTCAAAGTGATGTACTCAGACAATGGTACCAACTTTGTGGGAGGAACAAGGGAGTTGCGAGAGGCTATACTTGGTTGGAACCAAGCTCAAGTCCACGAATACCTTTTACAAAATCAAATTGAGTGGCACTTCAATCCTCCATCAGTTTCGCATTTGAGAGGCTGTTGGGAGCGTTGTATTCGAACGGTAAGAAAGATTCTGAACGCTCTTACTAAAGAACAGATCTTAAACGAAGAATTCGTCGCGACACTCATGACCGAAGTGTAAGCTATAATCAATAGTCATCCCTTAGCAAAGGTTTAAAAGCGACTGCAATGATGATGAGCCGCTAACTCTAAATCATTTACTCCTTCTAAAACGAGATGCGACTCTTCCACCCGGGCTCTTTGACCGCGATGATAACTTCACTCGGAAAAGATGGCGCCATGCAGGTTCAGTACATGCACGGCTAATTTGTTCTGGAGAAGGTGAAAAAGAGAACATATTCCCTCCTTGCAAGAAAGACACAAGTGGATGTACCCAACACGAAATTTTGCTACAAATGATGTCGTACTGATTGTGAATGATTGTCTACCGCGGAATACATGACTGATTGGCAGAATTATCGACGTTTTTCCCGATTAGAAAGGTTTCGTGAGGCGGGCAAGAGTCAAGGCAAAGACAGGAACATTTGATAGACCAATTACTATGCTATGCTTACTAGAGCAGACGACTTGAGCTAGTAGTGAACGCAAGCGAATTTGCGCATTTCTAACAACGAATTAGTAAAATACAGTAAACATATTTTAGGGACCGGAAATGTATAGATGCGCTGTTATGCTTATTAGTTTAGTTTAATTATGTAATTGTTTTTTGTTTCATATAATATTCCTTCTTTATTTTGAGATATGCAAAATTATTAGGTTTATATATATATATATATATATATATATATATATATATATATATATATATATATATAGCTAGTGATTTAGAGCAGGTTTTTTCATGTATTTCCCGTGGTCGAGTTGGTTTAAGCCTTATACAATTTGTCTTGTAAGTACCATTAGTTATTTTAGTTATATATTTTCTTTCGTATTAATTTGGTTTCACATGCATGTATTTAGATAGATCATCCTTTTTTCTTTCTTAGTAACCATTTGTGAGTTAAAGCAAATAATAAAGTAGATTTATACATGTCAAGAGGCGAGTACATTATTATTATTATTATTATTATTATTATTATTATTATTATTAATTATTATTATTATTATTATTATTATTATTATTTATTATTATTATTATGTGTAGCACGTAGCCAGGTCAAAAAGTAAAGTCTGGCCAATAAGACATTCCGACCAATAATTGTTGGGACGTTAACCGAGGCTTACTCCGATTGCACTAATCCACTCAACACTTTCCGTATAATTGTCTCTCCTTCCATGAGAACTGTCTGTTGCATTGTCCTCACTATTCTTCTTACGTTCTTTTCTTCCTCAAATCACTTTTGCCACCGCATTTGCCTCGTCTTCTCCACACCACCACCCATACATCCAATGATAACAGGTACCACTTCCCACTGCATGACGCAAGTTGCTGGTACTTTCGCAGTTTGTTTCGCCTTACCTCCTCTATGTTCCTCTCCATTGGGCACGACATTTCCACCAACCATATCTTCTTCTCTCTTTCTTCCTCTAGGGTTATATAAGGTCTACGTGCTGTACTCGTTTTCCTCATTTTGTACTCAAAGTCCTAACAGAGTTTGAATTCATTACCCTTGAGTACGTGTCTCTTCTTCCATTTCTCCCCATACCATACTGTGCTTTCAGGTATAAGTCCTTTCTCTATTGCCCAGTTGACTCCTAATACTATCAGTGCATTATTGTGTCTGCAGATGTATTCAGATCCCGCCAGCATTTCACATCCTGCAAGCAGGTGTTCAACGGTTTCATCGTGTTGTCCACATAACCTACATTCTCCATTTGTGTCTCGATTCCTCGCATCGCTTTCCATTTAGGGTTTCAACCATTTGTTCCAACATATTCACAATTCCTGATGTATTCTGTGGTGTAGTGTTTGAGTTCAACCAGATGTGGCTTTCTTTTTCCTGCCTTGCAAACGCTTGGCTCTGCATGACTTTCTCTTTATACTTGTTCTTTAGCTTATCCTGATATCCCTTCTTCATCTCCTTCTTCAGCCCCTTCCAACAACCTGACCAATCATTCTCCACCTTCTTTCCATCTTTCCAAATCTCCTCCTGTCTGTTCGAAGTCGACCTCAAGCCCCATTTCCTGCAATGCTTGTTCTGCTTCCCTTTTCAGGCTTTTTTACTCGCTGTTATACTCTCTCTTCCATGCTGTCCTTATCCAGCGGCTTGGGCTTAGCACCATGTATGTTTCCACACGCACTTCCGTCTCTTTGTATACCTGTCTCAGACTCTTTAAACCTCGCCCACCATCCTGCCTATTCATGTAGAGCCATTCGTCGCTTCCTTGCTTACCTAGCATTCCTTTTCTGCGTAGGATTTCCTTCACCATCATGTCAAGATCATACATTTCCTTTTTGGTGAACTGGAAAACATTCATTGCATATCCTGCGATTGGTATGACCCTGCAGTTGATTGCCCTCATAAGGTTCTTATCATACAGCTCTAACTCTACCAAGCTCTCCTATCTCTTCTTCATTTATTTTCTTATTCTTAACATTACCCTTTCCTTATCAATCTGCTTTCCCTGTTCAATCCACAGGAACTTATAAAACTCCTCCTTCTCCGGATCCAATGCCTCTGCGTTCGCATCCAGTATCATCAAGCCTTCTCCTTTGATCATCTCTCCTCGCCTAAACACAATCTCTGCACATTTCTACACACCATACACTGCTCCTGTATCATTACTGGGACTTACAATTATCTCGTTGGCAGCTTTCATTTGCTTATGGCTTTCCTGGTAGGTCTTCAAGTCGTCTATGAACAAGCCGTGTGTTCGCTTCGCGAGTCTTTCCCGAGGCGGCCCCATCCTGTACCCTCACCCCCTTGTTTCCTCTCCAAAAACATTGTGATTGGAATTTCGGTTAGGCAGTCACCCCTACCGGCAAATAGCTATCTCCTTGCAAAAAGCCACACCGTATTGCGATCCCATCTGCTCTGCATTTCCCCCCCACCCCCCCAGATATTCAACTCCAGCCGCGTTTTTCCAATTGTTCATCAATTTTCGTAACACCTTAATCACCTTCTTTTGTTATCCCCATACCATTCGTACACCGTGAACATCCAATCGTGGTGCACTTTAACTGACAGATCCCTTTTATGTTCCCTCGCCTCATGCATTATACATTTATCAATGAGTAGTTGGTCAACTGTACCAAGCACACCTTCTGTGGCTCCTAGCTGTCCTTCATCCCGGATGTCATTTCGTATTGCATGCTCTTTCATGTATCTTCCCAGTATCCCTGTAAAAACTTTGTAAGATGTATTGAGGCAATTTAGTGGTCTGTAACATTTTCGGGTGACAAGTCTTATTATTATTATTATTATTATTATTATTATTATTATTATTATTATTATTATTATTATTATTATTATTATTATTATTATTATTATTATTATTATTATTATTATTATTATTATTATTATTATTATTATTATTATTATTATTATTATTATTATTTATTATTATTATTATTATTATTATTATTATTATTATTATTATTATTATTATTATAATACACAACTCACCCAGCATTTTATATCATTGCTGGACTTATTCACTGGATATCAAACCATCTCCCATGGCCTTGATATCCAGTACCTTCCTCATTATCCTTGCCGATGCTATCAAAAAACTTTTTGCATTGTGCCAAGGTTTATCGCTACATCCAACTTCTTTATCCACTGATTGAAACTGGTGGTTACAGTACCCAATACTCCAATTATGACTGGTATGATGTTGACTTCATTACAGTACATTGCCAGATTATTTTTATTCCCCTTTTCAAATCCTGGCATCTCTCTACCTTCTCTTTCTCTTTTTCTTTCACTCTTGTATCAAAAGGACACGCCACATCAACACTAAAGCACTTTTTTGTCTCTTTTTTTTATCCATTGCCAGTATATCAAGTCTTGAGTGATCTATCACTTTTGTCAGTCTGAATTTTTACATCCCAAAGGAATTTCACTTTATCACTATCTAACGTACTCTCAGTTCGTTGTTTATACCATTTTTCTTTTACCGACAGCTTATACTTCTTACATAATTTCCAAGGTATCACCTGTGCAACCGTATCATGTCTCCAGTTCTTATTCTGTCCTTGCGCCAACATCCTGACATGAGCTATTGCCTCGTCTATGTCCCCAAACATGCGACATTTCCAATCAATTTCTTCTTTATCTATAACTTTTCCGATATATCGGGTACTAATTGCTTGTTCTTGGGCAACCATTATCATTCCTTCCGTTTCCTTCTTCAGACCAATCCTATGTCCACTCATCCTCTTCCTTCATCAGTTGCTATGAAGAAACTTTCCATGCAAGCTCTTTCCTCTATACTTGTCGTGGCCTCTCTTTGCACCTTCGCTTTGTCCTTCCCTTTTCCAAGTTTACCTTCACTTTCCACTGCTGTCATTAATTCTTCTTCACTTTCTATCATATATTTCCACAAGTTGTTAATCTCAATATCTACACAATCCTCTACACTTATCGGCCCTCTCCCTCTAACATTCCTCTTTACATACAATCTATCCACATCATCCCGGTTGATGGAATGCTTGGTGTACCGTTAGTAGTTTCCTTGTCTTTCGATCCAACCGTTTCACTTCTTCTTTTGTTCCATTTGAATGATACGCATTATTATTATTATTATTATTATTATTATTATTATTAGTAGTAGTAGTAGTAGTAGTAGTAGTAGTAGTAGTAGTAGTAGTAGTAGTAGTAGTAGTAGTAGTAGTAGTAGTAGTAGTAGTAGTAGTAGTAGTAGTAGTAGTAGTGGTAGTAGTAGTGGTGGTAGTAGTAGTAGTAGTAGTAGTAGTAGTAGTAGTAGTAGTAATAGTATTACTATTATTATTATTATTATTATTATTATTATTATTATTATTATTATTATTATTTATTATTATTATTATTATTATTATTATTATTATTATTATTATTATGTTTTATTACTATTACTAAAACTATTATCAGTATTTATTATTTTTATGCTGTTTGTTGTTATTGTTGCCATTAGCTACTCCTACAACTTGCCTATACCTCAACGGCTGTAGTTACCATGGTAACATGTCTGTCATGTATTTCTGGTAAACCTTGTTAATCGTTGACAGTAACAATGTCCTCATCGTCACACGATGAACACAACGTACCGCAGAATTAAACAAGGCAAATAATTATTGTAGAAATCCTCAAAATTCTTGCAAATGGCCTTGGTGTTTTTACCACTGACAGGAACAAGAGATTTGGAGTAGTGGGGCTATTTTGGGCTATTTAGAAAGATTAGCTTTGCTATTTCTATATAGCCAGTGCTTTAGTTTTTGATTTATTGTATTTTGTATTAAAAAAAATCGTTGTATTATAACTCTTTATTGGCACAATAAAAAAATATTCTTCTATTGTGACGTTCCTAAATGTATACCAAAATTACCATATATTCTCAACTTACATTCTAACATTCTTAAATTAATTCTTCTCGTTTTCCTTATAACTTTTTTCTCATCCTCTCTTTTTATCTGTCCTTCTATTTTATTCTATATTATTCTATCTTTATTTTTCTAGTTCTTTTTTCTTTAATATTTTTTCTCCATCTTTATTTTCTTTTTTCTCATTCTCCTTTCTTTTTGTTTTTTCTTAATTTTTTTTTGTTGTATTTCTTGTTTATTCTCTTTCGTTACCAAGTTTTAATTCTGAAAATCAAGATCAAATTGTATTATAATCATATATACATGCTTGTATCTTTTTCACGGATACCTATAGTGAATGGTAACTATGGAAACTGGACTTTAAGCAGACGATACAATGTTATGTATTTGAAAAATGGAAACGTACTTGCAACACTCCTACGTGGGCCAGAGAGAAATAGGCCCTTCTTTTGCCAGACAACAATATTAGATTTAATAATAAATATAGTAAACACTAAACAAATAAGGTCATAGCGTGAATAAGTGTTCTTTGCCAATATCATTGTGTCAAAACACAAAAATTAAATTATTCTGTGGTCCTGGGCTCCTAGCCTGTTAGGCTGCTTAGCTCGACTCGGACTTATCATACATCACTCTTTATATGTGAGCGGTAAAATCGGAGCAAGAGACTGTTGTGAGTATTGAGCGTAATCACCTATTTTTGGCGCCAAAACGGAATGGTTGGTGCTCTGGGAACGAGAATGGCGCTGATTATCTGAAATTCTGAGCTTCCCATGGATGCAACCGACTTTTTAACCAAAACAGTTAACTTTTAAATTTCAAAATGTTTTGGACATCACTTCGAATGTACATATAGTAATTAGCAAAAGTTTCAAAAACACTGTCAGTAAACTAAAGAATAATTTGTATCGATTTCCGACAGTTTCGGCGGAGATTTGCAACGTTGTTCATTTAAGGCTGTTTCCCATTACGTCCCGCTTTGCCGGCGCGGGCTTTGGAAAGTTGGAAATATTTCAACTCCCAAGGCGAACTAAACAATGCACGCTCCGCCCGCACGGGCAAAGCGGACGTAATGAAAACAGCCTTTAAAGACAGCTTTAATTGTGTATTTTATAATTTTGACGACGTCACATGAAAACACTGTACAGTATATAGGCCCTGTTGTCTCTTGCAGCTCCAGGTCCAACAGACCGTTAATCCGGCCCTGACTCCTACGCCAAAGTATGATGGCAAGAATTGCTCCCATTTAGGAAATTCAACAGAATATAGAAAATTATATACTTTTATTATTATCTATATTAGTATTGTTTCTAATTCTATGATTATATACTGAGCTTTTTTTTCCTTGTTTTTTATTTACATATAAACCATTTATACATTGGAATTATTTATAACTGTCAAAACTATGTTTTGGAATAAGTGTTTTAACTTATCCTATCTTTTAATCGTTATAAACTACATAGATACCTTGATTTGTTTGTCTTTTTACAGTTAATGGTGGTTATAGCAACTGGACTTTGAGTAATCCTTGCACTGCTTTCTTGTGGTGAAAGATTTGAAATTTGGCAACGCTTTTGTGATAATCCTCCACAAAGAAATGGTGGAATTAATTGTAGTGTTTTGCGAAACTCAACTAGTGTTAGACAATGTATAATAAAACCTTGTCCAAGTAAGTTATTTTAGTTAGCTTCAGAAATTGCAGCTTGACGTTAGTAATAATTGTCAGTTGTTTGCTGTACAAGCTGGGTTAGTTAGTAATACTCAGAAAAACTCTGAGCTGAAGGTTGAGAAGGTTGGAGAAGGTTGCGGGTTCGAGACCCGCTTAGAGCTCAGAGTTTTTTCTGAGTATTACTAACTAACAAAAGCTTGTACAGCAAACAACTGACAATTATAAGTTATTTTAATTATTAAAGCCACTTAGATTTATCTCATTATCTCCTGAAGAACTAAAAAACACAAGTGAAAGACAGTTTCTTTCCCTCTCCCGAGCTTTTAAGGTAGACGTCAGTAGTGTCACGTCAGCACAATTGCGCTTTTTATAATATTTTATTATAAATATTCGTTGTTTTTCTTGTGTCTCTCTGTATGTTGACAGTAACTACAGCAACTGGACCAAAACGTCACCCTGTAGTGTCTCGTGCGGCAAAGGCTTTGAAATATGGACTCAGAAATATGACAACCCAGCACCAAAATGTGGAGGAAAGAATTGCACAAAACAAGGCCTACAATCTTGGACAAAATTGTTGGGCCAGTTTGCCGATTTTGCCGATTTTCGCAAAGTGTCCCAAGCACTTTTGTCCAGGATTGTCTGAAAATGACGAATTAAACAAAATCGAAGAAAAAAACAATTTGGGGCCGGCGATTCTGCGCAGTTTGCTCGAAAATGACATAAATACGCTCCCACATGCATGAACAACAAATTGTTTGTGGGGTATAGAAGGTTTGGTGAATATGTAAATTAAATAGAGCTCTCGTGCGGGTGGTACCGGTGCGGGTGGGAACTCTGCAGAGACTCTGCTCCAGTGATCCCTTCCCCATTGAGGGGGTAAGGGGGAGCAGAGATGGGGGCTCTTTTATTAAACTGTATATATTTTGCAATGTTACAAAGTTAAAAAGCTGTGTTTTATTGAAAAATCATAAACTCGTCATTTTCAGACAATCTTGGACAAAATTGTTGGGCCAGTTTGCCTATTTTGCCGATTTTCGCAAAGTGTCCCAAGCACTTTTGTCCAGGATTGTCTGAAAATGACGAATTAAACAAAATCGAAGAAAAAAAGAATTTGGGGCCGGCGATTCTGCGCAGTTTGCTCGAAAATGACATAAATACGCTCCCACATGCATGAACAACAAATTGTTTGTGGGGTATAGAAGGTTTGGTGAATATGTAAATTAAATAGAGCTCTCGTGCGGGTGGTACCGGTGCGGGTGGGAACTCTGCAGAGACTCTGCTCCAGTGATCCCTTCCCCATTGAGGGGGTAAGGGGGAGCAGAGATGGGGGCTCTTTTATTAAACTGTATATATTTTGCAATGTTACAAAGTTAAAAAGCTGTGTTTTATTGAAAAATCATAAACTCGTCATTTTCAGACAATCCTGGACAAAATTGTGGGCCAGTTTCCCGATTTTGCCGATTTTCGCAAAGTGTCCCAAGCACTTTTGTCCAGGATTGTCTGAAAATGACGAATTAAACAAAATCGAAGAAAAAAACAATTTGGGGCCGGCGATTCTGCGCAGTTTGCTCGAAAATGACATAAATACGCTCCCACATGCATGAACAACAAATTGTTTGAGGGGTATAGAAGGTTTGGTGAATATGTAAATTAAATAGAGCTCTCGTGCGGGTGGTACCGGTGCGGGTGGGAACTCTGCAGAGACTCTGCTCCAGTGATCCCTTCCCCATTGAGGGGGTAAGGGGGAGCAGAGATGGGGGCTCTTTTATTAAACTGTATATATTTTGCAATGTTACAAAGTTAAAAAGCTGTGTTTTATTGAAAAATCATAAACTCGTCATTTTCAGACAATCTTGGACAAAATTGTTGGGCCAGTTTGCCTATTTTGCCGATTTTCGCAAAGTGTCCCAAGCACTTTTGTCCAGGATTGTCTGAAAATGACGAATTAAACAAAATCGAAAGAAAAAAACAATTTGGGGCCGGCGATTCTGCGCAGTTTGCTCGAAAATGACATAAATACGCTCCCACATGCGATGAACAACAAATTGTTTGAGGGGTATAGAAGGTTTGGTGAATATGTAAATTAAAATAGAGCTCTCGTGCGGGTGGTACCGGTGCGGGTGGGAACTCTGCAGAGACTCTGCTCCAGTGATCCCTTCCCCATTGAGGGGGTAAGGGGGAGCAGAGATGGGGGCTCTTTTATTAAACTGTATATATTTTGCAATGTTACAAAGTTAAAAAGCTGTGTTTTATTGAAAAATCATAAACTCGTCATTTTCAGACAATCCTGGACAAAATTGTGGGCCAGTTTGCCTATTTTGCCGATTTTCGCAAAGTGTCCCAAGCACTTTTGTCCAGGATTGTCTGAAAATGACGAATTAAACAAAATCGAAGAAAAAAACAATTTGGGGCCGGCGATTCTGCGCAGTTTGCTCGAAAATGACATAAATACGCTCCCACATGCATGAACAACAAATTGTTTGTGGGGTATAGAAGGTTTGGTGAATATGTAAATTAAATAGAGCTCTCGTGCGGGTGGTACCGGTGCGGGTGGGAACTCTGCAGAGACTCTGCTCCAGTGATCCCTTCCCCATTGAGGGGGTAAGGGGGAGCAGAGATGGGGGCTCTTTTATTAAACTGTATATATTTTGCAATGTTACAAAGTTAAAAAGCTGTGTTTTATTGAAAAATCATAAACTCGTCATTTTCAGACAATCTTGGACAAAATTGTTGGGCCAGTTTGCCTATTTTGCCGATTTTCGCAAAGTGTCCCAAGCACTTTTGTCCAGGATTGTCTGAAAATGACGAATTAAACAAAATCGAAGAAAAAAAGAATTTGGGGCCGGCGATTCTGCGCAGTTTGCTCGAAAATTGACATAAATACGCTCCCACATGCATGAACAACAAATTGTTTGTGGGGTATAGAAGGTTTGGTGAATATGTAAATTAAATAGAGCTCTCGTGCGGGTGGTACCGGTGCGGGTGGGAACTCTGCAGAGACTCTGCTCCCAGTGATCCCTTCCCCATTGAGGGGGTAAGGGGGAGCAGAGATGGGGGCTCTTTTATTAAAACTGTATATATTTTGCAATGTTACAAAGTTAAAAAGCTTGTGTTTTATTGAAAAATCATAAACTCGTCATTTTTCAGACAATCTTGCACAAAATTGTTGGGCCAGTTTGCCTATTTTGCCGATTTTCGCAAAGTGTCCCAAGCACTTTTGTCCAGGATTGTCTGAAAATGACGAATTAAACAAAAATCGAAGAAAAAAAGAATTTGGGGCCGGCGATTCTGCGCAGTTTGCTCGAAAATGACATAAAATACGCTCCCCACATGCATGAACAACAAATTGTTTGAGGGGTATAGAAGGTTTGGTGAATATGTAAATTAAATAGAGCTCTCGTGCGGGTGGTACCGGTGCGGGGTGGGAACTCTGCAGAGACTCTGCTCCAGTGATCCCTTCCCATTGAGGGGGTAAGGGGGAGCAGAGATGGGGGCTCTTTTATTAAACTGTATATATTTTGCAATGTTACAAAGTTAAAAAGCTGTGTTTTATTGAAAAATCATAAACTCGTCATTTTCAGACAATCTTGGACAAAATTGTTGGGCCAGTTTGCCTATTTTGCCGATTTTCGCAAAGTGTCCCAAGCACTTTTGTCCAGGATTGTCTGAAAATGACGAATTAAACAAAATCGAAGAAAAAAAGAATTTGGGGCCGGCGATTCTGCGCAGTTTGCTCGAAAATGACATAAATACGCTCCCACATGCATGAACAACAAATTGTTTGTGGGGTATAGAAGGTTTGGTGAATATGTAAATTAAATAGAGCTCTCGTGCGGGTGGTACCGGTGCGGGTGGGAACTCTGCAGAGACTCTGCTCCAGTGATCCCTTCCCCATTGAGGGGGTAAGGGGGAGCAGAGATGGGGGCTCTTTTATTAAACTGTATATATTTTGCAATGTTACAAAGTTAAAAAGCTGTGTTTTATTGAAAAATCATAAACTCGTCATTTTCAGACAATCCTGGACAAAATTGTTGGGCCAGTTTCCCGATTTTGCCGATTTTCGCAAAGTGTCCCAAGCACTTTTGTCCAGGATTGTCTGAAAATGACGAATTTAAACAAAATCGAAGAAAAAAAAACAATTTGGGGCCGGCGATTCTGCGCAGTTTGCTCGAAAATGACATAAATACGCTCCCACATGCATGAACAACAAATTGTTTGTGGGGTATAGAAGGTTTGGTGAATATGTAAATTAAATAGAGCTCTCGTGCGGGTGGTACCGGTGCGGGTGGGAACTCTGCAGAGACTCTGCTCCAGTGATCCCTTCCCCATTGAGGGGGTAAGGGGGAGCAGAGATGGGGGCTCTTTTATTAAACTGTATATATTTTGCAATGTTACAAAGTTAAAAAGCTGTGTTTTATTGAAAAATCATAAACTCGTCATTTTCAGACAATCCTGGACAAAATTGTGGGCCAGTTTCCCGATTTTGCCGATTTTCGCAAAGTGTCCCAAGCACTTTTGTCCAGGATTGTCTGAAAATGACGAATTAAACAAAATCGAAGAAAAAAACAATTTGGGGCCGGCGATTCTGCGCAGTTTGCTCGAAAATGACATAAATACGCTCCCACATGCATGAACAACAAATTGTTTGAGGGGTATAGAAGGTTTGGTGAATATGTAAATTAAATAGAGCTCTCGTGCGGGTGGTACCGGTGCGGGTGGGAACTCTGCAGAGACTCTGCTCCAGTGATCCCTTCCCCATTGAGGGGGTAAGGGGGAGCAGAGATGGGGGCTCTTTTATTAAACTGTATATATTTTGCAATGTTACAAAGTTAAAAAGCTGTGTTTTATTGAAAAATCATAAACTCGTCATTTTCAGGACAATCTTGCACAAAATTGTTGGGCCAGTTTGCCTATTTTGCCGATTTTCGCAAAGTGTCCCAAGCACTTTTGTCCAGGATTGTCTGAAAATGACGAATTAAACAAAATCGAAGAAAAAAACAATTTGGGGCCGGCGATTCTGCGCAGTTTGCTCGAAAATGACATAAATACGCTCCCACATGCATGAACAACAAATTGTTTGAGGGGTATAGAAGGTTTGGTGAATATGTAAATTAAATAGAGCTCTCGTGCGGGTGGTACCGGTGCGGGTGGGAACTCTGCAGAGACTCTGCTCCAGTGATCCCTTCCCCATTGAGGGGGTAAGGGGGAGCAGAGATGGGGGCTCTTTTATTAAACTGTATATATTTTTTTGCAATGTTACAAAGTTAAAAAAGCTGTGTTTTTATTGAAAAATCATAAACTCGTCATTTTCAGACAATCTTGGACAAAATTGTTGGGCCAGTTTGCCTATTTTGCCGATTTTCGCAAAGTGTCCCAAGCACTTTTGTCCAGGATTGTCTGAAAATGACGAATTAAACAAAATCGAAGAAAAAAAACAATTTGGGGCCGGCGATTCTGCGCAGTTTGCTCGAAAATGACATTAAATACGCTCCCACATGCATGAACAACAAATTGTTTTGTGGGGTATAGAAGGTTTGGTGAATATGTAAATTAAATAGAGCTCTCGTGCGGGTGGTACCGGTGCGGGTGGGAACTCTGCAGAGACTCTGCTCCAGTGATCCCTTCCCCAATTGAGGGGGTAAGGGGGAGCAGAGATGGGGGCTCTTTTATTAAACTGTATATATTTTGCAATGTTACAAAGTTAAAAAAGCTGTGTTTTATTGAAAAATCATAAACTCGTCATTTTCAGACAATCTTGGACAAAATTGTTGGGCCAGTTTCCCGATTTTGCCGATTTTCGCAAAGTGTCCCAAGCACTTTTGTCCAGGATTGTCTGAAAATGACGAATTAAACAAAATCGAAGAAAAAAAACAATTTGGGGCCGGCGATTCTGCGCAGTTTTGCTCGAAAATGAACATAAATACGCTCCCACATGCATGAACAACAAATTGTTTGTGGGGTATAGAAGGTTTGGTGAATATGTAAATTAAATAGAGCTCTCGTGCGGGTGGTACCGGTGCGGGTGGGAACTCTGCAGAGGACTCTGCTCCAGTGATCCCTTCCCCATTGAGGGGGTAAGGGGGAGCAGAGATGGGGGCTCTTTTTATTAAACTGTATATATTTTGCAATGTTACAAAGTTAAAAAGCTGTGTTTTATTGAAAAATTCATAAACTCGTCATTTTCAGACAATCTTGGACAAAATTGTTGGGCCAGTTTGCCGATTTTGCCGATTTTCGCAAAGTTGTCCCAAGCACTTTTGTCCAGGATTGTCTGAAAATGACGAATTAAACAAAATCGAAGAAAAAAAAACAATTTGGGGCCGGCGATTCTGCGCAGTTTGCTCGAAAATGACATAAATACGCTCCCACATGCATGAACAACAAATTGTTTGTGGGGTATAGAAGGTTTGGTGAATATGTAAATTAAATAGAGCTCTCGTGCGGGTGGTACCGAGGTGCGGGTGGGAACTCTGCAGAGACTCTGCTCCAGTGATCCCTTCCCCATTGAGGGGGTAAGGGGGAGCAGGAGATGGGGGCTCTTTTATTAAACTGTATATATTTTGGCAATGTTACAAAGTTAAAAAGCTGTGTTTTTATTGAAAAATCATTAAACTCGTCATTTTCAGACAATCTTGCACAAAATTGTTGGGCCAGTTTGCCTATTTTGCCGATTTTCGCAAAGTGTCCCAAGCACTTTTGTCCAGGATTGTCCTGAAAATGACGAATTAAACAAAATCGAAGAAAAAAACAATTTGGGGCCGGCGATTCTGCGCAGTTTGCTCGAAAATGACATAAATACGCTCCCACATGCATGAACAACAAATTGTTTGTGGGGTATAGAAGGTTTGGTGAATATGTAAATTAAATAGAGCCTCTCGTGCGGGTGGTACCGGTGCGGGTGGGGAACTCTGCAGAGACTCTGCTCCAGTGATCCCTTCCCCATTGAGGGGGTAAGGGGGAGCAGAGGATGGGGGCTCTTTTTATTAAACTGTATATATTTTGCAATGTTACAAAGTTAAAAAGCTGTGTTTTATTGAAAAATCATAAACTCGTCATTTTCAGACAATCTTGCACAAAATTGTTGGCCAGTTTGCCGATTTTGCCGATTTTCGCAAAGTGTCCCAAGCACTTTTGTCCAGGATTGTCTGAAAATGACGAATTAAACAAAATCGAAGAAAAAAACAATTTGGGGCCGGCGATTCTGCGCAGTTTGCTCGAAAATGGACATAAAATACGCTCCCACATGCATGAACAACAAATTGTTTGAGGTGGTATAGAAGGTTTGGTGAATATGTAAATTAAATAGAGCTCTCGTGCGGGTGGTTACCGGTGCGGGTGGGAACTCTGCAGAGACTCTGCTCCAGTGATCCCTTCCCCATTGAGGGGGTAAGGGGGAGCAGAGATGGGGGCTCTTTTATTAAACTGTATATATTTTGCAATGTTACAAAGTTAAAAAGCTGTGTTTTATTGAAAAATCATAAACTCGTCATTTTCAGACAATCTTGGACAAAATTGTTGGGCCAGTTTGCCTATTTTGCCGATTTTCGCAAAGTGTCCCAAGCACTTTTGTCCAGGATTGTCTGGGAAAATGACGAATTAAACAAAATCGAAGAAAAAAAGAATTTGGGGCCGGCGATTCTGCGCAGTTTGCTCGAAAATGACATAAATACGCTCCCACATGCATGAACAACAAATTGTTTGAGGGGTATAGAAGGTTTGGTGAATATGTAAATTAAATAGAGCTCTCGTGCGGGTGGTACCGGTGCGGGTGGGAACTCTGCAGAGACTCTGCTCCAGTGATCCCTTCCCCATTGAGGGGGTAAGGGGGAGCTGAGATGGGGGGCTCTTTTATTAAACTGTATATATTTTGCAATGTTACAAAGTTAAAAAGCTGTGTTTTATTGAAAAAATCATAAACTCGTCATTTTCAGACAATCTTGGACAAAATTGTTGGGCCAGTTTGCCGATTTTGCCGATTTTCGCAAAGTGTCCCAAGCACTTTTGTCCAGGATTTGTCTGAAAATGACGAATTAAACAAAATCGAAGAAAAAAAACAATTTGGGGCCGGCGATTCTGCGCAGTTTGCTCGAAAATGACATAAATACGCTCCCACATGCATGAACAAACAAATTGTTTGTGGGGTATAGAAGGTTTGGTGAATATGTAAATTAAATAGAAGCTCTCGTGCGGGGTGGTACCGGTGCGGGTGGGAACTCTGCAGAGACTCTGCTCCAGTGATCCCTTCCCCATTGAGGGGGTAAGGGGGAGCAGAGATGGGGGCTCTTTTATTAAACTGTATATATTTTGCAATGTTACAAAGTTTAAAAAGCTGTGTTTTTATTGAAAAAATCATAAACTCGTCATTTTCAGGACAATCTTGGACAAAATTGTTGGGCCAGTTTGCCGATTTTGCCGATTTTCGCAAAGTGTCCCAAGCACTTTTGTCCAGGATTGTCTGAAAATGGACGAATTAAACAAAATCGAAGAAAAAAACAATTTGGGGCCGGCGATTCTGCGCAGTTTGCTCGAAAATGACATAAATACGCTCCCACATGCATGAACAACAAATTGTTTGTGGGGTATAGAAGGTTTGGTGAATATGTAAATTAAATAGAGCTCTCGTGCGGGTGGTACCGGTGCGGGTGGGAACTCTGCAGAGACTCTGCTCCAGTGATCCCTTCCCCATTGAGGGGGTAAGGGGGAGCAGAGATGGGGGCTCTTTTATTAAACTGTATATATTTTGCAATGTTACAAAGTTAAAAAGCTGTGTTTTATTGAAAAATCATAAACTCGTCATTTTCAGACAATCTTGGACAAAATTGTTGGGCCAGTTTGCCGATTTTGCCGATTTTCGCAAAGTGTCCCAAGCACTTTTGTCCAGGATTGTCTGAAAATGACGAATTAAACAAAATCGGAAGAAAAAAAACAATTTGGGCCGGCGAATTCTGCGCAGTTTGCTCGAAAATGACATAAATACGCTCCCACATGCTATGAACAACAAATTGTTTGTGGGGTATAGAAGGTTTGGTGAATATGTAAATTAAATAGAGCTCTCGTGCGGGTGGTACCGGTGCGGGGTGGGAACTCTGCTGAGACTCTGCTCCAGTGATCCCTTCCCCATTGAGGGTGGTAAGGGGGAGCAGAGATGGGGGCTCTTTTATTAAACTGTATATATTTTTGGCAATGTTACAAAGTTTAAATATAAAGCTTGTGTTTTATTGAAAAATCATAAACTCGTCATTTTCAGACCAATCTTGCACAAAAATTGTTGGGCCAGTTTGTCCTGATTTTGCCGTATTTTCGCAAAGTGTCCCAAGCCACTTTTGTCCAGGATTGTCTGAAAATGACGGAGATTAAACAAAAATCGAAGAACAAAAAAAAAACAATTTGGGGGCCGGGCGAAATTACTGCGCAGTTTGCATCGAAAATGACATAAATACGCTCCCACATGCTATGAACAACAAATTGTGTTGTGGGGTATTATAGAAGGTTTGGTGTGAATATGTAAATTAAATAGAGCTCTCGTGCGGGTGGTACCGGTGCGTGGTGGGAACTCTGCAGAGGACATCTGCTCCAGTGATCCCTTCCCCATTGAGGGGGTAAGGGGGAGCAGAGATGGGGGCTCTTTTATTAAACTGTATATATTTTGCAATGTTACAAAGTTAAAAAGCTGTGTTTTATTGAAAAATCATAAACTCGTCATTTTCAGACAATCTTGCACAAAATTGTTGGGCCAGTTTGCCGATTTTGCCGATTTTCGGCAAAGTGTCCCAAGCACTTTTGTCCAGGATTGTCTGAAAATGACGAATTAAACAAAATCGAAGAAAAAAACAATTTGGGGCCGGCGATTCTGCGCAGTTTGCTCGAAAATGACATAAATACGCTCCCACATGCATGAACAACAAATTGTTTGTGGGGTATAGAAGGTTTGGTGAATATGTAAATTAAATAGAGCTCTCGTGCGGGTGGTACCGGTGCGGGGTGGGAACTCTGCAGAGACTCTGCTCCAGTGATCCCTTCCCCATTGAGGGGGTAAGGGGGAGCAGAGATGGGGGCTCTTTTATTAAACTGTATATATTTTGCAATGTTACAAAGTTAAAAAGCTGTGTTTTATTGAAAAATCATAAACTCGTCATTTTCAGACAATCTTGCACAAAATTGTTGGGCCAGTTTGCCGATTTTGCCGATTTTCGCAAAGTGTCCCAAGCACTTTTGTCCAGGATTGTCTGAAAATGACGAATTAAACAAAATCGAAGAAAAAAACAATTTGGGGCCCGGCGATTCTGCGCAGTTTGCTCGAAAATGACATAAATACGCTCCCACATGCATGAACAACAAATTGTTTGTGGGGTATAGAAGGTTTGGTGAATATGTAAATTAAATAGAGCTCTCGTGCGGGTGGTACCGGTGCGGGTGGGAACTCTGCAGAGACTCTGCTCCAGTGATCCCTTCCCCATTGAGGGGGTAAGGGGGAGCAGAGATGGGGGCTCTTTTATTAAACTGTATATATTTTGCAATGTTACAAAGTTAAAAAGCTGTGTTTTATTGAAAAATCATAAACTCGTCATTTTCAGACAATCTTGCACAAAATTGTTGGGCCAGTTTGCCGATTTTGCCGATTTTCGCAAAGTGTCCCAAGCACTTTTGTCCAGGATTGTCTGAAAATGACGAATTAAACAAAATCGAAGAAAAAAAAACAATTTGGGGCCGGCGATTCTGCGCAGTTTGCTCGAAAATGACATAAATACGCTCCCACATGCATGAACAACAAATTGTTTGTGGGGGTATAGAAGGTTTGGTGAATATGTAAAATTAAATAGAGCTCTCGTGCGGGTGGTACCGGTGCGGGTGGGAACTCTGCAGAGACTCTGCTCCAGTGATCCCTTCCCCATTGAGGGGGTAAGGGGGAGCAGAGATGGGGGCTCTTTTATTAAACTGTATATATTTTGCAATGTTACAAAGTTAAAAAAGCTGTGTTTTATTGAAAAATCATAAACTCGTCATTTTTCAGACAATCTTGCACAAAATTGTTGGGCCAGTTTGCCGATTTTGCCGATTTTCGCATCGTGTCCCAAGCACTTTTGTCCAGGATTGTCTGAAAATGACGAATTAAACAAAAATCGAAGAAAAAAAACAATTTGGGGCGGCGATTCTGCGCAGTTTGCTCGAAAATGACATAAATACGCTCCCACATGCATGAACAACAAATTGTTTGTGGGGTATAGATGGTTTGGTGAATATGTAAATTAAATAGAGCTCTCGTGCGGGTGGTACCGGTGCGGGTGGGAACTCTGCAGAGACTCTGCTCCAGTGATCCCTTCCCCATTGAGGGGGTAAGGGGGAGCAGAGATGGGGGCTCTTTTTATTAAACGGTATATATTTTGCAATGTTACAAAGTTAAAAAGCTGTGTTTTATTGAAAAATCATAAACTCGTCATTTTCAGACAATCTTGCACAAAATTGTTGGGCCAGTTTGCCGATTTTGCCGATTTTCGCAAAGTGTCCCAAGCACTTTTGTCCAGGATTGTCTGAAAATGACGAATTAAACAAAATCGAAGAAAAAAACAATTTGGGGCCGGCGATTCTGCGCAGTTTGCTCGAAAATGACATAAATACGCTCCCTCATGCATGAACAACAAATTGTTTGTGGGGTATAGAAGGTTTGGTGAATATGTAAATTAAATAGAGCTCTCGTGCGGGTGGTACCGGTGCGCGGTGGGAACTCTGCAGAGACTCTGCTCCAGTGATCCCTTCCCCATTGAGGGGGTAAGGGGGAGCAGAGATGGGGGCTCTTTTATTAAAACTGTATATATTTTGCAATGTTACAAAGTTAAAAAGCTGTGTTTTATTGAAAAATCATAAACTCGTCATTTTCAGACAATCTTGCACAAAATTGTTGGGCCAGTTTGCGATTTTGCCGATTTTTCGCAAAGTGTGTCCCAAGCACTTTTGTCCAGGATTGTCTGAAAATGACGAATTAAACAAAATCGAAGAAAAAAAACAATTTGGGGCCGGCGATGCTGCGCAGTTTGCTCGAAAATGACATAAATACGCTCCCACATGCATGAACAACAAATTGTTTGTGGGGTATAGAAGGTTTGGTGAATATGTAAATTAAATAGAGCTCTCGTGCGGGTGGTACCGGTGCGGGTGGGAACTCTGCAGAGACTCTGCTCCAGTTGATCCCTTCCCCATTGAGGGGTTAAGGGGGAGCAGAGATGGGGGCTCTTTTATTAAACTGTATATATTTTGCAATGTTACAAAGTTAAAAAAGCTGTGTTTTATTGAAAAAATCATAAACTCGTCATTTTCAGACAATCTTGCACAAAATTGTTGGGCCAGGTTTGCCGATTTTGCCGATTTTCGCAAAGTGTCCCAAGCACTTTTGTCCAGGATTGTCTGAAAATGACGAATTTAAACAAAATCGAAGAAAAAAACAATTTGGGGCCGGCGATTCTGCGCAGTTTGCTCGAAATGACATAAATACGCTCCCACATGCATGAACAACAAATTGTTTGTGGGGTATAGAAGGTTTGGTGAATATGTAAATTAAATAGAGCTCTCGTGCGGGTGGTACCGGTGCGGGTGGGAACTCTGCAGAGACTCTGCTCCAGTGATCCCTTCCCCATTGGAGGGGGTAAAGGGGGAGCAGAGATGGGGGCTCTTTTAATTAAACTGTATATATTTTGCAATGTTACAAAGTTAAAAAGCTGTGTTTTATTGAAAAAATCATAAACTCGTCATTTTCAGACAATCTTGCACAAAATTGTTGGGCCACGTTTGCCGATTTTGCCGATTTTCGCAAAAGTGTCCCAAGCACTTTTTGGTCCAGGATTGTGCTGAAAATGACGAATTAAACAAAATCGAAGAAAAAAAAACAATTTGGGGCCGGCGATTCTGCGCAGTTTGCTCGAAAATGACATAAATACGCTCCCACATGCATGAACAACAAATTGTTTGTGGGGTATAGAAGGTTTGGTTGAATATGTAAATTAAATAGAGCTCTCGTGCGGGTGGTACCGGTGCGGGTGGGAACTCTGCAGAGACTCTGCTCCAGTGATCCCTTCCCCATTGAGGGGGTAAGGGGGGGAGCAGAGATGGGGGCTCTTTTATTAAACTGTATATATTTTGCAATGTTACAAAGTTAAAAAGCTGTGTTTTATTGAAAAATCATAAACTCGTCATTTTCAGACAATCTTGCACAAAATTGTTGGGCCAGTTTGCCGATTTTGCCGTATTTTCGCAAAAGTGTCCCAAGCACTTTTGTCCAGGATTGTCTGAAAATGACGAATTAAACAAAATCGAAGAAAAAAACAATTTGGGGCCGGCGATTCTGCGCAGTTTGCTCGAAAATGAACATAAATACGCTCCCACATGCATGAACAACAAATTGTTTGTGGGGTATAGAAGGTTTGGTGAATATGTAAATTAAATAGAGCTCTCGTGCGGGTGGTACCGGTGCGGGTGGGAAACTCTGCAGAGACTCTTGCTCCAGTGATCCCTTCCCCATTGAGGGGGTAAGGGGGAGCCAGAGATGGGGGCTCTTTTTATTAAACTGTATATATTTTGCAATGTTACAAAGTTAAAAAGCTGTGTTTTATTGAAAAATCATAAACTCGTCATTTTCAGACAATCTTGCACAAAATTGTTGGGCCAGTTTGCCGATTTTGCCGATTTTCGCAAAGTGTCCCAAGCACTTTTGTCCAGGATTGTCTGGAAAATGACGAATTAAACAAAATCGAGAGAAAAAAACAATTTGGGGCCGGCGATTCTGCGCAGTTTGCTCGAAAATGACATAAATACGCTCCCACATGCATGAACAACAAATTGTTTGTGGGGTATAGAAGGTTTTGGTGAATATGTAAATCTAAATAGAGCTCTCGTGGCGGGTGGTACCGGTGCGGGTGGGAACTCTGCAGGAGACTCTGCTTCCAGTGATCCCTTCCCCATTGAGGGGGTAAGGGGGAGCAGAGATGGGGGCTCTTTTATTAAACTGTATATATTTTGCAATGTTACAAAGTTAAAAAGCTGTGTTTTATTTGAAAAATCATAAACTCGTCTTTTTCAGGACAATCTTGCACAAAATTGTTGGGCCAGTTTTGCCGATTTTGCCGATTTTCGCAAAGTGTCCCAAGCACTTTTGTCCAGGATTGTCTGAAAATGACGAAATTAAACAAAATCGAAGAAAAAAACAATTTGGGGCCGGCGGATTCTGCGCAAGTTTTGCTCGAAAAATGGACATAAATACGCTCCCACATGCATGAACAACAAATTTGTTTGTGGGGGTATAGAAGGTTTGGTGAATATGTAAATTAAATAGAGCTCTCGTGCGGGTGGTACCGGTGGCGGGTGGGAACTCTGCAGAGACTCTGCTCCAGTGATCCCTTCCCCATTGAGGGGGTAAGGGGGAGCAGAGATGGGGGCTCTTTTTATTAAACTGTATATATTTTGCAATGTTACAAAGTTAAAAAGCTGTTGTTTTATTGAAAAATCATTAAACTCGTCATTTTCAGACAATCTTGCACAAAATTGTTGGGCCAGTTTGCCGATTTTGCCGATTTTCGCAAAGTGTCCCAAGCACTTTTGTCCAGGATTGTCTGAAAAATGACGAATTAAACAAAATCGAAGAAAAAAAACAATTTGGGGCCGGCGATTCTGCGCAGTTTGCTCGAAAATGACATAAATACGCTTCCCACATGCATGAACAACAAATTGTTTGTGGGGTATAGAAGGTTTGGTGAATATGTAAATTTAAATAGAGCTCTCGTGCGGGTGGTACCGGTGCGCGGTGGGAAACTCTGCAGAGGACTCTGCTCCAGTGATCCCTTCCCCATTGAGGGGGTAAGGGGGAGCAGAGATGGGGGCTCTTTTATTAAACTGTATATATTTTTGCAATGTTACAAAGTTAAAAAGCTGTGTTTTATTGGAAAAAAATCATAAAACTCGTCATTTTTCAGACAATCTTGCACAAAATTGTTGGGCCAGTTTGCCGATTTTGCCGATTTTCGCAAAGTGTCCCAAGCACTTTTGTCCAGGATTGTCTGAAAATGACGAAATTAAACAAAATCGAAGAAAAAAAAACAATTTGGGGCCGGCGATTCTGCGCAGTTTTGCTCGAAAAATGACATAAATACGCTCCCACATGCAATGAACAACAAATTGTTTGTGGGGTTATAGAAGGTTTGGTGAATATGTAAAATTAAATAGAGCTCTCGTGCGGGTGGTACCGGTGCGGGTGGGAACTCTGCAGAGACTCTGCTCCAGTGATCCCTTCCACCATTGAGGGGGTAAGGGGGAGCAGAGATGGGGGCTCTTTTATTAAACTGTTTATATTTTGCACATGTTACAAAGTTAAAAAGCTGTGTTTTATTGAAAAATCATAAACTCGTCATTTTCAGACAATCTTGCACAAAATTGTTGGGCCAGTTTGGCCGATTTTGCCGATTTTCGCAAAGTGTCCCAAGCACTTTTGTCCAGGATTGTCTGAAAATGACGAATTAAACAAAATCGAAGAAAAAAACAATTTGGGGCCGGCGATTCTGCGCAGTTTTGCTCGAAAATTGACATAATTACGCTCCCACATGCATGAAACAACAAATTGTTTGTGGGGTATAGAAGGTTTGGTGAATATGTAAATTAAATAGAGCTCTCGTGCGGGTGGTACCGGTGCGGGGTTGGGAACTCTGCAGGAGACTCTGCTCCAGTGATCCCTTCCCCATTGAGGGGGTAAGGGGGAGCAGAGATGGGGGCTCTTTTATTAAACTGTATATATTTTTGCAATGTTACAAAGTTTAAAAAGCTGTCGTTTTATTGAAAAATCATAAACTCGGTCATTTTTCAGACAATCTTGCACAAAATTGTTGGGCCAGTTTGCCGGATTTTGCCGATTTTCGCAAAGTGTCCCAAGCACTTTTGTCCAGGATTGTCTGGAAAAATGATCGAATTAAACAAAATCGAAGAAAAAAAACAATTTGGGGCCGGCGATTCTGCGCAGTTTGCTCGAAAATGACATAAATACGCTCCCCACATGCATGAACAACAAATTGTTTGTGGGGTATAGAAGGTTTGGTGAATATGTAAATTAAATAGAGCTCTCGTGCGGGTGGTACCGGTGCGGGGTGGGAACTCTGCAGAGACTCTGCTCCAGTGATCCCTTCCCCATTGAGGGGGTAAGGGGGAGCAGAGATGGGGGCTCTTTTATTAAACTGTATATATTTTGCAATGTTACAAAGTTAAAAAGCTGTGTTTTATTGAAAAATCATAAACTCGTCATTTTCAGACAATCTTGCACAAAATTGTTGGGCCAGTTTGCCGATTTTGCCGATTTTCGCAAAGTGTCCCAAGCACTTTTGTCCAGGATTGTCTGAAAATGACGAATTAAACAAAATCGAAGAAAAAAACAATTTGGGGCCGCGATTCTGCGCAGTTTGCTCTCGAAAAATGACATAAATACGCTCCCACATGCATGAACAACAAATTGTTTGTGGGGTATAGAAGGTTTGGTGAATATGTAAATTAAATAGAGCTCTCGTGCGGGTGGTACCGGTGCGGGTGGGGAACTCTGCAGAGACTCTGCTCCAGTGATCCTTCCCCATTTGAGGGGGGTAAGGGGGAGCAGAGATGGGGGCTCTTTTATTATAAACTGTATATATTTTGCAATGTTACAAAGTTAAAAAAGCTGTGTTTTATTGAAAAATTCATAAACTCGTCATTTTCAGACAATCTTGCACAAAATTGTTGGGCCAGTTTGCCGATTTTGCCGATTTTCGCAAAGTGTCCCAAGCACTTTTGTCCAGGATTGTCTGAAATTGACGAATTAAACAAAATCGAAGAAAAAAACAATTTGGGGCCGGCGATTCTGCGCAGTTTTGCTCGAAAATGACATAAATACGCTCCCACATGCATGAACAACAAATTGTTTGTGGGGTATAGAAGGTTTGGTGAATATGTAAATTAAATAGAGCTCTCGTGCGGGTGGTACCGGTGCGGGTGGGAACTCTGCAGAGACTCTGCTCCAGTGATCCCTTCCCCATTGAGGGGGTAAGGGGGAGCAGAGGATGGGGGCTCTTTTATTAAACTGTATATATTTTGCAATGTTACAAAGTTTAAAAAAGCTGTGTTTTATTGAAAAATCATAAACTCGTCATTTTCAGACAATCTTGCACAAAATTGTTGGGCCAGTTTGCCGATTTTGCCGATTTTCGCAAAGTGTCCCAAGCACTTTTGTCCAGGATTGTCTGAAAATGACG
The DNA here is from genome assembly GCA_035771165.1 of Paragorgia papillata. NCBI lineage: Eukaryota > Metazoa > Cnidaria > Anthozoa > Scleralcyonacea > Coralliidae > Paragorgia > Paragorgia papillata. The sequence goes on along the minus strand of JAWNZC010000174.1, from coordinate 1,103,691 downwards.
AATTAAACAAAATCGAAGAAAAAAACAATTTGGGGCCGGCGATTCTGCGCAGTTTGCTCGAAAATGACATAAATACGCTCCCACATGCATGAACAACAAATTGTTTGTGGGGTATAGAAGGTTTGGTGAATATGTAAATTAAAATAGAGCTCTCGTGCGGGTGGTACCGGTGCGGGTGGGGAACTCTGCAGAGACTCTGCTCCAGTGATCCCTTCCCCATTGAGGGGGTAAGGGGGAGCAGAGATGGGGGCTCTTTTATTAAACTGTATATATTTTGCAATGTTACAAAGTTAAAAAGCTGTGTTTTATTGAAAAATCATAAACTCGTCATTTTCAGACAATCTTGCACAAAATTGTTGGGCCAGTTTGCCGATTTTGCCGATTTTCGCAAAGTGTCCCAAGCACTTTTGTCCAGGATTGTCTGAAAATGACGAATTAAACAAAATCGAAGAAAAAAACAATTTGGGGCCGGCGATTCTGCGCAGTTTGCTCGAAAATGACATAAATACGCTCCCACATGCATGAACAACAAATTGTTTGTGGGGTATAGAAGGTTTGGTGAATATGTAAATTAAATAGAGCTCTCGTGCGGGTGGTACCGGTGCGGGTGGGAACTCTGCAGAGACTCTGCTCCAGTGATCCCTTCCCCATTGAGGGGGTAAGGGGGAGCAGAGATGGGGGCTCTTTTATTAAACTGTATATATTTTGCAATGTTACAAAGTTAAAAAGCTGTGTTTTTATTGAAAAATCATAAACTCGTCATTTTCAGACAATCTTGCACAAAATTGTTGGGCCAGTTTGCCGATTTTGCCGATTTTCGCAAAGTGTCCCAAGCACTTTTGTCCAGGATTGTCTGAAAATGACGAATTAAACAAAATCGAAGAAAAAAACAATTTGGGGCCGGCGATTCTGCGCAGTTTGCTCGAAAATGACATAAATACGCTCCCACATGCATGAACAACAAATTGTTTGTGGGGTATAGAAGGTTTGGTGAATATGTAAATTAAATAGAGCTCTCGTGCGGGTGGTACCGGTGCGGGTGGGAACTCTGCAGAGACTCTGCTCCAGTGATCCCTTCCCCATTGAGGGGGTAAGGGGGAGCAGAGATGGGGGCTCTTTTATTAAACTGTATATATTTTGCAATGTTACAAAGTTAAAAAGCTGTGTTTTATTGAAAAATCATTAAACTCGTCATTTTCAGACAATCTTGCACAAAATTGTTGGGCCAGTTTGCCGATTTTGCCGATTTTTCGCAAAGTGTCCCAAGCACTTTTGTCCAGGATTGTCTGAAAATGACGAATTAAACAAAATCGAAGAAAAAAAACAATTTGGGGCCGGCGATTCTGCGCAGTTTGCTCGAAAATGACATAAATACGCTCCCACATGCATGAACAACAAATTGTTTGTGGGGTATAGAAGGTTTGGTGAATATGTAAATTAAATAGAGCTCTCGTGCGGGTGGTACCGGTGCGGGTGGGAACTCTGCAAGAGACTCTGCTCCAGTGATCCCTTCCCCATTGAGGGGGTAAGGGGGAGCAGAGATGGGGGCTCTTTTATTATAACTGTATATATTTTGCAATGTTACAAAGTTAAAAAGCTGTGTTTTATTGAAAAATCATAAACTCGTCATTTTCAGACAATCTTGCACAAAATTGTTGGGCCAGTTTGCCGATTTTGCCGATTTTCGCAAAGTGTCCCAAGCACTTTTGTCCAGGATTGTCTGAAAATGACGAATTAAACAAAATCGAAGAAAAAAACAATTTGGGGCCGGCGATTCTGCGCAGTTTGCTCGAAAATGACATAAATACGCTCCCACATGCATGAACAACAAATTGTTTGTGGGGTATAGAAGGTTTGGTGAATATGTAAATTAAATAGAGCTCTCGTGCGGGTGGTACCGGTGCGGGTGGGAACTCTGCAGAGACTCTGCTCCAGTGATCCCTTCCCCATTGAGGGGGTAAGGGGGAGCAGAGATGGGGGCTCTTTTATTAAACTGTATATATTTTGCAATGTTACAAAGTTAAAAAGCTGTGTTTTATTGAAAAATCATAAACTCGTCATTTTCAGACAATCTTGCACAAAATTGTTGGGCCAGTTTGCCGATTTTGCCGATTTTCGCAAAGTGTCCCAAGCACTTTTGTCCAGGATTGTCTGAAAATGACGAATTAAACAAAATCGAAGAAAAAAACAATTTGGGGCCGGCGATTCTGCGCAGTTTGCTCGAAAATGACATAAATACGCTCCCCACATGCATGAACAACAAATTGTTTGTGGGGTATAGAAGGTTTGGTGAATATGTAAATTAAAATAGAGCTCTCGTGCGGGTGGTACCGGTGCGGGTGGGAACTCTGCAGAGACTCTGCTCCAGTGATCCCTTCCCCATTGAGGGGGTAAGGGGGAGCAGAGATGGGGGGCTCTTTTATTAAACTGTATATATTTTGCAATGTTACAAAGTTAAAAAAGCTGTGTTTTATTGAAAAATCATAAACTCGTCATTTTCAGACAATCTTGCACAAAATTGTTGGGCCAGTTTGCCGATTTTGCCGATTTTCGCAAAGTGTCCCAAGCACTTTTGTCCAGGATTGTCTGAAAATGACGAATTAAACAAAATCGGAAGAAAAAAACAATTTGGGGCCGGCGATTCTGCGCAGTTTGCTCGAAAATGACATAAATACGCTCCCACATGCATGAACAACAAATTGTTTGTGGGGTATAGAAGGTTTGGTGAATATGTAAATTAAATAGAGCTCTCGTGCGGGTGGTACCGGTGCGGGTGGGAACTCTGCAGAGACTCTGCTCCAGTGATCCCTTCCCCATTGAGGGGGTAAGGGGGAGCAGAGATGGGGGCTCTTTTATTAAACTGTATATATTTTTGCAATGTTACAAAGTTAAAAAGCTGTGTTTTATTGAAAAATCATAAACTCGTCATTTTCAGACAATCTTGCACAAAATTGTTGGGCCAGTTTGCCGATTTTGCCGATTTTCGCAAAGTGTCCCAAGCACTTTTGTCCAGGATTGTCTGAAAATGACGAATTAAACAAAATCGAAGAAAAAAAACAATTTGGGGCCGGCGATTCTGCGCAGTTTGCTCGAAAATGACATAAATACGCTCCCACATGCTATGAACAACAAATTGTTTGTGGGGTATAGAAGGTTTGGTGAATATGTAAATTAAATAGAGCTCTCGTGCGGGTGGTACCGGTGCGGGTGGGAACTCTGCAGAGACTCTGCTCCAGTGATCCCTTCCCCATTGAGGGGGTAAGGGGGAGCAGAGATGGGGGCTCTTTTATTAAACTGTATATATTTTGCAATGTTACAAAGTTAAAAAGCTGTGTTTTATTGAAAAAATCATAAAACTCGTCATTTTTCAGGACAATCTTGCACAAAATTGTTGGGCCAGTTTGCCGATTTTGCCGATTTTCGCAAAGTGTCCCAAGCACTTTTGTCCAGGATTGTCTGAAAATGACGAATTAAACAAAATCGAAGAAAAAAAACAATTTGGGGCCGGGCGATTCTGCGCAGTTTGCTCGAAAATGACATAAATACGCTCCCACATGCATGAACAACAAATTGTTTGTGGGGTATAGAAGGTTTGGTGAATATGTAAATTAAATAGAGCTCTCGTGCGGGTGGTACCGGTGCGGGTGGGAACTCTGCAGAGACTCTGCTCCAGTGATCCCTTCCCCATTGAGGGGGTAAGGGGGAGCAGAGATGGGGGCTCTTTTATTAAACTGTATATATATTTTGCAATGTTACAAAGTTAAAAAGCTGTGTTTTATTGAAAAATCATAAACTCGTCATTTTCAGACAATCTTGCACAAAATTGTTGGGCCAGTTTGCCGATTTTGCCGATTTTCGCAAAGTGTCCCAAGCACTTTTGTCCAGGATTGTCTGAAAATGACGAATTAAACAAAATCGAAGAAAAAAACAATTTGGGGCCGGCGATTCTGCGCAGTTTGCTCGAAAATGACATAAATACGCTCCCACATGCATGAACAACAAATTGTTTGTGGGGTATAGAAGGTTTGGTGAATATGTAAATTAAATAGAGCTCTCGTGCGGGTGGTACCGGTGCGGGTGGGAACTCTGCAGAGACTCTGCTCCAGTGATCCCTTCCCCATTGAGGGGGTAAGGGGGAGCAGAGATGGGGGCTCTTTTATTAAACTGTATATATTTTGCAATGTTACAAAGTTAAAAAGCTGTGTTTTATTGAAAAATCATAAACTCGTCATTTTCAGACAATCTTGCACAAAATTGTTGGGCCAGTTTGCCGATTTTGCCGATTTTCGCAAAGTGTCCCAAGCACTTTTGTCCAGGATTGTCTGAAAATGACGAATTAAACAAAATCGAAGAAAAAAACAATTTGGGGCCGGCGATTCTGCGCAGTTTGCTCGAAAATGACATAAATACGCTCCCACATGCATGAACAACAAAATTGTTTGTGGGGTATAGAAGGTTTGGTGAATATGTAAATTAAATAGAGCTCTCGTGCGGGTGGTACCGGTGCGGGTGGGAACTCTGCAGAGACTCTGCTCCAGTGATCCCTTCCCCATTGAGGGGGTAAGGGGGAGCAGAGATGGGGGCTCTTTTATTAAAACTGTATATATTTTGCAATGTTACAAAGTTAAAAAGCTGTGTTTTATTGAAAAATCATAAACTCGTCATTTTCAGACAATCTTGCACAAAATTGTTGGGCCAGTTTGCCGATTTTGCCGATTTTCGCAAAGTGTCCCAAGCACTTTTGTCCAGGATTGTCTGAAAATGACGAATTAAACAAAATCGAAGAAAAAAAACAATTTGGGGCCGGCGATTCTGCGCAGTTTGCTCGAAAAATGACATAAATACGCTCCCACATGCATGAACAACAAATTGTTTGTGGGGTATAGAAGGTTTGGTGAATATGTAAATTAAATAGAGCTCTCGTGCGGGTGGTACCGGTGCGGGTGGGAACTCTGCAGAGACTCTGCTCCAGTGATCCCTTCCCCATTGAGGGGGTAAGGGGGAGCAGAGATGGGGGCTCTTTTATTAAACTGTATATATTTTGCAATGTTACAAAGTTAAAAAGCTGTGTTTTATTGAAAAATCATAAACTCGTCATTTTCAGACAATCTTGCACAAAATTGTTGGGCCAGTTTGCCGATTTTGCCGATTTTCGCAAAGTGTCCCAAGCACTTTTGTCCAGGATTGTCTGAAAATGACGAATTAAACAAAATCGAAGAAAAAAAACAATTTGGGGCCGGCGATTCTGCGCAGTTTGCTCGAAAATGACATAAATACGCTCCCACATGCATGAACAACAAATTGTTTGTGGGGTATAGAAGGTTTGGTGAATATGTAAATTAAATAGAGCTCTCGTGCGGGTGGTACCGGTGCGGGTGGGAACTCTGCAGAGACTCTGCTCCAGTGATCCCTTCCCCATTGAGGGGGTAAGGGGGAGCAGAGATGGGGGCTCTTTTATTAAACTGTATATATTTTGCAATGTTACAAAGTTTAAAAAGCTGTGTTTTATTGAAAAATCATAAACTCGTCATTTTCAGACAATCTTGCACAAAATTGTTGGGCCAGTTTGCCGATTTTGCCGATTTTCGCAAAGTGTCCCAAGCACTTTTGTCCAGGATTGTCTGAAAATGACGAATTAAACAAAATCGAAGAAAAAAAACAATTTGGGGCCGGCGATTCTGCGCAGTTTGCTCGAAAATGACATAAATACGCTCCCACATGCATGAACAACAAATTGTTTGTGGGGTATAGAAGGTTTGGTGAATATGTAAATTAAATAGAGCTCTCGTGCGGGTGGTACCGGTGCGGGTGGGAACTCTGCAGAGACTCTGCTCCAGTGATCCCTTCCCATTGAGGGGGTAAGGGGGAGCAGAGATGGGGGCTCTTTTATTAAACTGTATATATTTTGCAATGTTACAAAGTTAAAAAGCTGTGTTTTATTGAAAAATCATAAACTCGTCATTTTCAGACAATCTTGCACAAAATTGTTGGGCCAGTTTGCCGATTTTGCCGATTTTCGCAAAGTGTCCCAAGCACTTTTGTCCAGGATTGTCTGAAAATGACGAATTAAACAAAATCGAAGAAAAAAACAATTTGGGGCCGGCGATTCTGCGCAGTTTGCTCGAAAATGACATAAATACGCTCCCACATGCATGAACAACAAATTGTTTGTGGGGTATAGAAGGTTTGGTGAATATGTAAATTAAATAGAGCTCTCGTGCGGGTGGTACCGGTGCGGGTGGGAACTCTGCAGAGACTCTGCTCCAGTGATCCCTTCCCCATTGAGGGGGTAAGGGGGAGCAGAGATGGGGGCTCTTTTATTAAACTGTATATATTTTGCAATGTTACAAAGTTAAAAAGCTGTGTTTTATTGAAAAATCATAAACTCGTCATTTTCAGACAATCTTGCACAAAATTGTTGGGCCAGTTTGCCGATTTTGCCGATTTTCGCAAAGTGTCCCAAGCACTTTTGTCCAGGATTGTCTGAAAATGACGAATTAAACAAAATCGAAGAAAAAAACAATTTGGGGCCGGCGATTCTGCGCAGTTTGCTCGAAAATGACATAAATACGCTCCCACATGCATGAACAACAAATTGTTTGTGGGGTATAGAAGGTTTGGTGAATATGTAAATTAAATAGAGCTCTCGTGCGGGTGGTACCGGTGCGGGTGGGAACTCTGCAGAGACTCTGCTCCAGTGATCCCTTCCCCATTGAGGGGGTAAGGGGGGAGCAGAGATGGGGGCTCTTTTATTAAACTGTATATATTTTGCAATGTTACAAAGTTAAAAAGCTGTGTTTTTATTGAAAAATCATAAACTCGTCATTTTCAGACAATCTTGCACAAAATTGTTGGGCCAGTTTGCCGATTTTGCCGATTTTCGCAAAGTGTCCCAAGCACTTTTGTCCAGGATTGTCTGAAAATGACGAATTAAACAAAATCGAAGAAAAAAACAATTTGGGGCCGGCGATTCTGCGCAGTTTGCTCGAAAATGACATAAATACGCTCCCACATGCATGAACAACAAATTGTTTGTGGGGTATAGAAGGTTTGGTGAATATGTAAATTAAATAGAGCTCTCGTGCGGGTGGTACCGGTGCGGGTGGGAACTCTGCAGAGACTCTGCTCCAGTGATCCCTTCCCCATTGAGGGGGTAAGGGGGAGCAGAGATGGGGGCTCTTTTATTAAACTGTATATATTTTGCAATGTTACAAAGTTAAAAAGCTGTGTTTTATTGAAAAAATCATAAACTCGTCATTTTCAGACAATCTTGCACAAAATTGTTGGGCCAGTTTGCCGATTTTGCCGATTTTCGCAAAGTGTCCCAAGCACTTTTGTCCAGGATTGTCTGAAAATGACGAATTAAACAAAATCGAAGAAAAAAACAATTTGGGGCCGGCGATTCTGCGCAGTTTGCTCGAAAATGACATAAATACGCTCCCACATGCATGAACAACAAATTGTTTGTGGGGTATAGAAGGTTTGGTGAATATGTAAATTAAATAGAGCTCTCGTGCGGGTGGTACCGGTGCGGGTGGGAACTCTGCAGAGACTCTGCTCCAGTGATCCCTTCCCCATTGAGGGGGTAAGGGGGAGCAGAGATGGGGGCTCTTTTATTAAACTGTATATATTTTGCAATGTTACAAAGTTAAAAAGCTGTGTTTTATTGAAAAATCATAAACTCGTCATTTTCAGACAATCTTGCACAAAATTGTTGGGCCAGTTTGCCGATTTTGCCGATTTTCGCAAAGTGTCCCAAGCACTTTTGTCCAGGATTGTCTGAAAATGACGAATTAAACAAAATCGAAGAAAAAAACAATTTGGGGCCGGCGATTCTGCGCAGTTTGCTCGAAAATGACATAAATACGCTCCCACATGCATGAACAACAAATTGTTTGTGGGGTATAGAAGGTTTGGTGAATATGTAAATTAAATAGAGCTCTCGTGCGGGTGGTACCGGTGCGGGTGGGAACTCTGCAGAGACTCTGCTCCAGTGATCCCTTCCCCATTGAGGGGGTAAGGGGGAGCAGAGATGGGGGCTCTTTTATTAAACTGTATATATTTTGCAATGTTACAAAGTTAAAAAGCTGTGTTTTATTGAAAAATCATAAACTCGTCATTTTCAGACAATCTTGCACAAAATTGTTGGGCCAGTTTGCCGATTTTGCCGATTTTCGCAAAGTGTCCCAAGCACTTTTGTCCAGGATTGTCTGAAAATGACGAATTAAACAAAATCGAAGAAAAAAACAATTTGGGGCCGGCGATTCTGCGCAGTTTGCTCGAAAATGACATAAATACGCTCCCACATGCATGAACAACAAATTGTTTGTGGGGTATAGAAGGTTTGGTGAATATGTAAATTAAATAGAGCTCTCGTGCGGGTGGTACCGGTGCGGGTGGGAACTCTGCAGAGACTCTGCTCCAGTGATCCCTTCCCCATTGAGGGGGTAAGGGGGAGCAGAGATGGGGGCTCTTTTATTAAACTGTATATATTTTGCAATGTTACAAAGTTAAAAAGCTGTGTTTTATTGAAAAATCATAAACTCGTCATTTTCAGACAATCTTGCACAAAATTGTTGGGCCAGTTTGCCGATTTTGCCGATTTTCGCAAAGTGTCCCAAGCACTTTTGTCCAGGATTGTCTGAAAATGACGAATTAAACAAAATCGAAGAAAAAAACAATTTGGGGCCGGCGATTCTGCGCAGTTTGCTCGAAAATGACATAAATACGCTCCCACATGCATGAACAACAAATTGTTTGTGGGGTATAGAAGGTTTGGTGAATATGTAAATTAAATAGAGCTCTCGTGCGGGTGGTACCGGTGCGGGTGGGAACTCTGCAGAGACTCTGCTCCAGTGATCCCTTCCCCATTGAGGGGGTAAGGGGGAGCAGAGATGGGGGCTCTTTTATTAAACTGTATATATTTTGCAATGTTACAAAGTTAAAAAGCTGTGTTTTATTGAAAAATCATAAACTCGTCATTTTCAGACAATCTTGCACAAAATTGTTGGGCCAGTTTGCCGATTTTGCCGATTTTCGCAAAGTGTCCCAAGCACTTTTGTCCAGGATTGTCTGAAAATGACGAATTAAACAAAATCGAAGAAAAAAAACAATTTGGGGGCCGGCGATTCTGCGCAGTTTGCTCGAAAATGACATAAATACGCTCCCACATGCATGAACAACAAATTGTTTGTGGGGTATAGAAGGTTTGGTGAATATGTAAATTAAATAGAGCTCTCGTGCGGGTGGTACCGGTGCGGGTGGGAACTCTGCAGAGACTCTGCTCCAGTGATCCCTTCCCCATTGAGGGGGTAAGGGGGAGCAGAGATGGGGGCTCTTTTATTAAACTGTATATATTTTGCAATGTTACAAAGTTAAAAAGCTGTGTTTTATTGAAAAATCATAAACTCGTCATTTTCAGACAATCTTGCACAAAATTGTTGGGCCAGTTTGCCGATTTTGCCGATTTTCGCAAAGTGTCCCAAGCACTTTTGTCCAGGATTGTCTGAAAATGACGAATTAAACAAAATCGAAGAAAAAAACAATTTGGGGCCGGCGATTCTGCGCAGTTTGCTCGAAAATGACATAAATACGCTCCCACATGCATGAACAACAAATTGTTTGTGGGGTATAGAAGGTTTGGTGAATATGTAAATTAAATAGAGCTCTCGTGCGGGTGGTACCGGTGCGGGTGGGAACTCTGCAGAGACTCTGCTCCAGTGATCCCTTCCCCATTGAGGGGGTAAGGGGGAGCAGAGATGGGGGCTCTTTTATTAAACTGTATATATTTTGCAATGTTACAAAGTTAAAAAGCTGTGTTTTATTGAAAAATCATAAACTCGTCATTTTCAGACAATCTTGCACAAAATTGTTGGGCCAGTTTGCCGATTTTGCCGATTTTCGCAAAGTGTCCCAAGCACTTTTGTCCAGGATTGTCTGAAAATGACGAATTAAACAAAATCGAAGAAAAAAACAATTTGGGGCCGGCGATTCTGCGCAGTTTGCTCGAAAATGACATAAATACGCTCCCACATGCATGAACAACAAATTGTTTGTGGGGTATAGAAGGTTTGGTGAATATGTAAATTAAATAGAGCTCTCGTGCGGGTGGTACCGGTGCGGGTGGGAACTCTGCAGAGACTCTGCTCCAGTGATCCCTTCCCCATTGAGGGGGTAAGGGGGAGCAGAGATGGGGGCTCTTTTATTAAACTGTATATATTTTGCAATGTTACAAAGTTAAAAAGCTGTGTTTTATTGAAAAATCATAAACTCGTCATTTTCAGACAATCTTGCACAAAATTGTTGGGCCAGTTTGCCGATTTTGCCGATTTTCGCAAAGTGTCCCAAGCACTTTTGTCCAGGATTGTCTGAAAATGACGAATTAAACAAAATCGAAGAAAAAAAACAATTTGGGGCCGGCGATTCTGCGCAGTTTGCTCGAAAATGACATAAATACGCTCCCACATGCATGAACAACAAATTGTTTGTGGGGTATAGAAGGTTTGGTGAATATGTAAATTAAATAGAGCTCTCGTGCGGGTGGTACCGGTGCGGGTGGGAACTCTGCAGAGACTCTGCTCCAGTGATCCCTTCCCCATTGAGGGGGTAAGGGGGAGCAGAGATGGGGGCTCTTTTATTAAACTGTATATATTTTGCAATGTTACAAAGTTAAAAAGCTGTGTTTTATTGAAAAATCATAAACTCGTCATTTTCAGACAATCTTGCACAAAATTGTTGGGCCAGTTTGCCGATTTTGCCGATTTTCGCAAAGTGTCCCAAGCACTTTTGTCCAGGATTGTCTGAAAATGACGAATTAAACAAAATCGAAGAAAAAAACAATTTGGGGCCGGCGATTCTGCGCAGTTTGCTCGAAAATGACATAAATACGCTCCCACATGCATGAACAACAAATTGTTTGTGGGGTATAGAAGGTTTGGTGAATATGTAAATTAAATAGAGCTCTCGTGCGGGTGGTACCGGTGCGGGTGGGAACTCTGCAGAGACTCTGCTCCAGTGATCCCTTCCCCATTGAGGGGGTAAGGGGGAGCAGAGATGGGGGCTCTTTTATTAAACTGTATATATTTTGCAATGTTACAAAGTTAAAAAGCTGTGTTTTATTGAAAAATCATAAACTCGTCATTTTCAGACAATCTTGCACAAAATTGTTGGGCCAGTTTGCCGATTTTGCCGATTTTCGCAAAGTGTCCCAAGCACTTTTGTCCAGGATTGTCTGAAAATGACGAATTAAACAAAATCGAAGAAAAAAAACAATTTGGGGCCGGCGATTCTGCGCAGTTTGCTCGAAAATGACATAAATACGCTCCCACATGCATGAACAACAAATTGTTTGTGGGGTATAGAAGGTTTGGTGAATATGTAAATTAAATAGAGCTCTCGTGCGGGTGGTACCGGTGCGGGTGGGAACTCTGCAGAGACTCTGCTCCAGTGATCCCTTCCCCATTGAGGGGGTAAGGGGGAGCAGAGATGGGGGCTCTTTTATTAAACTGTATATATTTTGCAATGTTACAAAGTTAAAAAGCTGTGTTTTATTGAAAAATCATAAACTCGTCATTTTCAGACAATCTTGCACAAAATTGTTGGGCCAGTTTGCCGATTTTGCCGATTTTCGCAAAGTGTCCCAAGCACTTTTGTCCAGGATTGTCTGAAAATGACGAATTAAACAAAATCGAAGAAAAAAACAATTTGGGGCCGGCGATTCTGCGCAGTTTGCTCGAAAATGACATAAATACGCTCCCACATGCATGAACAACAAATTGTTTGTGGGGTATAGAAGGTTTGGTGAATATGTAAATTAAATAGAGCTCTCGTGCGGGTGGTACCGGTGCGGGTGGGAACTCTGCAGAGACTCTGCTCCAGTGATCCCTTCCCCATTGAGGGGGTAAGGGGGAGCAGAGATGGGGGCTCTTTTATTAAACTGTATATATTTTGCAATGTTACAAAGTTAAAAAGCTGTGTTTTATTGAAAAATCATAAACTCGTCATTTTCAGACAATCTTGCACAAAATTGTTGGGCCAGTTTGCCGATTTTGCCGATTTTCGCAAAGTGTCCCAAGCACTTTTGTCCAGGATTGTCTGAAAATGACGAATTAAACAAAATCGAAGAAAAAAACAATTTGGGGCCGGCGATTCTGCGCAGTTTGCTCGAAAATGACATAAATACGCTCCCACATGCATGAACAACAAATTGTTTGTGGGGTATAGAAGGTTTGGTGAATATGTAAATTAAATAGAGCTCTCGTGCGGGTGGTACCGGTGCGGGTGGGAACTCTGCAGAGACTCTGCTCCAGTGATCCCTTCCCCATTGAGGGGGTAAGGGGGAGCAGAGATGGGGGCTCTTTTATTAAACTGTATATATTTTGCAATGTTACAAAGTTAAAAAGCTGTGTTTTATTGAAAAATCATAAACTCGTCATTTTCAGACAATCTTGCACAAAATTGTTGGGCCAGTTTGCCGATTTTGCCGATTTTCGCAAAGTGTCCCAAGCACTTTTGTCCAGGATTGTCTGAAAATGACGAATTAAACAAAATCGAAGAAAAAAACAATTTGGGGCCGGCGATTCTGCGCAGTTTGCTCGAAAATGACATAAATACGCTCCCACATGCATGAACAACAAATTGTTTGTGGGGTATAGAAGGTTTGGTGAATATGTAAATTAAATAGAGCTCTCGTGCGGGTGGTACCGGTGCGGGTGGGAACTCTGCAGAGACTCTGCTCCAGTGATCCCTTCCCCATTGAGGGGGTAAGGGGGAGCAGAGATGGGGGCTCTTTTATTAAACTGTATATATTTTGCAATGTTACAAAGTTAAAAAGCTGTGTTTTATTGAAAAATCATAAACTCGTCATTTTCAGACAATCTTGCACAAAATTGTTGGGCCAGTTTGCCGATTTTGCCGATTTTCGCAAAGTGTCCCAAGCACTTTTGTCCAGGATTGTCTGAAAATGACGAATTAAACAAAATCGAAGAAAAAAAAGAAAAAAACAATTTGGGGCCGGCGATTCTGCGCAGTTTGCTCGAAAATGACATAAATACGCTCCCACATGCATGAACAACAAATTGTTTGTGGGGTATAGAAGGTTTGGTGAATATGTAAATTAAATAGAGCTCTCGTGCGGGTGGTACCGGTGCGGGTGGGAACTCTGCAGAGACTCTGCTCCAGTGATCCCTTCCCCATTGAGGGGGTAAGGGGGAGCAGAGATGGGGGCTCTTTTATTTAAACTGTATATATTTTGCAATGTTACAAAGTTAAAAAGCTGTGTTTTATTGAAAAATCATAAACTCGTCATTTTCAGACAATCTTGCACAAAATTGTTGGGCCAGTTTGCCGATTTTGCCGATTTTCGCAAAGTGTCCCAAGCACTTTTGTCCAGGATTGTCTGAAAATGACGAATTAAACAAAATCGAAGAAAAAAACAATTTGGGGCCGGCGATTCTGCGCAGTTTGCTCGAAAATGACATAAATACGCTCCCACATGCATGAACAACAAATTGTTTGTGGGGTATAGAAGGTTTGGTGAATATGTAAATTAAATAGAGCTCTCGTGCGGGTGGTACCGGTGCGGGTGGGAACTCTGCAGAGACTCTGCTCCAGTGATCCCTTCCCCATTGAGGGGGTAAGGGGGAGCAGAGATGGGGGCTCTTTTATTAAACTGTATATATTTTGCAATGTTCCAAATTTAAAAGCTGTGTTTTATTGAAAAATCATAAACTCGTCATTTTCAGACAATCTTGCACAAAATTGTTGGGCCAGTTTGCCGATTTTGCCGATTTTCGCAAAGTGTCCCAAGCACTTTTGTCCAGGATTGTCTGAAAATGACGAATTAAACAAAATCGAAGAAAAAAAAAACAATTTGGGGCCGGCGATTCTGCGCAGTTTGCTCGAAAATGACATAAATACGCTCCCACATGCATGAACAACAAATTGTTTGTGGGGTATAGAAGGTTTGGTGAATATGTAAATTAAATAGAGCTCTCGTGCGGGTGGTACCGGTGCGGGTGGGAACTCTGCAGAGACTCTGCTCCAGTGATCCCTTCCCCATTGAGGGGGTAAGGGGGAGCAGAGATGGGGGCTCTTTTATTAAACTGTATATATTTTGCAATGTTACAAAGTTAAAAAGCTGTGTTTTATTGAAAAATCATAAAACTCGTCATTTTCAGACAATCTTGCACAAAATTGTTGGGCCAGTTTGCCGATTTTGCCGATTTTCGCAAAGTGTCCCAAGCACTTTTGTCCAGGATTGTCTGAAAATGACGAATTAAACAAAATCGAAGAAAAAAAACAATTTGTGGCCGGCGATTCTGCGCAGTTTGCTCGAAAATGACATAAATACGCTCCCACATGCATGAACAACAAATTGTTTGTGGGGTATAGAAGGTTTGGTGAATATGTAAATTAAATAGAGCTCTCGTGCGGGTGGTACCGGTGCGGGTGGGAACTCTGCAGAGACTCTGCTCCAGTGATCCCTTCCCCATTGAGGGGGTAAGGGGGAGCAGAGATGGGGGCTCTTTTATTAAACTGTATATATTTTGCAATGTTACAAAGTTAAAAAGCTGTGTTTTATTGAAAAATCATAAACTCGTCATTTTCAGACAATCTTGCACAAAATTGTTGGGCCAGTTTGCCGATTTTGCCGATTTTCGCAAAGTGTCCCAAGCACTTTTGTCCAGGATTGTAGGTTTCACTTCATCAACATTAACTTTACCAGCTAAATCTAAAGCCTTAGCATACCATTTAGTGTGAAAAGTGTCAATACTATTCCTGATCGAAATTGCTAAATTTTTCAGTGACTCAATTAAATGCAACCCATCAGCAATATCATTGGTTCTAGATTGTAGTAACTCGGTCACAGGCAGTGTTAAATCAAACACACACCTTGTTACTACTAAGCCAACAATAAAATCAAAGGATGTTACGAGTTTCAAAAATGATGTTGCTTTGCTAGATGTATCTCTGTTGCATTTCTTTTCTAGATTGAAGCTCATTTCCTCTAAGGTAAAAACGATAGCAACAAAAAGTTCTTCAAAAGTATCTAATCCCAGAATACGTTCTACCCACCTTGTCCTGCAAGAACCAGGACAATGTTTAGACACATTACTTTCAAGAATTAACTGCCTTGGCTCAGACAGATTGAAAAAATAGGAAAGTTGCTTCACTTGATCCAAAACATTGCGTACACATGGAACAGAACAAGAACCACAAATGCTCAAATTTAATCGATGGCTAAAACAATGAGTATATACAGCTTTGCTATTTATTCGAGCAATTCTTGTGGAAAGACCTTTAACACAGCCAGAAACTGCCCCTGCACCATCATATCCCTGCCCCCGACAGTCCTGAATATTTAAAGTAAGATCTTCACTTAAACATTTCAAAATAACTGAAGCAAGGTCTTTTCCTGACAATCCTTCCTTGCAATGAATAAATCGAAGGAATTCCTCCCTTACATTGAATTCCTCATCTACAAATCGCAACACTAAGGACATCTGTTCTTTATTTGAGCAATCAGCTGCCTCATCAGCAAGAATAGCATAAAATTTATTTTTCTTTATCTCAGCAATTAATTCATCAGTAATAACTTTGCCGCAACACTTAATGAGCTCATTTTGTGTGGTTTTTGAGATATATGAAGCATTTTTGGCACAATGGCTGAGATGGGACTTAATGGTTACATCCCCACCATGAACACGATAATTAATTAACTCAATGAAGTTTCCTACCCCACCTTCAGAATATTCCCCCACTTCTGGATGATATTTAGAATCATCTCTATGGCCCCTTAAAGACAACCCCAAACGACCACATGTAATAATAGTATCCACAATTGGCACAAGCTTCTTCCTGTTTTCAGCAATTTTTGTTCTCATGTTTGTATCAATCATGACATCAATTGGTTGTGTTTTCCCTGAGAGGTTATCTAAAAATGCTGTAAAAATGGCTGTAGTTTCACGGTGAAGACCAGCTACCTTGGTATTTTCATGCCTTGTAAAACATGCTTTGGCATCAGGCCAGTATGTTACAGGTTCATAAAAAAGTTTCTTAATTTTAGATATCTTTTCTGGAAATCTATCTCCAAACAAAACACATGGAAGGCAAAAACCACCATCTAAACTGGGTGAATAACAAAGCCAAGAATGACTTTTAAGCCAACTGGTGCGAAAATTTCTCCCATTAGTTTTTGGGAATGAGTATAATTCATCAGGAACAAATACATTTTTAATTAAATTTTCAATTTCAATTTCAGAATTTTTCTTACCTTTAACCTTCTCCCTATAAAAAGCAATATCAAACTCATTCCTATGTTCTAAAGTTGCATGAGGGTTAGTAATTAATGAAGAAACTGATGAACTTGTTGCATTATCTTTATGAGAAGATAAATTAACTTCCTTTTGAACATCAGAGGAGACAACCGTAGTTACTGTATATGATGAAGGCAAATCATACTTACCTGTAGATGTAACCATTGTAGCTGAAGAACAATCACTTAAAGACTCAGTTGGCATAGATAAATTGGCAGATGTTGAGGGTGCTTGTGAAGAATTTTTTTTTGTCTCATTTAAGTTTTTATTAATAGGAGGCCAAGATGGTAATTTTGATTGAGTCTTGCAAGGCTTTTTAGATATGGAAGAGGCAGAAGAATTTGATTTTCTTTTTTTTGCTGCACCACAGATTAATGGTACATAATGGTTATGCTTAAACAAAACAGATAAAGGAAGAACTCCTTCATAACAAAACAGTACTCTTAATAGGTCAGGAGAAAGTGGTTTTATAGGAGAACGAGGTTCAATTTTTTGGTTGAATAACAAACTCCACCTCCTAACCCTAGAATCAAAATCAGGGTAATATGAAAAAATATTCCTACGAGTAACTGTTGACAAAGCCAACAAGCATAAAAACCCACACCATTTTTTATCATTAAAATTATACATAGCTTCTGCCTTAATTAACTCATCTAAGGACAAGTTAGTATCACTATCAATGGCTTCAAAGGATACAGACATAGCAACCATACCTGACAGTGATGCAAAAGGGTCGTTCTTATGGGCCTCAAAGGTGGAAACGAAACAAGGATGCTTACCATAATAATCAGCATGCAAGAAAAGCTCTATTGATGTCATAATTCTAAGATCATCAACCAGAGTATTGTCATCTACAAGTAACAGGGAAACCGAGCTGTACATGCAGTTTCCAGTAGCATCAGATCTAGAAAATATATTAAATAAAAACAATACATGATTTTTCAGCTTTGGACAGTTTGAAGTTTCAATTTGTCTTTTGAATACAAACTGCCTGGTTTGCTGGGACAAAGATTAAATTACAATTAATATTAAACCATGAAATCTCCAAGCAAGATCAAATTACCAGCATACACTTAGTCTGTGCGATACACGTTTCATGACTGAACACACTGTTTTGTGTAGAATAATAAATACAAGCACACCGCGAAGACGAAGTTTAGGCCTAGACCCAAGAGCAAATCTAATTATCATAAAAATTATAATGATATTCAAATCATATTTATAGCTATGGTTTCTTACCTCAAAGCAATCAGAGAATTCCCCTTGCTCTTTGCGCAATCTGGTATAAATATCTCGCCATTGATATTCCGATAAATATCCTTTCCGATCCTCTGCAAAAGCTGATCGTCCTCAGTGCGTAAAGCACTTGACGAAAGTTTCATGAACATTTCATCATAAAGCTCTTGTAGAGTTACATTATCCTTGCTGTTTAAAGCAATACGAACTCGCTCCCTCGTGGTAACCATGTCGGAACGAGAACAGTGGATGGGGATATAAAAGAGTCAAGGACGCAGAATATGCGCATGGCCTCGTAGAACCACAGAAGCGATCGCTAACCATACTGATTTACTCAGAAAGGCTCTTATCCTGCAAAATGACGTTTCAGCCTCTACACCAATCGTAAGTCGTAATTAAAAAAAAATTAGGCAATCAGGAACGTTAAAAGATCTAAAAAAATCAACCAACTTCGTCAAAAAGTGACTAACTGCTTTCCTTCGTCAAATTCATCAAGCCGAGAGCCTGCATCATTTGTGGCCTGGAAATGACTGTGAACCCGATCCTTGATTCTCCCATTATGTCCCGTGCATCCCACTGCTTCCCTTCGAAATCAGTCGTAGCTACAGAATTAGGCCTCGCGCGTAAAGAAAACGGAAAAACGCCAATGTATGTTGTATTATAGAACATACTCCTTCCTACTAGATAATTATTTTTTATTTGCAGGATTTTATTTGTAAATTTTTGACAACGTCGTCGTGCAACGAACGAAAATTATATATTCACGTCAAATTTTCACTTCGTCGCGCGACTTAGTTGACGTAGTCTAAATCCGCCCCTGCATCAACTCAACTACAGTCATTTGCAACTCACTTTTCACCAAAATGTTCGGACGTTCGTTTGTAAGTTCGTTGGGAAGTTCAAAGTTCGTTTTAAACTACGCATTTGATTGGCTGCTAGGAACAAGCGTGTCAACTCTTCCCAACGAATTACTTGCGAACTTCGGAACGAATTTCCGAACATTTTGGTGAAAAGTGAGTTGCAAATGAGTCTCAGTTCGTCTCCGAAAAAAAAGCTAAAAACAAAACCCGGCAACACTAAACGTTTTCCTATGACCCTATTTGAGACAATCTTAATTTCAACTTTTATCTTAATAACCTGTTGGCAAATGTTAAATTCCTAATGTCTCTTACCTATACGATGCGCTTCTATTTAACTTTCTTGGCAATTTGGCTTGATCTTCTTTTCTGGACTAACCAGCTCTTCAGTTGTTGAATCAGACGGGAATAATGCTCGTTTGTTTACAGGGAAACTTCGTAAGGCGACCATACAACGGCTAAAAGAAGCATATAAGGCAGAGCCGGCCGACGAAAACTAAGAAATGGACCGAAAAGGCGCGAGATCGAAGCGGTCAGGTTTTCCCTCTTGCGGGTTTTCCGTCTTGCTTGTCCCCTTCCCACAAAATTCAACCGTCGCAGGCTAGTTAGATCGTTGGCATTTCGATCTGTGTTAGCAGTACCTAGTACACGAACACTTTGATTTTGTTTTAGATGTTTAGGCCTGTTTAGTGTAAATATTTTACGATGACCCCTCTTTTACCACGTGATCACCCCTCTTTTAACGTCTTACAATTCGCCGTCAATAAAACCAGTTGAAGGAACCAGTTGAAGGCTGGTGACCGGGGAGCAGCGCTAGAATTCTTATCATTAAGAATTTGGAGGAATAACATAGCCCCCCCCCCCCCCCCCTACATCGAGCATATTGAGTAAAATATGTCCCTTCAAACGAAAGGAAGTACCAAAGCGCTCCTACCTCGCTCCAATATTCAGCTCGTTTTGTTAACGCTGAATGAGTGCATATACTTGTTTACTGTAAATATATTACGATGACCCCTCTTTTACC
The DNA here is from genome assembly GCA_035771165.1 of Paragorgia papillata. NCBI lineage: Eukaryota > Metazoa > Cnidaria > Anthozoa > Scleralcyonacea > Coralliidae > Paragorgia > Paragorgia papillata. The sequence goes on along the minus strand of JAWNZC010000174.1, from coordinate 1,084,258 downwards.
ACGTGATGACCCCTCTTTGGCTCTTTTAACGTATTAACACATTTTACTATAGTAACAATTAAAATAGTAAAAATACTCATCATTGTCTTTTTATATACCAAAAGTTCGCGTTTGCTATATGGGATAATAAACACTGAGACTTTCGTTATACCGTTTAGTTATTTTTTTTTAATACGAGCGAGATCATAAGAATTTTGTGTGACTTGTGTTAATATTACAAGCTGTGCATGTTGACACAAATCACCGGAAATTTGACATTGCTGTTGCGTCAAGTTTCAGGCGCGAAAATACAATAACCATCTTAATGCGCTCACATTTCGGTCACAGCTGTCTAGTCTACCGTGGTGGACAAACGGTTAATTTAACGTGCTGTGTTCATATACATTGTGAGAACATTGATTTACATTTAAGAATAGGAATTACATTCGAACCGTTTTCTTATGACTTGGTTGTACTTTCGGTGGTATTTTTGAGAAGATGCTAGACGCGGACCAAATTGCGCTTCAGTCGTAGACGCCATTCACTGTACTTGACTGCTTTCCCCGGACTGCGATTTCCCATGTAAGTATAATATATCAAATACAGTTTAACTTATTTTACGTGTAGTGTTTGTTGGATATGAACAGTAAAATCGCGTTTGCTAATCAAAACAACGTTCACCGTTAACGTTCCTTTCCTCGAGTGCCAAATACGTCGTGGTCAAGGTATAGGGCGCCATTGACATTCATTAAAGACATTAATGTGTTGGCGCGTTTAATACCGGCTTTTCATAATTTTGCTGACTGATTTGATATATACTTCGTAAAAGTCCTTTGCTTAAGCCCATTTCAATTGCTTTAGTTTGTGAAATTATGCAGCGTTTGAAAGCGGCATTTGTTTGGTTATAAAATCAATTAGCGATACAGTAAAAAACTGCTTGCACTTTACTGATACACTTCGTTGTGGTTCATAATGTTTAGATTTCGCTGTAGGCTGTTGCGGTATATCGATACATCGATAATTATCGGGTTTTTTAAAATATCGGTTATTCGGTATTTTAATTTAAAAGCATCGATATACCGATAATATCGAAACCTACGATATTATTGGTAAAAATGCCGCTGAGAGAAAGAAAAGAATATGAATATCGTGGCGTACGGAAGTCATCGCAGATATCATCGCCGTCAGTCGCTGCGCGATCGATTGCAAAAGGAGATGGATAAGTACACCAGAAGCCAAACAATTGATGGCGATGGCGACCCTTTGGTGTGGTGGAAATGTCATGGGAAATATCGATATATCGGTATTTATTTTTCAATATCAGTAATCGGTATTTTTTCAATACCGCAACAGCCTATTTCGTTGTTCATAAATCCGCATAGTTCAAGGTTTACAAATTTATGAAAATTATTGTAGTTCAAAAATTTATGAATTTCTTTCTGATTCATAACTTTCTGGATTTTTTTTTTTATTCATAAATTTATGAATTTCTTTCTGCTTCATAAATTTATGAATTTCTTTCTGGTTCATAAATTTATGAATTTCTTTCTGGTTCATAAATTTATGAATTTCTTCCTGGTTCATAAATTTATGAATTTCTTTCTGATTTATTACTTTATGGATTTTTTTTTATTCATAAATTTATGAATTTCTTTCTGCTTCATAAATTTATGAATTTCTTCCTGGTTCATAAATTTATGAATTCCTTTCTGCTTCATAAATTTATGAATTTCTTCCTGGTTCATAATTAAATTTATGAATTTCTTTCTGGTCCATAAATTTATGGATTTCTTTCTTGTTCATAAATTTATGGATTTCTTTCTTGTTCATAAATTTATGAATTTCTTTCTGGTTCATTAATTTATGGATTTCTTTCTGGTTCATAAATTTACGAATTTCTTCCTGGTTCATAAATTTATGAATTTCTTCCTGGTTCATAAATTTATGAATTTCTTTCTGGTCCATAAATTTAGGGATTTCTTTCTGGTTCATAAATTTATGGATTTCTTTCTTGTTCATAAATTTATGGATTTATTTCTGGTTCATAAATTTACGAATTTCTTCCTGGTTCATAAATTTATGAATTTCTTTCTGATTCATAAATTTATGGGTTTCTTTCTGGTTCATAAATTTTTGAATTTCTGTCGGGTTCAAAAAATTCATGAATTTGCTATGGTTCATAAATTTATCGATTTCTTTGCAGTTCATAGATTTGTGAATTCCTTTCAATTCTGATTCATAAATTTACGGGTTTTCTTATGGTTCATAAAATTATGCTGTGTCTTAATGGTCGATAAAGTCACTTTCACAAGAAATTACAATAAGCTGCCCAGAAACAAGTTGTTAATGACAACTATGTAATTATGAGATATGTTTAGTTTTTGTCATTATCAAAATTTAGTTATTTTTTTCTGGATGGTCAATACTTAACCTCCATTCATATTTCAAAATGCACTATCCTATTTGTCATTGCAGTTGTGCCTCGCGTTGAGTCAAATAAGCTAGAATTTTAAAACAAATGCTGTCAGAGAGAAGTGACAAGAATCACTTTGTCCAAATAACAGAAAAAACTGATAGTCTGATCTTTTTTAGAAATTTTAGATTTTGTTTCACTAGCAAAAACTGCAAAATATGTGCACAGTGTTGCATTATTTTAAAACATGTGGCTAGTGCAAAAATGCAATTTGTTTTTTTGGCCTGTGTATTTATGCACCTATACTTTTAGATAAGCTTTTTTGGAATTCACCTTGTCTATATTTGCGTTATTTCTGAGGTTTCACACTGTTTAGTTCAGGTCCACCTTCGGACAGTTTTTTAAAAAGAAATGCTGAATTAATGAATGACTCGAGCTAAATGGGACAAAAGCTCAGATGAGTCAGATCGACTAAAATACATACTGTACATGGTGAATCCCACAAATGTTTTAATTTGTTCAAATAAATTACTTCGCATCATGCAAAGCTTAAAAGATCATAGAAGTTGTATGATTTTAGTGAAAAGAAAATTATAGTAGCTTTATTTTATTGATTTGTAAAATTTTTGTATAATAAAATGTATTTAACTATATGCAGTTGTTTCGTTTTTATGTGGAGTGCTACCTGCATGATGCATGTCGACATTCCGCATGTGATCACATGTGGATATTCCATTTGGAACGTGTTTTTGGAAGGATTGTTTTTGGAACGTATGATCACATGTGAAATATTCACATGTAGTCACATGTAAAAATACGTGGTCGATGTAATCTCTAATTCTCTGATTCGTTCATGTCCATGTTGAATGCGTAACTTCATGAAACTCCAACCTGTGTTTTTAACAATCTTGAAACCTTCTCTGCATCTAACAGGTGGATTGAATCGAAGGCTTGTTGGTAAAATTCGAGTCCTTTTTAGTATATGGTTGAAGGTCAGATGTTCCACCACACATAAACAATCGGTTGTTAATACACTTTTGGACATGCAGAGCTGAAAGATTCCATCCTCTAGAGCTGGGAAACGTAGTGAAAGAAAACATGTCATGAAAGTGCTCAGGGAGAATGGCTATCCGTATGATTTTATAAAGAGATGTGATTCTAAACGACTGAGGACGAATAACAGTGACAAAGATAAAATACCCGAAAAATCTTCATCCAGCTTCGTTTTGTTACCATATGTTAAAGTATACCTACCATTTGCATGTCACTTTCTTAGCGCATTGATTTACATAATTTTTGAACAGGTATATATAAAGCTGTTATTGCTTCTTAATATATATATATATATACCTATTAGCGATAACCTATTAGCGATAATGCAACGCTCACTACCCTTGTGGAAGTTTGAGCACTCTGGGCCCATGAGCACTTCACGCTATCTGAATGTACTTCACCGATGCTGTCCCACATGCGGTTGTCACCGACGATCGCATGTGTATAAGTAATTGATGAAATTCATTCAGATTGTTCCAAGCTACACTGATGAGCTGTTGTACAGCGAAACACCGTGTCTGTAGATTGAACTATATATATATATATATTTATACAATACCCTGGTTGCTATGCGTGTTTTCATTGGTTGTTGGCCATGATCTATTAGAGGACAGACACATGGATCACGTCAGATCACGTCAGCTGACTCGTTTTTTTCTTTCTTCATGCCCCAAAACCCGACAGGGTTTTTATTAAAACCTTTTAAGTTTTTGTATTGTATAAAACAAATAGATTCCATTTTTTTGTTGTCTGTTCAGTTATAGATGCACAGAAGACGTCACAACGTGGTAAGAACATCAGTGACCCACTCGACTGCGTCTCGTGGACCACTTTTTTGTTCTTACCACGTTGTGACGTCATCTGTGCATCTATAACTGAACAGACAACGGCAAAATGGAATCTATTTGTTAAATATATATATATATATATATATATATATATATATATATACCATCATTCGACCACCAGCTCCCAACTTGACGTGTACGTAGCTCAGTCGGTAGAGCGTTGGACTAGTAAACCGAAGGTCGCGGCTTCGAATCCCAGCTGTTTGTTTGTCTGAGTTTTGGTCTATAAATAGTAACTGCGCGCTTCACTATTAATATGACGCTTTGCCGAATTTTGAGGTTGGTTGGAATCTGGTAGAACTATTCAAAGAATATTATCCCCAAAGTGTATAGTGCATTCTAGGTTTACAATTTTAGTCTTTCTGTTAGGAACTCTCAGGGCTAAAAGCAAGAAATAAAATGAACAAAAAGTTATGCAGTAAATGCCTTATTAATCTCGTTTGTTCAGTTTTTTTACTAGAATTTACAATAACTACTTTTCTTCTTAATTTAAACAGACTTTGGACTATTTTTCCGCTAAAAAGAATCTCCTGTAAAATGCATGATTGTATCTTGCTTCGTCGGCACACTGGATACAAACCGCCAATTATAAGGTACTATTTAACAGTTTAGTTGAAGTCTATTTGTACTTTTAGTATACTGCGAAAGCTCTGTTAAACCTTTATTTACTTAATGATATTTAAACACTATAGCCTATCAATCCGTAATAAGGTTTGTTTTTCACGAGGTCGTGGGTTGAAAATTATATTTTAAGAAATGGTTCATGCGGGGATTGGCGTGCTCCATCGAGTTATGGATGCACGCGGGAAGTTCGGAGGGCTGGTAAAAAGCGTAAGCGTTGGTCGAGGCGAAGCCGCGGCGAACAACTCTAGAGTTTCGAGTGATCTCCAACTTCCCAAGTGCATCCATAACGCAATGGAGCTTGCCAAACCATGAACCATGTCTTCAGACACAAAACAACGGAAAACAATATTTATTTCGCTGATTAAAAATGCGTCTCTCATTACGTTTGAAATTACGCACGATAGGCAATCAGAAACGCCGTTATATAGCGCGTCGTAGTGTTCATTCAATGGTTTTGATCGAGCTGATTGAGCTCTACTGTTTGAGGGGCCCAAACTTGCGTCGCGTACACAAGATGGGTGACGGACAAATATTGCCAGGTAAATGGTGCGTGATCTGGTGGTGATGGCATTAATGCTTTTGGTGGTTCTTCTCACACACACCAGGATGCCGTTTGCTTTGGCTGCTTGTGGGTTGACTTGCTACATAACATATTGTATAGGCGGGTAGTGGAAAAAATTGTGCACTTTGTGATACAAGCATGAAACTTCCCACGTTTGTAGAGCTATAAGTACTTAACAATACTGGATATGGAGCCATATCGACGAAAAGCTCGAGTTTGTGTAAACAAAATATTTTGGTGGTTTTTCCATGTATATTATTTATGTTTGTTGCTGAGCGGCCCGGGACCTTTTTCATACTGTTATTGTAGTTCTGAACTACAATAATTCCTAGACAATTACTCTTCAGTGTAACTTTCTAGCAGTCTGAATTAAAGACGTTCCGGGCGTACGGCACGAACACTTGGCAATAAAATAAAGAAGACTGTCAATACACATGGTCATGAAAATCTACAAACATTTTGTTTTCTGAAGTTGCCAGCTCTATAAGAATCTCTGAAGATCACGAGAAAATCGTAAAGAAGCGAGGTGTAGCCTAGTTCTCCTTAGAGTGTCTTTATCAACCTTTTCCAAGTGTTGTTTTTTATAACTCGATAAAGTCTTCTCATTAGAAGACCACAGCTTTCTGACTGACGGATTTTGACGGTCTTCTACTGTCCCAGTCTGATATAGTTTGCCGTCCGGATTTCTTGCCTTAAAAAAAACCTTAAAAACGTGTCTTAAAACTCGTCGTTTATCGGATTTTAAACTGAACACCTAACAAGTAAGAACTAACGGGTTTTCCGTCTGCTAATATAATTCGACTGAATTATTGCCGAGAAAAATGCAGTTTTAAAAACATGTGTCATCAGTCCTGTTCTTAGGTATCGGTCAGCGACCTTCACCATTAGCAAAAGGACCGATAAATGCCGCCATTTTGACAACGGTTTTTCTCTCGTTTTCACCTTCCCTTTTTGTTTTTACAACCAAAAGCATAGCATTGTGTCCCGTCATTTCATACGACTCCCGTCTTGCACTGCATAAATATTTGTCGGCTCGTTCAATTTGTTCAATTCATCCAGTCGTTAACAATTTCTATTTAAAAACCACGCAACATATCGCTGTCCATGCAAGAACTCAATTTTATATGTTATTTCCTCGTTCTATTTCAAAACCACGCAACATATCGCTATCCAAGGACTCAATATTATATGTTATTTCCTCGTTCTATTTCAAAACCACGCAACATTTCGCTTTCCAAGGACTCAATATTATATGTTTTGCCTCGCTCTATTTCAAAACCACGCAACTTATCGCTATCCAACAGGTCAACATAATATTGTTATTGCCTAGTTCTATTTCAAAAACATATCGCTATCCAAGGACTCAATATGTATAGGTTAGTTACCGAGGTCGAGGTAACTAACCTACTTAGAAAACTGAGATACTGAGTTCGTTATCACGGAGATTGTCTAAAAACACTTCGGTCGCGATGATAAATCCTTTATCACATTTGTGACCATGGATTAAAGCTTATTTTCCCAACAGCGCATAAATCAAGTTAATTGCCCCGGGCTAATATATATTAACCCGAGGCAATTAATTAGTCGGGAGTAACTATTAAAAATAAACAACCGCGGTACATCAAAGAAAACCGAGGAGATCGTGAACTAATATATGTTATTTCCCCGTTCTATTCAACATATCGCTATCCAACAGGTGAATATTTAACAGTTAGTTATACCATGAGCTCGAGTCGTATATGAGCTCATAGCCAACGAGGCGCTTCGCCGAGTTGGCTATTAGTTCGTATACGACGAGAGCGAATGGTATAACTGTTTTATTATATAGCCAAGCACTGTACAAGAGACAAAATTACAGTGAAATCTTTGAAACGTCAAACTTCCGGCATAGGCAACAGGCAACTAATACTTCCGCCATGCCGAATGATGCATTCACACAGAGTTTCTCGCTGAGCTGTTCGGCAAACAGTTTTGAAATGTTGCATAAATGTTGTTCGGGGGGCAAAAAATGTGTTAAGCAGATCAACAAAAAAGATTAAAAGGTACCGTTTTTGAAGTAAAAAGACGTAATTTTTAGGTGAACTTTACCATTTAACATGCTAAATTGTGTATTTGTTAATGTATTTTTACACAATGTTGTTTTTTTATACATTGGTTTGAGGGTGTTGATGTTTTTCTGTATAAAAATACGTCAATTTCAACTCTTTTCAGCAGTTTAAAAAAAACATGCCGCCATCTTGTTTTTCCTCTACTAGCAGGATATGAGCTGATAGCCAGGTAGTAGGGAACCAATCAGATTACGCAAAAGCTCATGTTATTGCCCCGTTCTATTTCAAAACCACGCAACTTATCACTATCCAACAGGTCAATATATGTTATTGCCTAGTTCTATATATTTCAAAACCACGCGACATATCGCTATCCAACATATCAATATTATATGTTAACATCCTCGTTCACCTTTTTACTTACCCATCTGGAAGGCTGGTGCAAGCCGTAGCCCGGTGGGGGCCTGGGAATAATAGCAGTACTAGGTTCCAGGTTAAGACCCATCCATGCAGGATCTTGAGCTGACCACCGCCACTCGGTATGGCTTGCACCGATCACACCAATTAATTGGTGGAAGTATTACACTTACCTCTTTGATTGAAGGGAGGGATGGTGGGAATATCTAATTTACTCTGACTCCAACACTGCGTCTGACTGCTAGCCCGTTAACGCGGCAATGACGACGCTCAACTAGCACCATTCTTCCATGGCCGCTGATCCCCAGCTTGCACCGCGCGCGGTTACCTGGCTGTTACCTTGGTTATTGCATAACCTCATTTATTGCGTAGTTACTCGGGCTACCTGTGTTAGCCGAGTCTAGGTTTCGGCTCCGTTTGTTTTTTGTTTTTTTTGCGGATACTGGTTGCTAAACCATAGCCGCTATGTCATGAGCACGGTTGTGTGTACGAATGTTTTCGTCAATCACGTGATCAAGGCGAAAAGCTAATAGGCATACTTCAAAAGGCTCATTCGTATGTCCCAAGGGTTTACGAGCGTGCACCAGAACAACCACTGGAAGATTGGAAGTCGAGTTTCGCTTCAGGTCATGGATGTACAAGACGCCAAGAAAATATCCACTGACTGCTTTCTAAACCATATACCTATATACCAGATAGTATGTATTTCAGAGCTTTTAGGTTATGATATTATATCTATTCACTGTTATCTTATACTAAAGCATGCGCGCGGTCAATGCTGGTTTACATGCAATACTTTTTCGTTTTCAGTAATTCAGCATCGCGTAATAAAACCATACATACAGTGTTATTATAATTATTTTGTAACGCACTTCAACTTTCTCGCTCAAACGACAAGTTTTCCATGGACGAAGAGACAGAGCGAGTGCTCGTTTGGGTTCGAATCAGGAACATTCTGAAATATGAAAAGCCTTTTAACTAATGTTTCAAGTGCACTGTGGACATGTTAGGCCCTCGGCCAAGATGTCTTAGCTATATGTCTGATTGTCTGTATATTCGCAGAAATCAAATGTACTTGGTACTGCTTGAGTTACATGTAGGCGTATAAAATACTTATTCAAAAAGCACGTTGATCATTGTTGAGACAAATCAATTCATGTATTCAGAACGAAAGCGATATATTATCACATTATTTTAACAATGCGATTAGCGACCGGGTTTCCTGTTTTTCCCAGTTTACCTAAAATTGTCATTTTAAGATTAGAGTTAAGATTAGGGTTGGGGCCGGGCTTCGGTTAGGGATTGGGTTGGAGTTTAAGTAAGGGCTAGAATTAAGCATTTGTATTGTTAAGTTATGAAGGGCATTTAAAAATTAATAATTATTGTCGATTCTAGAAGATACGTGAGAGCATAATATTATGCTGCGTGTGTTTTAGTGAACAATTTACGTTGCTCAATCATTATCTGTAGGCCAAACATTGCGTACCTATTTTTTATCTATGTCGCGTAATGGCAATCATTACGTTATCCCATCAGGCTTTGCGAAACTGATGCGTACATGCCAAATGCTTTCTTTCTTTGCTTTCCTGATGTCTGATCAAGTCTTTCTCGTCTCGGATGTGTTTTGTATATTAACAGACATAGTTATTGGTCATTAATGTTGCTGGCAAGTGTATTGATATTATATACGCTTATAATCGCGCACGCCGTAAACATGAAGCTGTGTTGATATTTAATCCCCGAAGAGACTTGACATATGAACGCTGTACATGTGTGGAAATAATGCTTTCTTCCTTTGCTTTCCTGATGTCTGATCAAGTCTACAATTTACATCTACATCTACATTTTATTAAGTCGGTAAAATTCATACGAATATCACACCAACTATAAAAATCTATAAAAATAGTAAAATATATACAAATATAAAATAATAAATTACTTAAAAATGAGATAACTTTGACTTAAAAAGATCTAGTGAATTTACATCAACAATGTCGCTAGGAAGGCTATTCCACTGTCGGATTTTTCTTGGGAAAAAAAAGTAAAAATAAACATTATTGGTAGCCTTATCAAAGCTTTCTCGTCTCGGAATAGTTTTGATATTATATACGCTTACAATCGCTCACGCCGTTAATAGCTTAATACCCGAAGAGACTCGACATATGAACGCTGTGTTCATGTGTGGAAATACCTTAAATACAGGCAATCGTGTTTTGTGTATTGAAAATTGTGTTTTCTATCGGATAATTGGATTGTGTTTTGACTTTTATCTGTGACCAATGTGTTTAAACTTCAGATCTTCGCACTGCATGTGACAACCTGTGTATATGTAGTGATTGCAGCTTCGATAACACTTCAGTACCTTCACGTACTATATATAGCACTGTGATTTTGCAGTAGCCAGACCAGGCGTCTTGTTATATTTCAAAACCACGCAACATATCACTATCCAATAACTCAATATTAACTACTTATTGACCGACCGAGTACAGACCAAACAAGCGAGGTCAATAAGTAGTTTATTATATGGCCATAAATGTTGTGGACGTTCTGTGAAAACTCGACCCATCTTTCCTGCGAACTAAACGAAAATGGCAGACATTCTCCCATTTTTAAAGTACTTTCCGTTGAGCTAGAATCCTGGATTTTCTACCCCAAATAGTATTTTTCAATTGCTTTTGTTTGACATATTGCTCAAGATCGTACGTTAAGTAGTTGAATAAAAAGTAATCTGGAATTCTAATACTTGTTCATGAGAAGTAAATGTTATACTTGAAATACGTAAATGCAACAACCCCTCGCGCTCTTTAATATATATCAGGGCCTGGGAATAGCCACTGCTCTCCGACACAAAATATAGTTTTAAATGAAGTGGAATATTTCAAATTGAAAACTGTTTATTTTAATCTTCTAAAAAAAGTACTGAAAAACAAAGGGGAAACGACCGAAAAACTTTCGGATAACATTAGACAAAAAGAATTTCGATAAAAAAGTTGCATGTCGCCGCCAGGATTTGAGTGGGATTCGAGCCAGACTGTCTTCGCGTGACAACCAGTTACCACCTGGCTACCGAGAAGATATAAAAAGTTCTGTAAAATTTCATATTAAATCTGTACGTTTTCGTTTTCCATGTTTACAAAAACAGCATGCAGGCGATGCAGGCTGAAATTAATATACTTTTTTGCTGAAGTATTTTAAAAACATTTGCAATTTTTACATGTATTAAAAACAACTCAAATCTCTGGCTGTTTGTCAGTTGTCAGAGATATAGTACAAAAACATTCTCAAATGTTGTAACTGTTCTCAGCTTTTGTACATTTTACAGACCAAAAATTACTTCTCTTCCTATCTTTTATTTCAAATTATAAACAAACTATAAACAAACACCATGCATGAATGGTTTACCATAAGAAAGTTATTTTATAAAACAACGTAAGACGACAATCAGCAGCTAAAAGCAAAGAATACAACGGGTAAGCAAAAACATCCAACAAAAATAGCATTATAAACAGTGACAGGATATAAACACGGAAACCTACTGGTTGCTACTAAATGTTTGTCATTTGATTTAATACTGAGTCTGAAGCGGCTGCTCTATGTTTTTACTTAACTTTTCGGTCTTTTACTTTGTCGGTTTTTCTTCAGTATTGTTTTTCCCCATTTCGAGTTGGCGGTTTCCTTTAATTCAATACATTCTGGTTCTTCTTTTATATACGTAAAAGTTGATTAGTACGTGTATGTTCTTTTGAAAGCGATGTATTTTAACAGTTAATATCTATTCGCAATTCGAAAAAGCTGCTTTCCCAAGTCTTTTTCGACTTTGATTTTCTTCATCGTTACCAGTGCCAAACAATCCTAACCGCGCAAGTGGACCGAAATCCATATATATATATATATATATATAAACATTTTTGTTCAAATGATTTCGCATGGCTTTTCAAACTCGCGTGTAAGTGGGTTCCACGCGTGTCGAGATTAGCACCCTCACTGGGCTCGGGGATTATTACGAACAATGTTACGAACGTTTTGGACATTTTAAAAACTTTCACAAAAGGTGGAAACTCGAACTATACATCAAATGAAAGCTTATAAAATTTCTAACAACATACCTGCACGATATATTTCAACAATGAGTAGTTCTGAAATTATAATCCATCTTGTTACATATACTGACATGACTGATTCCGCTCTGAGCGGGCGGATACGGGAAATATCAGACCGCTTATATGAACCAATCAAATTACAGGATTTCCGTATTCGGACCTCTCAGCGCTGCTGCCATATAAAAATATATGTTATTGCCTCAGTCTATTGCAAAACCACGCAACATATGTCACGCATGCAACAACATTTTCAGCTTCAAAACTGTTTCGAAAAAAGTGGTGGACTTGCGATGAGCGAGAAAGGGGAAACCGCTAGCGGTAATGTGTCAGAACTAGAAAGCAGTGCCCTGTTTAGCGTAAAAAATGTCGGGTCAAAAATACAGCAATAAAAATGTCGCGTCAAAAATACCACGTAAAAAATGTCGTGTCAAAATTATTACGTCAGGAACGTCGAATGCTACTGATTCCGCACGAAAGAACCAGGCAATGCAAGAGTTATATAATTAAATCTACAAATTCAGCTAATTTATTTTATTGTTCACACAAGAACTACTGAACTAAACGCTTTTCTAAATTTTTAAACGCAAACATAGGTATAATCCCAAGACTTACTACAACAATTATAAGCGCTATTTATAACATAGGCTCAAAGTTTTCAATTTAAACATAATCCCAAGACTTACTACAATTATAAGCGCTATTCTAAGTGCAGTCATGCATAACATTGGCTATAAAACAGTGAGATCTCAGTAAGTCAGGGTCAGTTTGTTAAACGCTGTGCCCAGAGCACAGTTAGTCCATATGGCCGAGAACCAAGTCCCCAACGATGTAGCGGTTGTTTTGCCGGTGGAGATCCCTGCTGGCGTTCACGAAGCCGACGCCGATCAAGACCAAGCCGATATTGTTCCTGAAGCTGAAGCAGCTCAACCGCCGCAAGCTCAAGGACCGGTCCAGCCAGCTGGCGAGGTATGTCTTTGTTTTAATGCTTCATTATTTATCTCTTTGACTTTGGTCTGCTTTTTCCCTCGGTTGGGGCATTGGCTACGCCTACGGATATCCCGTTGTACGGCTGCGGGATAGTATCTATACTTCTATACTCTATAGCTGCATGTTTTTGCACCTTAGGCGCTTAGCCTTCGATTGCTGCCCTTCCCTTTGCCTGTGGACCGGCTACAGTATAGCTTTGATGCATTGGGACCTTTTGCTGGGGTAAACACTCGTGGTGGGTTAGATCTGGTTGAGGCCAGCATAACGAACTCAACGCTATTGCGATTAAGCGAGTGTGGTTGGGGCCAGACTAAAGGATAAAGCCGCTTTCTCGTTTTACAGATATACAGTATAATTATAATGACTCATGTCAGTAATGAGTAGTGTCTAATGAGCAATGTCGAATGAGTAATGGATGATTGACTGCTACTTTATACATGGGTTGAGGCCAATGTTTTGTGTATACTTGACAGCTGATACTAGACTGCATAGTTTTTATCTATATTGGTTTAAGCTTTTTCACTGCATTGATATTTTCCATGTAGTTGTTTGCGTCTCAGTTGTGCCTTGTGCCTGTTGTGGTCATTTTACTTGCAAAACATGGTTTTACAATGTCAATGATAATTGCCAATGACTTTCTAACGATTCCATCGCACTTTGCCTCGCATTCGTTCAACTGTGCAATAGAACAATAGTCAATACCGTGCTTAATACTCATTAGTTCCCTTGAGTCTACACATGCATGACTGATTTAGTATTCGCTGCGATGCTAATTTTGTTGTTTACACTCTCATGCCTATTCTTTCAGGGTTTTTCTCGTAGCCTACAATTTGTTTCCGTGTTCGAAGATATACCTAACGCATCCATGCAGTACAGTGCATGCCTACATATTTTTATTATTTGTGTTGTTCAAACGGTCGTTTTGTAGGGCAATGCGTTGCAATCATTACTGATCTTAAAGGATTTTGAAACAACCTTGTGTTTAGATCTACTTTACTTCGCAGGGAAGTTGTAGTATGATTGTGATTTTTCTGCCCTTTTCAGGTTGAGTATCAATTCAAAGCCCTTAAGGCAGAGGTAGAGGCCTTAAAGTCAAGCCGGGCAGGCTCCGGAGGTGTGGATGCTGCTTTACAATTAGTCAGGCAACTGGCGTCGGCTCCCGCTCGTCTACGTGACCCAACCATGATATCTTCCGCTTTGCAAAGCCTGTCGGATGAGGCAAGATGTACCAACCATCCACAAACGGCCGAGTTCGAGGCCATTCTCCGGCAGACTAGGCCCTTGATCTATCGGCCAGAATTTGGGGATGTCATTATTCGCCTTCTGGGCACTAAAGAAGAAACCTCGGTCGCGTCAACCATCGCGAAAATGGTAAAAAGTTCTAGACCGCCAATTCCCATGGGCATGGCACATCCATACCGTCGACCGACGGGGGGTCGCGGACCCAGTTGGCGTCCAGGCCGTGGGCGCAGCATGGTGTGTTTAAGTTGTGGCCGCCCGGGTCATTTTCAGCGACATTGTCCATCTCGGAACTTCACCAACACTTAGAAATTAGAATAACCCTTTATTATTGAATTTGAATTAACATTTATGTTGCGTGCCTGTTGCACGTATTATGCAGAATAAAATTATTTTTCACCTCGTCTGTGGTATTTAATTTAACCATTAAGGTATTAATAAAGAACTATTGCATTTCAACTTGTTGTTAGTCATTTTTCCTTCGATTCCGAGGTCGCTGCTCCCCAAATGCCTTGTATAGAGCGTTTCCCCCCTATATTCCTCGCGAAAACAGTTTCTTTGTCCTACCATTGTTGGAACTAGGTGCGGGCGTCTAATGCCTTTTATGCCTTTACGGGCTTCCTAGGGCCGACAATGGAGTGGGCGTTCCCTTGGTGGGTTTCGGGTCATATTTCCTTTTCTTATTGGTCTTTTCTTTCTCAGGATGTCCCTGCCTTCAAGCGTCAGAAGATCGCTGAATCCCGGTCCTTTTATAACCAAACCCACCCCAAACCAACTGTCCAATGGTGCGATTGGCAGGGTTCGCCCACTAGTTTTGTCGGCCCTAGGCCCTCGCCGCGTATGGTATCAAGTGGTCAGGTTTTTGCCAGTCCTCGAGATGTAATCTTCCGTGATCCATCTACTTTTGTCCCTGGGGGGCTCCACAATCACTATGATGAATGGGAAAGAATCGTTCCCAAGGGCGAGGCGGATGAGGTTTTGTCTTTCACCGCAATGGTGTTGACGCGTGGAAATATTTTCGACCGTATAAAGGAACATTTGCGGGACAGCACTACGATTCTCCTTTTCCCCCTGCTCGCGAATTCCCGAACAACCCATCCTGTGGAAAATTCAAGGATTTCATTGATTCAACTATTAAAGAAAGGGTGCGCACAGGATCTCTGCTATTTTGGGGTCTAGTTGGCCAGGTCCAGCCTCCACATTTAGTAATACCCATCACAGTTGAACCAACTAAACCCAGGATGTGTCATGATGAGAGATTCCTTAACCTGTGGATCCGCGACCTTCCATTTTCGCTGGATTACCTATCCGACCTTCCACGATATGTTGGTCCGGGCCATTTTCAGACAGTTTGTGACGATAAGAGTGGCTATGATCATATATCACTAACCCCGGCTAGTCGAGTGATGTTTGGTTTACGTTGGGACGGTTGTTATTTTGTATACGCTTCTTTACAGTTCGGCTGGAAAGCTAGTGCATACGTATACCATTCCACCGGTTTGGTAGCAACTAGTCACATTCGTTCCCTCAAGGTCCCTTGCAGTCAATACATTGACGACAGGCACAATGGTCAGCTGGTCGTTCCAAAGTCGTGCCCTTGGACGGATTTTCAACAAGCGGAGGCAGCGGCTTACATTGTTACTTATGTACTTTGTGCTTTAGGATATACTCTCGCCCTTTCGAAGTCATCTTTAGTCCCGGCCCAGTGCGTACGTTTTTTGGGTTACCTATCCAACTCTCTCCTTTTGGCTTTCATACTTCCGAATGACAAAAAAGAGAAGTTTAAGGCGTTAAGGGAGACGATTCTCTCTCAGGGTACGATAGACCTCCACATGTTGCAGCGTTTTGCGGGGAAGACCACGTCATTTTCTATTGCCGTCCCGGCAGCACGTTTGTATTCACGCGCGGTTTTCCGCGCAATCGGGTTACTCGGGAACAAGCCAAACAAGCGAATCCAGATTGAAGGGGAATTACGCGATGAGATCCTTTACTGGCGATTTCTCGATAATTGGCAAGGCCATTTGCCTTGGTTTGATGAGCGCCATCTGTTGCTGAAGTTCTATGCTGATGCTTCTAACTCCGGCTGGGGTGGAATGGTTTTCCCTCATGAGCAGGCTCCTATCACACTTCGCGACTACTGGAAACCTGATAATCTCTCCCAACCTATCGTAATTAAGGAGGCCCTCGCACTTTTCCATACTCTGTCAGCGGCGGCCACATCTTTATCTAACTGTCGGGTTGATGCGCACACTGATAGTCTGCCTCTCGTTCAAGCGTGGAAGAAACAGGGAGGTCTGCTGCCGACTGCATGCTCGCTGAAAAATCGTGGGATGATTTGGAGCGTCGTTGGGGCCCTCATACGGTAGATCTGATGTCCCTCGACTCCAATGTACATAACGGTTCGGATGGTAAAGCGTTGCGCCACTTCACCCCTTGGCCCACACCGCATTCAGCAGGGGTGAATGTATTTCTTCAATCTCTCCACGCGCAAGAGAATGCGTACGTATTTCCTCCGTTGGCTGTGATCGGCCCAGTCCTTAGGTTTTTGCTCTCTTGTCATTGTCAGTTTACTATCGTTATCCCCGATATTTTTCCTCGACGTTTCTGGTGGCCATTGGTCAACGGACGTGCTATAGACAATTCCGTGTAGGGTCGAAAGCGCAGCCTGGTATTTTGTTTTTCCCCACGCGTGTGGGAACTTTTGAATCCAGGCCTCTTGACTGCCACCTTTGGGCTTTTCGTCTATAGAGTGTTGGGAGTGGTGCTGGTTTCCGATCTATGTTCGCGGTTTCACGGATCTGGCGCCCAGCAAAGGTGTGTAAGGGCTGCCATTACCCAAATGATGACTGTGCAGTGTTTTGTCAAAAGTGAGGGACAAGCCAAGTCTCACTCGGCGATAACATCCAGGGCCCAGCTGCCAAAAAGTTAAAGCTCGACCTACCGTTGATCGACAGTCGCATAGCTGAACTTCAGTCTGTCAGGATTTTGTCGAAATATGGACGCCAAAAATCGCAATTGGAGGTCGAGTTACAAACTTTTATCAGTGCCTTCAACCCTCCAAAAACGCTTTTTTCTTGTGACCCTAAAGATGTAATCCGTTTTCTTATCTGGAAAGACCGGAAAAGGAGAACAAAAGTCCATCAGAACGCATGCGTATTTCTTGGGTCCCATGTTAAAGGACGGTGTGATTGCCCATCGCGTTTGTCTGCGGGAACTGTTGATTCCACTATCGGTAAGCTTCGTTCCATCTTCAACGCTCTGGACCGTTCTGGCGATTACGATGCCCGTTCAGGCGTTGGAAACCCGGCTACACATTTCTCGGTGAAACAATATCTAAAATCCATTCAAACAGAGCAGATGGAAGCTAGAATATCCCCAAACCAAGCTACTCCTATCTTTTTCGACAAATTAAAAAAAATGGTCCACCATTTGCGGACACTTCTGTCCAACCCCACCACGACGGCCATATCTAAATATATTTTTGCGCGAGATTTGGCATTCTTCAGTCTTGAATTTTTCACTGGACAACGCGCCTCGGATCTAGGAAGGCTAAAAACTGTGGACATTTTGTTACACCCGGATGGCCGAAGTTTGCTCATTCACCAACGCGTTGGCAAGACCCTCCGAGGAGGTGTTTCCAGACCAATTCCTATTCGCCCATCGGGAAACTTTGCTGTTTGCCCCGTTGAGAATCTCAAATTTTACCGTACACTTTGTACAGCAATGAAAGTTGATTTGGGTACAGGCTTCCTTTTCTGGGCAACAGCGAAACATACTTCGGTATCGAGGTCCCCATTCTTGGCATCTGCAGCTCAAGCTCGTTTGGTTACATATTTCCGGTCACTGGGCCTCTACACAAATGAGACTATTCACGGTTTCAGGGGTGGTACCGCGATCCTTCTCAGCCTGCTTGGCGCGTCAAAGAACGACATCGCGGTGGTGTTCCACACAGATGGTCGACCATTATACCCAGGTGGACAAAGTTCTCTCGGTTGTTGACACGTCGGGGAAACTGGGTGTTAGTACTCTCTCACAGGCCGGTCGCATTCCAGCCGAGGACTTAGGAACTCGATTCCAGAATTGTGACAATTTAATGGGCTTTCAGCCTTTCTTTCCCTCCGTTCCAAATGAGTAGTTTGGGGTTGAGGTTTAAGGATAAGTTTTGGGTGGGGGAGTGAGTTACGGGTGATGTTGGGCTGAAGGTAGGAGGGGCTAAAGTTACCAAGTTTGGAATGTAGAGGCGGTTACCCGGCGACGGGGCTCGCATTCCCCAAAACTATCTACCTGTAAGCCAATGGGAGCAGAAGTGCAGTTAGAATAGATTACTATTCTAAGTGCAGTCATGCATAACATTGGCTATAAAACAGTGAGATCTCAGTAAGTCAGGGTCAGTTTGTTAAACGAGGCGCCCGGGTGTGTCGTTGGGAGGATATAGCTATGTAAACATATGTGTATGTATTTGTAGGGAAACCGTAATAAAATATAGTGTCACATTTTGGTAATTACGCGTTTTCCCCACCTCCCCTCCCACGAGAAACACGGAACTGCTCCGCTCCTTGGCTTATGGGCTCGCATTTCCCAAAACTATCTACCTGTAAGCCAATGGGAGCAGAAGTGCAGTTAGAATAGATTACTATATATAACATAGGCTCAAAGTTTTAAATCTAAACTTTACAACAACAATTATATGCGCTATTTATAAGATATATATTGTAGTTAGTGGTTGTGCTAATCCTAACACTGTACCGAACACAAATCCTAACTCCAAACGTACTTAACCCAGCTATATATTATATATATATATATATATAACTGAAGTGTTATCTTCTGATCATTGACCAGGCAAACCAATAGAAGACATGTAGACCTGAAGTCTGTATACTTCCAGTTTTCCACGCAGAGATGAAAATTCAGCCTCGCTACTTTTAGAATACATTGAAACCTTTATTGTCGAGATATTTCTGGTTGTTTGATATGCAAATTAGACATCTAGATGTCACACGTGCTTAACGATTTATGGAAGAAGGTTATCAACCGCGTCCCAGGGCCATTTGTGGGGGCTGGACGAAGATGGAGGCCAAAAACGAAATGGCCGGAACAAATGGGCCTGGTACAGGCAACCAAAAATGGCCATATAATGCCTCATTTTTTATTCGTACCCAATTTTCTCAAAGTTTATTGCGCCTAGTCAGGCTTTCGATTGACTTGCAAGATTCAAGATGTCGCTCACGTTAAATGTATTCTTATATTGCGTTCGATATGCTTTGGATAATTCTAACTACAGCGAAATTATCTTCTTTTGACACCTCAATACTAAAATACTCTTCGACTTTGTTAACCAAGTCTTTCCAATTCGTTTCTCCAGATTAAGAAAACAATTTGCTTGCCCCATGGACTGCGTTGTATGACAGGGCACAGAGACGACACAACCCATCATTACATATTCTTCCGACGTTTTTTTCCTGATGTTTCGCCAGCTTTTCTCCCATTTTCGTTGATTTTGAAGTTGTTTTTAACTTTGCCGCCATCACTTCTTTGTAATTTGAGCCCTTTAAACTAATGCCCACTAGTTACCCTGAGCCCCTGCCTTGCTTCCCCCTATCAGAATACCTAAAACATCCAATGTTATCTGACCAATCATATGTGGTGATAGTTCAGTCTGTGCCAGGGCCATTTGTTCCCGCCATTTTGCTTTTGCCCGCCATCTTGACCCAGCCCCCACAAATGGCGCTGGGGACGAGGTTGCATGGAAGGTTATATATCTTTGCTATTATTAAACCATATTAATTCGACCGAAGCGCGTGGGTGCGTTTCTCTCACAACACCAAACATGTAATTTTCAAGTAATAGCGTACAGTCGAGCTGCTATTTATAGCCCATAATGCGGACAAACAAACCAAAATTGACTTCTAAATGATTGCAAATGAACCATTATCTATTGCTCGGACTGCAAGAATTGTGGGTAATAGCGGCAAACTTTAATAGTGACGTCACCACGACGGAGCACTATTATGTTTGATAATAGCAAAGATATATAATATTCTCCAATGGCTCATTATATACGCTAAGATGTTAATTTGTGACGTCAAGATGTTTAATTTGCTTATCGTATCAAACAACCAAGCAAAGCTAACAATAACAAAAATGCAAAATATGTTACTCTGTCATTTTTAGTGCTATTACAAATAAGACAGAGTTGATCATAGAAATAAGACGGAGGTTTCTTTTTCCACACCTTGGTAGGAATTAATAAAGCTTTTATTGACTGTGAAGTGAAACAGTCAGAATATACGGAAAACAACAGATTAACGCTTAATTCAGGATTAGTTCCTATCAACTTTTGAAATGTTAGCTTTCCCCCTGCTGTGGGTTGCGCGGAAAACAGCACGCTCAAGTTTTTTGACTATCACGCAAAGATTGCTTAGCCAATCAGAGAATTATAACCCTAGAACAATGGACTTTGACACCTGATATATAACAAAAGTAATTTTGACTATTAAATGGGCTTTTCTCTAACAATAACGCTGTTTTGTGTGAACAAAGATATTCTAAAAGTTGCGTGGCCTGATTTTCATTTCAGTCTTTTTTAAAGAGTAGTAGTATCCTTTCCAGTGCCACCAGACAACGCCTTGACCTTATTTGGTGTTAGCACCACGAAGATACAAACCATTTAAGTTGGACTTATGACAGTAATTGTACCACCAGCCACCTTTATAAACCACAGCACAGTTTTTATCACTCGCTCGGTCATTATCTTTATCTTTAGTGGTAAACTTCATTCCATTGTGAAGAGCAAGTGAGTCACTAGCATTACCTTGTAGTGAGAAAAAAATGCACCATATCCATGTAAAATCGCGTTCACACAATTCGATCTAATATATATCATCACATGTCAGTGTTTTTTCTCTAATTTCTAAATACAGCCAAGTAGGTTGAAAGTACGAAGCAAAGTCGTGTGCTGTTTTAATCAGCTTGGCTGTATTTAGACATCAGAGGACAAACACTGACCAGTGTTGGATATAGCTTCTCAAACGAATCAATATTTTAAGACAAAATCGACTAAAATATTTGCTAAATTTGATCGTAATCTTCTTTCGATTTCTAAATGATGATTAAATATATATTTCTTTTAAATTTTTCTCATAAATTGTTAATGATTTTGAGAATAATCAGATCTGACTCTCCTTTTGATGTATGTGATTTACATATCAAAGTAAAAACTGTAGTGTTCGCCAGCAAACTACTCGACACTCTTGTAAGTTAAAATAGTGTGCCGTTTCTCTCTGACGAAGGACTTCATTCAAATCACTCGGCTTCTAAGCTACGTCCCATATTTCGGTAGTATACACAACCTTACTA
Organism: Paragorgia papillata; assembly: GCA_035771165.1. NCBI lineage: Eukaryota > Metazoa > Cnidaria > Anthozoa > Scleralcyonacea > Coralliidae > Paragorgia > Paragorgia papillata. The sequence continues at coordinate 1,062,626 of JAWNZC010000174.1, read as the reverse complement.
TATTTCAACTTTTGTAAGTCACTCTAGTCAATCACATACATACATCAGCGCAATAATCGGATCCGATTAATCAGATCCTGTGAACGTGCTATAACAAGACCTTTACCATTTTGTACAATACCCAAAATCTTTGCGAGACAAGTTTCTACAATAGCCGCACAGAGTAGAAAGCAATTCTTCTGCAATACGGCAATTGTGGCGACTTGTCTTTCACAAATTTGACCAAGCGTACGACAAGTTTCAATTTTCTAATACCCAACTAGAAACAAATAATTTTGTACCTTGTTGATAACTTTCTCAAATAAAACGTTTCTCACCTGAATAACCTGTTACTGTCAAGCTATATAGATCCGTTTCATCTGCCATGGCAAATGTGCTGTACTTAGCGTAACCTGTCTCGTTTTCAAAATCTTCCAGATCAACTCTCAAAACATCTTGACCACTCTTTGACAAACGATTTATCTTGTCCAGTCCAAGCCAGAACTCTCCGTTGAGATTACCAAATCTATTTTTGTAGTCAGTCCAATTTAGATAAAAATCCACGCTTCCGTCCATTCGTGTTTGAAAAACAGTCCAACCTCCTCTGTCAGTTATCATGTCACACCTTACATCAAAAGCTCCTCGACAATCTGGGTCAATTGTGTAAACGCCATTGGATTTCACTCCGTTTTTGTACAAATCAGCACAACTTTTCCGCAGTACTATATGTAAAGATTAATTTGTAGAATGTCACAAATATATAACAGTATAAATTCAACTTAAACAAGCATATTTCGCAGTATTGTAAAGACACATCTAGAGCAAATGTATAGCTAAAAGGTAATATGTGTGTGGTGTGTGTTTCCAAACATTTTTTCGCTTCCGTTTACTAGAAGCTCTCTCGATTATTAGCACACTCGCGGTATTACTGCTGTATAAGCTCTTTCCCCAGGTCTTGTAATTAGAATTTTACAATGTGTATTTAACAAACACACATTTTCCCATTTGTCTACTGTAATGATCACAGATGATGATCACTTGACTGAACGCGTCAACTAAGCACAAGAGCGGCGTGACCACAGCGATACCGGCAGATTTCCTGGTTGGCCCTGAGAATATGTACCTTGTGGGCCGCAATAATTTGTGACTGGTGGGCACAAATAATTTGTAGACGCCTTTGGCCCCTATAATTTTTAAACACTGCAGCCTAAAACTTGAAGTGCAATTAAGATTAAGGAATATTGCATGGAGTTCGATAGCGTTTCGAGCTAAGGCCATTTATCAAAGAAACGTAAAGTTCAATTCGATTTTTAGAACCTTTACTATTTCGATATTTTTTTACAATTTACCTAAGCAGCACATTAATTTTATTGTATTTTATAAATTTAAGTATATATATATATATATATATATATATATTTAACAGTTATACCATGAGCTCGAGTCGTATATGAGCTCATAGCCAACGAGGCGCTTCGCCGAGTTGGCTATTAGTTCGTATACGACGAGAGCGAATGGTATAACTGTTTTATTATATAGCCAAGCACTGTACAAGAGACAAAATTACATGCAGCGAAATGTTTCAAACGACAAATTTCCGGCATAGGCAACTAATTCTTCCGCCATGCGTAATGATGCATTCACATAGAGTTTCTCGCTGAGCTATTCGGTAAACAGCTTTGAAATGTTGCATAAATGTTGCTCGAGAGGCAAAAAATGTGTTAAGCAGATCAACAAAAAAGATTAAAAGGTACCTTTATGAAGTCAAAAGGTGGGTCAGTTGTTTATATTAGCGTTGCTGTCGTGAAAAAGGTTTTGATTTCATGCAAAAATGAAACTGAAACACCTTCGGCAGTGAAACTAAATTACTTAGTTGGTTGTTTTTGAAAAAGAACATGCTTTTTACTACTCCAAATGCTTATCTAAATAAAAAATGTCTCTTTACTGGTGATCTCCTACGAAATGTGTGTTGTAAGCTTGATTTTAACCGTGAGTTTCTTTGTTTGACAACAAATTAATATCAACCCGTTAATTTAGTCAGGTTTTTGAAGTAAAAATACGTAATTTTTAGGTTAATTTTACCATTTACCATGCTAAATTGTGTATTTGTTAATGTATTTTTACACAATGTTGTTTTTTTATACATTGGTTTGAGGGTGTTGATGTTTTTCTGTATAAAATCCGTCAATTTCAACTCTTTTCGGCAGTTTAAAAAAACGTGCCGCCATCTTGTTTTTCCTCTACTAGTAGGATATGAGCTGATAGCCTGGTAGTTGGGAACCAATCAGATTACGCAAAAGCTCATATCCGATAGCATGCTATATAATAAATAAATATATATACAGTATATTGAAAATAACAAGTCTGCATGCAACTCATACACGTTGGATTATAAATATTGCATTCTTGTTTTTCTGTTTTTAAACTTTTAAAATTTCGCTAAGAGTTGTTATTAGAACGCAGGAAATGTCATATCGATCAGACACAAAAATTTCAAGGTTGCATGCTCCCGGATCCCCATAACCTAAATATGCGGACACAAAACAAATTTGAAAACGAGCAGTTCTAAATTCTTGCTATGATGACACCTGAAAGTTTACCCTAGAATGTCATTTCCCAGTCCCTATTTCAGAACGTCACCACTGTCTAAGTATGTTTAAGTGTAAGTAGATTCTGTCGAATATCGAAATTATCTTTTAAATTTGAATCATTTGAAAGACTGACAGTAGCGAATGTCAGCGACGATGCATCTTTCCGACGACAAACGTTACTATGAATAAGTTTTCCAATTAATTAAGACTTAATAATATCGCCAATTAAGACTTAATAATATCGGACCTTGCGTTCGTTGTTGAAAAAATCCAACAAGCAAAGTTTAAAAGAAAATGTATTGCGCATACGTTGTGCGAATATCGGGTCTACAGTCATCGTACCGAAATATCCAGTGCTTTCGAAATATAGATTGTTCTTCACCAAAAGCAAAAGCAATTGAATATCCTAACAATTTTTATTTTTTGGAATTTCAATCTGGTGGAAATAACTCCGCCTATACCAAAACATATTACCAGTATCATTTTAGTAGCATTTTAGTGACAGGGATTGATATAAGAGTTGGATAAGAGAGAATAGGTTAACGTAAGTTATGATAGAGTAGATCAGACCAGACCAGACCAGACCAGACCAGACCAGACCAGACCAGACCAGACCAGACCAGACCTGACCTGACCAGACCAGACCAGACTAGACTAGACTAGACTAGAGAATAGAATGGATTGGGTTAGAATAGGAATGGAATGGAAAGGAATGAAAGGGAATAGAATAGAATTGGAATTATAATTATAATTATAATTAATTATAATTATAATTATAATTATAAAAGAATAGAATAGAACAGAACAGATTAGGAAGAGAATCCGTTGGTTTTTCTTTCTTTTTCGAATCAGATATATACGAATATCTAAAGAATCTTTTCAATTTTAATCATTTGATAGACTAAATAGATATTGGCAACGATGATGCATGTTTCAGATGAGAAACGGTAGTACAATAAATATTATCAGACCTTGTGTTAGTTGCTGAGAAAATTCGACAAGCAAAGTTCAAAATCAAATGTATAGGGCAAACGTTGTCCGAATGTTGAGCCTACAACCATCGTGCCTAAAGATCCGGTGTCGAAAAATAGGATTGTTCTCACCGAAAGCAAAGATAATTGAGTATATTCAAACTGCTGGAAATAACTCCGCCTATGCAAAGACAAATATCTATATTCAACTACAAGAACTTACCTGTGCAATTCGTTCCATCGCCAGTAAATCCACGATTACATGTGCAAGTATAAGAACTAACGGTATCTCTACATGTAGCATGTTGATGGCAGGGTTTGGAGCGACATTCATCAACGTCTGAAAATAAACACAAATTAATAAAATACTAAGTAATTATGAATTACAGCACTCGCGTTTACTAACAAGGAACAAGAGTTAAATTTCTGACTCTATACGAGTTCTTATATTGGCTAATATAATGAAATGTTTTGTTGAACATTTTCAGATAATATTTTCGTATCTTAAAGACTTAGACATGAAAGCTTTCTCTAAATCTGCCTTGTCAGATTGCTTAATTGCGTAAAAGTATTGTCTTAAATACAGTTACCTTTGGCTTCGCATGTTTGATCACTTTCTTTCATCTGCAATGTTTAGACAACAGAATGTGAGTTTATAACCGCGCGATATATTAATTACATCATTACAGTTGTAGTAATATATATATATATATATATATATATATATATATATATATATATATATATATATATATATGTAATATTTATAAACCGCGCAGGAGGGCTTTATCGGATATAAAACACGAGGCGATAGCCGAGTGTTTTAGAGCCGATAAAGCCCGTACTGCAAGGTTTTTAAATGGCTTCTAAAAAGAATCACTTCATACGTTCATTGGCGTAGTAATTTTGAAAATTAAGCTTATCTCAGCCGTTAAAAACCAGCGAGAAACTTAGAGCGAGTCTATATCACATATATAGATCCGATACGCTCATGATTTTTCTTTGTGTTTTCCTCATGAATTATTAATGAATTTTAGAAATATATATATATATATTACTCTCCTTAAATTAAGCAAACTTTCATCTTGATTTTCCCTTAAAATACTGATTTGTTTGAGATGCTACATCATACACTCGGAGGAGTGTTTCATCAGGATATCCAAACACTTCGAAGTTTGTTAAAAAATCTCGGCTTCGCCTCGGTTTTCAACAAACGTCTCGGTGTTTGGATATCCTGATGAAACACTCCTCCTCGTGTATGATATATTACTTGAACATTTTCTGTCAACACAACTGATGTTATATTTTTAGATGATATATTTTTAGGCTTTGTCTACTTACATTTATTACTTCATAATAATTAAATGCTGGATCAGGAACGAGTCCTTCTGGTTTAGTCGTCTTTGTTTCGTTGTTCAATTGACATTTCTTTCTTGCATACATATTCTTGGTTTCTTCCTTTTCAATGTTGATAGATTTACATCCTCGGCAGACTTCAGCCAAACACAGATGTCCACAGTCCAATAAACTTTCCACTTCTCGTTCATAGATTAATGATTTGTGCAGGCGATGTTCTTGTTAATAAAAAAAAACAACATCACAAAAGAAAAATTTGTGTGACTTACAGTAAAAACCCGCATAAAAGAAGACCTATTTTTTTATGTCAGGCTCTATGGTTCTTATATGTTGGGTGTGTATAGTGATAAATCAGGCTGATAGGCTCTTGACAGGTTCCTTTTTATGTGGCAAAAATAATTGTAACTGACCTGGTGCATCTTCATATTAGGAAAGAGTGGATGTGTTACATAGGATGTATTACACTAATTATTGTTATAAAGAAGCAAATAGACAAAAGAATATAAATAGTACTATTTTTGGAGCATTGATTTAGTATTTGTTTAAGGCATGCTCTGTATCTGCATGTGTTCTGAGTAGAACAGGCTGGAGTACATTACAGTGCAGTGCATTGCAGTGCAGTGCAGTGCAGTGCAGTGCAGTGCATTGCATTGCATTGAATTATAGTACAGTGCAATGCAGTGCATAGTATACCATAGTATAGTATACTAAACCATACCATACCATATACCATACCATACCCGTACCGCACCAGTACCGAAGCCATTACCGTACCAGTACCGTACCATTACCGTACCAGTACAGTGCCGCCCAACACCGTACTAGCACCATACCAGCACCGTACCAGTACCGTACCAGCACCGTGCCAGTATTGTACCAGCACCGTACCAGTACTGTACCTACACCGTACCAATACCGTACCAGCATCGTGGCAGCATCGTACCAGTATTTTACCATCACCGTACAACTACCGTACCAGAACCGTACGAACAGCGTACCTGTACTAGTACCAGTACCAGTACCAGTAAAAGTACAAGTACCAGTAGAGTACCAGCAAGGTCAGTGGCGTGCGGTGACCAAAATGGATAGGCAAGCGGACCCCTCTAGGGGGGTCTGGGGGCATGCTCCCCCAGAAAATGTTTGAATTTGAAAACCCCAGGAGTGCATTTCCAGTGACTTCCGAAAGAATTTTTCCAAAAATAATAATCTGTAAGGCCTGGCTATAGGCTGGTATTTTTGAAAATACACAGTTATTTCACTGCATTCACGAATCAAAAATTACAGAACAGCTATATTTGGGTCATCAAAAATAGATGCATAATATTATGACTAGTGACTTTGAGGTAACTACAATAATTAGAAATAATGATAGAGTATTATTATTAGCAATTATATTTTACAAATGTTATAAACTTATAATGCGTCTGCACAGTATGATGTAAATGTACAGACATGCATGCATGCATGCAGTCATTACATACATGCATGGCTATACCGAATTACATGCATTGCCATAATCATGAAAAAGTAAGAAAGCGGAACTAATATTCTATATTTACTTTATTTTACGAGTTCAGCGGATGCGTAGACAACGGTTAGTTCACTTTTTAATGCTTGAATGTTGAAAAATGTTCCATATGTGCTCTGCAACGATTGCAGTTCTTGTTCGGGAAAATTCTCGCAGTACAACTGGTGCTTCGAATGATCCAATAAAGAAACGAATTTCCTGCTGGTAAGACTTTCAAACCTGGAATCAATCTGCACAACAATAGTGTCGACTACGGAGAAAAACATCTGGCGGTTGGCCGTCATGGCTTGTTCTTCAGTTTGCCCTCGTTTCCGTGGTGCTTCGGCGACATTCAACGTAAAATTCCAATAATTTGCAAATTTTGTTCGCTGTTCTTGAATACTATTTTTCGTTTCGCGGACTTTTGTGACACAGTAGGCAATATCAAACTGCTTACTCTGAAAAGATTTTTAGGCAGAACAGAAATTGGAAATCTGATAGGATTTGTCGGTATCCCCGAGCTTCGTTTAACGTTTTACCGTCAAACTCGTCATCGTGTTCCACGATGTATTCGAAAACTTCAACTAGCTTTTCTCTTGTCTCCAATAGAGCGTGGATTAATCTGGCGTAATAATGCCATCGAACAGCAGTTCCAGTGGGGATGCGTCGGCCAACAATTGTGTCCAACAGGTACGTTCTCTTTGACGAGGCATGAAAAAATTATGAAAGACCAGTGATGGTTTTAAAAAATATTCGACACTCCTTGGTTGACGAAACAGCTTGCACCAGCACCAAATTTAATGCGTGTCCACAGCAATGGATAAAAAGAGCATGTGGATAATCTTCTCTAACTCGTTTTTGCAAGCCGGACAGTTCTCCTGACATGACACTTGCACCATCATACGTTTGGGCAATCAGTTTTTCGCCGCACCCATACTCGTCAAGAGTATTATCGACTTCTTGTTTTAGTCTTGCTGCCATCCTATCTTCACTCACGTCAGAAAATCCGAGAAAACGCTCCACAGCTTTTCCATCTGGGTTGACATAGCGAACGATAGTCGTTAGCTGCGATAACGTTTTAACGTCGGAAGTTTCGTCCAAGGAAATGGCGATGAATGGGCTGCTTATCACTTCGTCTTTTATCGCTTTCTTCAAAACATCCCTGACAGCAACTATCAAGTCGTTCTGGATGCGATTGGAAAGTCCAGAAAACACGGTTGCCGTCTGAAGATGCTGTTCCAGTGTGGGGTCATACGTACTTAGCAACTTTACCAATTCCACGTAATTGCTTCGGTTGGCTGACTCCTCCAGCTCCACCCGACCTCTGAAAGAAAGTTCCTGTTTGCCAAGGAAGCAAACAACGTTAATTAAACGGCGAAGTAACTCTCTATTTTTATGGACCATCAAGTTGTGAGCTGAGATGTTTTGACGCGCCTGTTGGTCTAGCTGCATATCGATACGGATACGCCCAAAACTGGCATTCATCAAGCAACTGGACATGTGTGTCTTCGTTTTCTCGTGTCTGTTGATGGCATTGCATAAGTTTCCCAAATCATCGTATCCTTTTTTGCACCACACTGTCTTGTCCGTTGGGTTGAACAAAAGACATGGCCAGCAGAATAACGTATTCATCTTGGAGGAGCCAGCCATCCATTTGTACTTGTCGTAATTTGATGTTTGAAAGCTTCGAATAAAAACTTTACCACCTCGTTTCGATGTTGTATGCAGTGCTTGCAACTCAGGAGTAGGACGGCCCCCTTCAACGATTTCTTTTTTCTCGGTTAAAGGTCTTGATCCAAACAGCAACTCTACAATACATTCGGTCATTTTGTATAGGCACGAAACCGTAGCGGTAACAGTTAAGATGAGGACGCTTTTCCAGTGACACAGTCTTCGGTACAGTGCTTATTGACTAATAACATAGCAGCAACTCCCTTGTTTATATATGTTTAGTTTAAAGGAGTGGCAATACAGGGCGCGGGACAAAATCATAGCGACGTTCATTGCTAACTTCCGTGACGTCACGTGTTAAGTGTATCTCGCATGTTCTTAACTACGCTCCTCTTTATAACCATCTATGTCTTGTCTTATAAATTATAATGCACAGCAAAACGTGTTTTACATCTTCTAGATTATCCGAGAATAAACAGTGATGTTTAGTCTCGTGTGTTTTTAGTGATTAATTTATTTCAGCAACAGAATTGCACAATCAGTCATATAGTCATACGCCACATGTTTGCGCGCATTTGATTATTTCTGTAGACTTTAGTTCAAGCAATTTGCATGCTACAAATAAATGAATTACGGACATTATAACTAGTTTTAAACGAACGTCACCTTTTGGTTGCTGCGCAATTCACCAACAATATCACCATTCACCAACGGCTTGCCCTTCATAACTTTATTTCTCAATTTTGAATGATGTACAATGTGTATGGTTTAAAACAACGCGCCTTGGTGCCTATAATTCCCCTGTTTGAAATTGAAAACCCGACTCGTGCTGTCTTGCGTGCGTGTCATTCCTACGCTAAGGGCCCAGAGGCAAGTGTTCATCGTATCGCACGTGTGTGTTTGCCAATCAGCTATCAAGCGGTGTCCCTTAGAAACGCCGCTTGCTTTTGCTCTATATTCGTCCAATTGGAGGCTCCCAAACCTAAATTAGCGCATGCGCAATGGTTGATTTTAAGCTCTGAAGGCAAGCGCGCTCGCCTTGGTTAATAATCAAGAAATAATTAGAACTCTTACGCAGGGTGTATCAAGATAAGTCTTCTTAATCCACTTGACTCTTTCTAGACAAAACATCTAGAACATTCACGCAAACACTAACAAGTGTTATGCAAGCAGGACATTAACTCGCGCACTAGGCAGAAGGTTTAGTTTGATAATTGATATTGTTTAGAAGAGAACAATTAAGACTAATTTTGTTCAGAGATTGGTCCAGAAAAATTTTTCATTCATTAAAAATGTTTAGGCAAGCGGCGCTTGCCTACGCTTACATGACTGCACGCCACTGAGCAAGGTCCAGCATCGTACCAGTACCGTATCAGTACTTTACCAGTACCGCACAGTTCCGTACCAGTACTAGTAGTGTACTAGTTCCAGTTCCAGTAACATAGCAGTACGAACCAATACCGTACCAGCACCATACTAACACCATACCAGCACCGTACCAGTAGTGTACCAGTACCAGTTCCAGTAACGTAGCAGTACCGTACTAGTACCGTACGAGCATGGTACCAGCAAGCGTACCAGTACTCTACCAGTACTAGTACTAGTACTAGTACTAGTACTAGTACTAGTACTAGTACCAGAACCAGTACCAATGCCGGTACATGTACCTATACCGTACCATACCAGCACCGTACTAGCATCGTACTTGCACCGCACCAGCAGCGTACCAGTAATAGTTCCAGTAACGTAACAGTACCATACCAATACCAGTTTCAGTATCGTTCCAGTAGCGTACCAGTACAGGAGCAGAACCGCACCAGCATTGTACCAGAAACGTACCAGTTCCGTTCCATTACTGTACCACTAGAACCGTACCTGCACCAGCACCAGTAAAAGTACCAGAAAAGTACCAGTACCAGTAGAGTACAAGCACGTGCAGTATCAGTACCGTACCAGTACCGTACCACCACCGTGCCAGCACCGAACCAGCATGGTACCAGCACGGTACCCTCAGTACCATATCAGTATTTTACCGACACCGTACCAGTACTACACAGTTCCGTACCAGTACCAGTACCAGTAGCATACAAGCACCGAACCACCAGTACCAGTTACCGTTCCGTACCGTACAGTAGCGTACCAGTACCGTAGCAGCAGTACGGTACCAGTACAGTAGTAGTTGCCAACAAGAACAGTACGTTAATTACTAGCACATTACCCGTACCGGACAAGTAGCTTACCAGTACAGTACCAGCACAATACCAGCACGATACCAGCACCGTGTCAGTACCATACTAGCACCGTACCACGAACGTACCAGTAACGTAGCAGTACCGTACCAGTGCTTTACCAGAACCGTACCAGTACCGCACAGTTCGTACCAGTAGCGTACCATGGCCAGTACCATACCAGTATCGTACAAGTACCGTTCCAGCACCGTACCAGCACCATACCAGCACAGTATCAGCATGCTGCCAGCACCGCACCAGAACCGCACAGTTCCGTGCCAGTACCAATACCAGTAAAAGTACCATACCAGTACCAGTTTCAGTATAATGCCACTAGCGTACCAGGACCGTACCAATACCATGCCAGTAACAGTAACAGTTGCAGTAACTTCACAGTACCGTACCGTAGCAACCAGTACCGTACCAGCACCGTACCAGTACCAGTACCGTAGCAATAACGCACCGGTAACGAACAAGTACCGTACCAGCACCAGTAGCGTACCAGTATGGTACCATCACCATACAAGTAACGCACTAGTACCATACCATTACTGTACCACTATAACCGTACCAGTTTCAGTACCGTGCCCGTACAAATACCAGTACAGTACCAATACCAGCAACGTAACAGTACCAGTTTCAGTATCGTACCAGTACCATTAATGTACCAGTACCATTAATGTACCAGTAGTAATACCCCCTCATATAGCGCCCAAAGGGATGCCGCCTCATTAATTATTCAATTTTTATTTATTCATTCTCAGCCTCCTTTGGGCCATCCTAACCCTAATCTCATTATTTATGCATACGTCATTAACGCCTAACCCTAGTGTTCCGGAACCCCCTGGTTTTCACTACGTCATAATCGACTTATTATTTATGCATCGTCGTCGTTAGCTTTCATCCATCCCTCCGGATAATACGTCACAACCGATAGCTCTCCGACTGATTTCCGAAGTTAGCCATAATCAAAAGGCATTCGACTTATATTCCTTATAAGTAATAGTAATTACCTTTTCATTTATACACGTTTTCCTACTACCAGTTAGCACTTGTGGTACATGTAAACATACAGAGCATGCGTACAATAAACTTTAACAAAATAAGCGGGTTTTTTACAAGGAACTAAAGAGAAATTGATAGAGACACGTTATATTTTTTATCTGAAACCTTGTTTGGAGGAATATAGAGAGTTTGAAACAATCTAAGTGTTTGAATTGGCAAATATAACTTAGCTGGAATATTATTTGAATAAGCTATGAATATTATATTAGGGTTAGAACCTAAATGGTCAACCACAGTAAGTCATCCTAGAATCATTGCTAACTAAACCCTTGTTTATAAATGAGGAAATCGTAGAAAGATAGATTGAAGAATCACTTCGAAAAGGCGTAAGAACGATTTTAAGGGTCGAAGTATAAACTAAAGGCAAAGCGATTTATTACTTTGAAAGCGTTGCTACGCTTTCTGTTACTAACTGTGATATTTGCATATTTACCCTCAGTGCACGTGCAGGCGACAAAAGAGAAACTCATTAAGGGTCATTAAAGGAGGAGTGTCAGGGTCATGCATTTAGCGCTTGTGTTAATGTTTACATACGGGGACTTTGTTGTTGATTTGCCAAAAATAGCCGCATTCTATTTTCGTACTCGTGGACCTTACGATCTTTCTAATCTATAAACTATGTCAGATACGGAGTCAGATTCAGACTTGGACGTGGAGCGCTATGATCCCGAAGACAATTTGAACGTCTATGGATCACCGATTCATGAATCTTTGTCCCTCGAACTTGTTGGCGCTGAACAAGCAGACCACTTATTAGCGTTGAAGAAGCTGGACCATCAAGTCGTCAAATATGTGACCTAACTCATTAGCAGTTGATGTTGTAATAAATTTTGACACAGCATTGACATTTTAGTTCTTTCATAAATTTTCTACATTGCAATTTCGTCTCTAGAAGCAATTATATGTTCCAAAGAAATATGAAAAATTATCATTTCCTTTTAGGCATTTATTGGTACTCTGAATGAAGGACAGAAGGACAACATTCTGTTGGAACTACTGTCGAATGGTAAAGGCAGTCTCGACTATGCCAAAAATATTATACAGTTTGGAGTACCTCCACCAGTAATACCTCCAACAAAGCCCTCCTGGTGTACTTGTGGAGTGTGTAGACCAATGGCTAGTGAAGAGGAAAATAAATGCTGCAAGAAAATTAGATGTTGGCACCTCGTTTGTGACCTTTCAGAACGTGTGTACTGACAGGGATGTCCTTATTATGGCAATAAGAGCAAGGGGTGACATAAGAGCTGAAGACCCAGATTATTCAACTAACAGTTTTCGAAAAGCTGCATACCGCCAGTATATTTTGTGGCGGTATAAAAAATTAGGAGGAGGAAACAGAAAGGTGTGCCTTCTTGTGTGGTACTTGCAATAAGACATATTTATCCAGCTGAAGATGGGTACTACATGTGGTTCCGGAGAGCCTGAGCTATACAACTATTTTACAGACTAAAGAATTTTATTGGGTGGAATAGTGAGTATTAGAAAACAATGTCAGAATAGATCACAGCTGTGGTTTGAAAGTCTTCTATTTATATAATATTCTTATACCAAGTATTATGGACCAAGTGCATAAATACAACGATGTAGCACACACAACCACAATTTCATTTTCTTAATTCTATAATTCAAGAAAGACAAAAACTCAAAATGAGTAATACTTTATAAATGATAAGAATGGCGGTGAGGCTATGCATCAATACACTGTAACAATGCTTTGTGTTATTTATGCGAATGGTCTATAGTTGATTATGTACATGTATGTATATAGATACCACAAGCTGTTTATAAAAAAATTAATATTACAATATGGAGTAAATGAATGTTGGGTTATCAATGTCAGTTTTGTTGTAACCAGGGATACAGTATACAGAAAGAGGGCTTGTTGCACCTCTCACTCAGCATTCCAAATCTAGAGAGTGACTGTTTAACTAGGTCATCTGTCTTGGGGATTGCCTTTAATGCAATAGATGGGGATATTCTAATCGGCTGTTCAGCAGGGATTTCAACTTTGAGGTGAATGGTGTGACCATCCTTAACCCTCTTCTGTAGCATTCTACAAGCAAGACTGTGCCAGTAGTCATATGTCTTTTCTTCTATGACACGTGAAACCTTCCAATTCTTTGACCTCTTGCAATAGGTTTTACTGTACTTTTTCTTTTGTTTTTTGGTGAGAGCCGGTTTTCTAAATATATGGCTGTTGTGGTCCATGGCTGCCAACAACGTTCTTGACATAAATGCCTCATTCCTGAAATATAAAAAAAATAAAATAAAATGTCAGACAAACTGGGCTATTGATTAACCCATTCCTGCATGGCATGATTTCAGGGGAAGGAAGGGGCTGTCTAATGTCAGGCTGGAATGAGTTAACCTTTTCATTTATACTAGACTTCATCCCTTGACAAGTAAAATCGTCTTGTGTTAACCAGAGTAAAATACTAAAAGGTCACCACAGTAGTGAAATAGTTAATGCTCGTGTTTCAGAATGTCTGTTGTTGCTGGACACATCCCATAATTAGAAAAAGGATTTACTTACTGGAAACCAACACTTTTTGGTGTATACTTCAATAACATAGAATTGAAGTTTTCTAATTTGCTTGTGTGCCCGTGGATTATAATATAAAATTATTTAAATTAATAATTATGTAGATGAACTTTGTGCACAGTATTACTAAAAGGAAATAAAAAATACTACTGCTTTGAAATAAAAAATTAAACATTTACATAATAATGTAAGAAAAACAAACCTAAAGTTTATATTAATGGTGTAAGCTGCTGAGAAAGCGTGGGTTGATAACCACCTTCCTTATGGCCTCTGATGCCTTCGAGTTCTTCTCCAGGCATGTTTTGTCAGTTTCGGTTGATACTAACACTCCATGGTCACACCCACCATTTAACCACTCGTGCTCACCAGCAACATGGTGAATCACCCCAAACGAGCCATCCTATAGGAATCCAAAAACATAAACAACTTCATAGCCTCAAATAACAATGAAACATTTACATGCACAAATGTCAAATTCTACACGCCATTTATCCAAAACTGCCTTAAATTAAGAGGCATATGACACATACATGTACATGTAAAACACATGTGGTTACCTTTAGTGTCTCAGCATCACCATTACAGTTCTTAGCAATGTGCCAAAAATGGTTTCTTATAGGTTCTATCCACTCATTGATGACTTCACAATGTTTTGCCTGGGCAGCCTAGATAAAAAAATAAATTTAGTGGCAGATCCATAAAATAGTGAAAAAATATTTTTGGAATATTGTTTAGGAATATTAATTCACTTTCATTACAATGGATTCTATATGAGTCTAGCAAGATGACCAACTTCTACTGTTTGTAGTGAGCAAGGTTTGGGGTGTCCACAACAATAGAAGATTATCAGAAAACTACTTTCATATAAATCTACAGGGTCTGTGTTGCTCTCTATCAAATTCTCATTATTTGATTCGAATCACAGTTTTGGACAGTGTGGTCAGTATACTGTAGGCAGAATTTTGAGTAATTTTGGCCAAATGTTGAGTCATTTTGGCCAAATATTGATCATTGACAGGCAATTTGATTTAATTCAAACAAAAAAATAGATAAGTCTAAGAATGGTTCTTCCTAACAAATACATATCAACTAATTTCTAACCAATAAAGCTTTTTACCAATGAGATTGTTAAGAACAGTACCATTACCTCGGTAAGTTTCTTTGTCAGTTTTACTGACTTATGCCAAATATCCAATGAGTGAAACAGGCCATTGAAGTCATCTGGGTACTTATCTTAAAAATAAAAAGATTTTAAAAAGGAAAAAAATATAGTATGTTTTCAATTTGATATTTAAGAGTTAATTACCAAGAACCAAGGCTTTTAGCGAAATATAGCCCGAGGGGCCACAGGCCATGAGGGGTTTATTTGGATAAAAGCTGAGGTTCGAGGTACAGTTGACAAAAAAAAGTATTCTATACGTGGTTTTAAAGCGATATAGGAGGTCATTTATTATGCAAGGTCAATAACCCATTTATTAACCGTGGTACATCAAAGATAACTTATGCATGAATAAATTAATTAAAGTTACTGTAAAACCTTGGCGGATATATGTAAATGTATTATACAAATGCATGTATGACAGGCCTAGGGGATACCAAGGGGATGTAACATTTTTAACAGCAAGATAAAACAGACATAAATGAGTTAATGACTCACATCAAATTACCTTTCATTTTCCTCACTAGAGCAATTACTACTGCAGATGCATCCGTAAACACTTCAGACACTAGGATATTCCCAACAATTCTTTCCAACAGTCTCTTCAGCCCAAACACCTCCATGTTAGTTGATATCCCAGCTGTTTCTCGTTTGCCAACAACCTCTATATCCACAATAACTTCTAAGAACTGTTCCATCATAACATATACGCAGTACTTCGCATTGAACCCAGGTGAATCCATTCTCCCATCTCCACACAGTACTGTAGACTCTCCGCTTAATATGCCCCATATTTCCATCTTCATATCTTTCCAATAGGAGTTAATTTCAGGAATGAGATAGTTCCTTTGCAAACGATTATATGTTGATCTGCAGATAAAGCCCAATCCCAAAAACTTACAAAATAATGATAGCTTGTTAAAATTGTTCCCTGTAATCAATAATCCAGCAGCCAATAAGAAACTGTTGGAATAAATGTCCGTGCCATTTTTGTTGCAAAGCAGTTGGGAAGATGTCCAGCACCCCATATGTCCATTTGAGCACTCCCACGATACATGTAAACACCCTGCCTCAATCTTCCAGTTTGTCACACAGCTGGATCCTGGACATACTGCATGCTGGCACCCATTGCTGAACATCATTAACAATATGTCCACATCAACAACAACTCGATCTTTCTTCAAATGACTTGAGTATATTTCATTCTCTTTTGTGATGTTGTTCAATTGTAGAAAACTCAGTCTTCAGTTTTTCTTTTAATCGTCTATCTCTTTCCTGTCTCGTTTCTGGCCCATGTTGAACTTCAATATCTCTAACATCTTCAGAATGACTGATGTCCATATAAACTTCATTGTTATCAGAAGTGTCAGTGAGGTCACATTCTGATGCACTCGTTGTTTCTTCACAATGTCTCTCAGAAGATAATCTGAAGCACAATAAATAAAAAGAATGATTATCATTGATAGCTACTGTACAATATACCCTCAGTGTTTATTAAAGCACTAGGGTAACACAAACCATTTATTATAGATACTG
Source organism: Paragorgia papillata (assembly GCA_035771165.1). Classification (NCBI taxonomy): domain Eukaryota; kingdom Metazoa; phylum Cnidaria; class Anthozoa; order Scleralcyonacea; family Coralliidae; genus Paragorgia; species Paragorgia papillata. The sequence goes on along the minus strand of JAWNZC010000174.1, from coordinate 1,046,021 downwards.
ATTAATACAGACATATTGTTTTGTCCATTAAGTACACTGTATCCAAATCATACGAAAATGTTCTATACAATCCTATAGAATATTCTATTGGAATTTAGGCCTCTATGGAATAATTACAGTATTCTATACGATTTCTAAATCCTACAGAATAGCTTCTATTCTAATATTCTATATTATAGAATATTCTGTGGCATTTCTAAGATTCTATGGAATCCTATAGAATATTCTATAGAATCTGTCCCAATTTCTTATTGAATATTTTATACCACATTTTCATATGGATAAACGTCCTGTTACCAGGTTTGACCCCTTAAAAGAAAACCTAAAAAGAAATCCTAAAGGCTTTTTCTGTAAGAATTTGAGTCAAAATGTTATAGCTTATATCTATCTATCTATAGAAAATTTCCTATCCTATAGGAATCTTAGAGGATTGTATAGGAATTTTTTTTCCAAAATCTAATATACACATCTTAACAATTCCTTCGTAAGGAACTGTATGTATACTATATTATTTGATAAGCCAAAAGTGCTGTGATTACAAATATTATGCAGGAAACACTTTGAAAGCCTTATGTACTACAGACAATGTATGTTTATTTTCCAGACATTTCAATGTGTCCAGTATATAATCACTGCAATGCATGGCAGAAGATTTCATAAGTACATGAATTAAAATAGTAAAATCTATTAACAAATTGTTAATAAATTTTACTATTTTAATTCATGTAGGCCTACTTATGAAATCTTCTGCCATGCATTGCAGTGATTATATACTGGAAACATTGAAATGTCTGGAAAATAAAATTATGCTTTATAAGACATGTTAGCCATAATGTAAACCTCTAAACTTACAGCTCATCTCCATCAAATGTATCTTCATCACTCGAGTTGCTAACTTCATCTGATGTTGCATGAAACTGACTTTCAGAACTGTTGCAATAAATAATGGTAACAAATAACAATGAAATGTATAATAGAATAACACCTAGATATGTGGAAATGATATGTCCAGGATAAAAAAAAAGGGGGAAATTGCATGGAAATTTTCAGCCTACTGTAGGTTGAAATTTCGACACACCCAAACAAACTTACACTTGTACCACAGAGCTTATAAAAAATCAAACATAAAAGCATTTCTAACTGAAAAAATACAGCTAACCAACATTGACGAGTCAACATTAGAACTGTCATATTCAGTGTCGGAGTCTGAGGAAAGGTCTCCGTCATACACGCCAAATTCGGGATTGATGGTGGAGTTGAGGCTATCTACGCGACTGATATTCGCTCCACCACACGAAGAAATCCCAGTAACATCCACAGTTCTAAAAAAATCATATATATGACAGTCAATATGATAAATTTTGTGATTTATGTCAGAGCAACATTGTTTGTATACTTACAAGTTACCGGACTGCTCCAAAATTGGCGATGCTTCAACCAGTACTGGCAACTGACATTTAATGCTTTTAACAGGCGTGGAATGTATCTGATAGTCCAAGACTATAAATAATTACATGCAGTAAATTTAAAATATTAAATAATGGCATGCAGACACACGCAGTATGAAGTACTCCATAGACGTTTGAAGCACTCACCTGATTCAGAGGATTGTTGCATTTGTTGGTCTGTCGGTTCTTCACACATATCCAGTAAATAATCCGCAAATTGACTATGCGCCTTATGTGTAAATCCAAGCGAGTCTTTTTTCACCAACCAACGGTCAAACACGTCAGGTCTCAGCCTGATTCGCTTGGTTTCAGCTTCAAAATTCGGCCTTCCACGCTTCGGTGGTGAAGCACTTGTGGAAGCCAACATATTTGAACAATATTTTTTACATTCGTAATCAAGTTTGCAACAAATAGCTATATAAATATTCAGTTAAGTATATTCTCTCATTGGAAAATCACAAAGTACCAGATTTACTTAAAGGATTGCCAAGATATTGAAGGATTATATAACGAACTCGCTAGTCGGCCCATAAAATGGCCGCCGCGAGCGCGCAATGCATGACCCTGGCACTCATCCTTTAAGAGGATTAAGCGCTTGGGTAGGTCTAGGCGAGAAGGTCATTAGCAGTGTTACCATAGCGAAACCGCGTCGCGGCCTTCATTCGAACTCTGTTCTCGTACGAGTATCATCGAAAGGTTTTGGCGTTGTTTGGAAAGTTTTATTGGATTTATTCGCTGTGATCAAGATGTCTCAAACGGTAAGTTGGTCTTTTGAGCATTTATGAAACGTTTGTTCGTTGAATAAAATTCTGCTGTATATACTTATGAATTTCGCCTTCGTGTTCTAGATTGATGTGAAGCTTGCTGAAACTATATACAACTGACAGGCGACTGGGAAGTAGCTTTATCAGAGTTATATTACCCCCATACATGGAGCACCATTCGAAAAGGTAGTCAGCAAACGTTTCTTTATAACGCTGGAACAAAATACGACGATACGGGTATTATCCCAGATGGTTACTATAATACCATTTCCGATCTCGTAGGGGCTTTAAACCGTAGCATGAACAAAGAGGCACGAGCCAAGATAAAATTTATACGTATAATCGTAGTACACGGAAAGTTGCCGTCGATGTAAAAAATGGGGCAAATGTTTGGTTTAGTGGTGACATTGCTACAACATTGGGGTTTCAACAAGACACCTTTATTAAAAAGAAAACCCTAAGTCCTTACGTAGCATATGTTAACGGTGGATTTTCGGCCATGTATGTATACACTGATATCGTGGATGCACAGTTTGTCTGTGATGTCAAAGTGCCCCTACTCAGAATTGTCAATACTCAAGGAAGCTATGGAGAAAACGTGAACGTCAGTCTCCGTAACCTGCAATATATTCCTGTCAAGGTAAATCCTTCGAAACAATTGAAGTGAATATAAAGGACGACAAAAACGAAAACGTATCATTTGGTTTCGGGAAGTCGATCGTGACACTTCACTTTAGACAGCGAAGATCTTCGTATTTCATTTAAAATATGAGACATACAATTATTCCAGACGTAAAGCAGTTTCAACAGCATTATTTAAGAAGACAACAAGGCGGAAGTCTACCTGGTTTCCGAGGTGCATGTATTCAGAAAGGTTACGGCATTGGAAGTTTTTTTAAAAGTATTGCACGCTTTGCAATACCTCTGGTAAAACGAGAAGTTCAAGCTATTGGAAGAAGAGCTCTGCAAGCTGCAAAAGACGTTGGTAAAGATGTTCTGGCAGGGAAGAATGTAAAGCAAGCGATAAAAGGGCGTGGTTTTGTTCAAAAAGGGGTCCGTCAAGTTATGAACCAATCAGGAACAGGTCGTAAACGCAAACGGGTGAATTCTCCTATAAAAGCCAACACAAGACGTAAAACCGTCAGTCGTTCGCAAACAGTGAAGAAGAAAACATCTGAGCCTACGGAAGCAAAGATTGGACCGTTTATAAAATATAAATCATGAGTCAAGCTTTTAGTGCCCTTCATAAAGATTCGTGTGAGTGTGGAAAATCAGAATTAGATTTATTTGTAATGCCTGCTACACAAGTAGAAATGAATAAAGGATTTTGGGAAGATATAGATCCAGTATCGAGTATTGGAGCTTCAGACACCATCGAATTTCTGTGTGCTGCAAATTATAATGTGTATACCGATTTAGCAAACAGTTACCTATACGTGAAAGCAAAGATAACCAACCATGATGGAACTAATCTCGATGAAAATGTTCAAGTCGGACCTGTAAATCTGTGGATGCATGCTTTATTTTCTCAAGTAGAAGTTTACCTGAACAACAAACCTGTCACACCGTGGAGCACTGCTTATTCCTACCGATCATATATGGAAACTGTACTGAACTTTAGCAAAGACGCAAAATCATCTCATCTAACCTCAGCGCTGTTCTATAAAGATCAAGCTGGTCGAATGGATGTCGTGAACACCGTGGCAGTAGATGCTGATGCAAACAAGGGTTTGAAACTGCGGTATGTTTCATTTCTGATAATGCCTTCGGGAACATTCATGTTTCCTAATGCGTTTGCGAAAAGCTGCCATCCAGCAGGGTTGAAATTATTTCGTTGACGCAAAGAATCGTTGACCAAGTCAACAACATTTGTACCTGGAATAGTTCGTCCTTTAAACACCATCTGTCCTTGGTCAGTCCACCCAATGAGGTCTTTATTTGCTTTAAGTTTCTTAACCAACTGTCGAGCTCTTGATTTCATTGTTACGCGTACACTTTCTAAAATGTCAGTTTCTATCTTTCCAGGCAACTCCGAGGGTGCTGTTTCAGCAGTCTCTTCTGTATTCGTTGATTCTTCAGGAGTGGATGGCGGGGTCTGTATGACGCTTACACGTACAGGTCTACTAATTCTTTTATCGTAATAACCCAGATAACGTTGCAGCGACTGATCGTACATTTTGACTTTCTCATCTTGTGTTATATCTTGACGTTTAAGAAGATTTTGCATTTCTGAGTCTAGTTCATTCACCTGCGCTGTTAAAGGAGTGACTAAGGGTTTCTTTATATCTGTCATATGTTCTGGAACTAACACCAATCTCCTGACGTGTTCCATTATTTGGTTAAAAAACTTGCCAGTTGTTCAAGTACAGGAGCTAAGAGAAACGGTAGAAAACCTTCACCTTCTTGTAGAATAACTTTCTTTCTTTTTGTTACTGGATTACGTTTATCAGCAACAAACTTGATATGATCGTTATAAGGGGCTAGTTTCCTTGCTGTTTTCGGAGTAATCTTAATTGTTTCTCACCATACGCTCAAAAGACACTTGTCTAATGGCCTCTATCCATCTAAAGATCCCGGATCTTACTCGGATTTCGTTGGGACATGTCGGAGTGAGATCGACAAATAAGTAGGCTTGCTGGAAAAATTTAGTGTTGCCAGGATACAACTGTTTGGCCAGATGAGTCACTTGACTCACGTCACGAACATTTGGTTAACACGAGATAACTAGCGTTAAGGGAAGTGGTACGATGATCCTTGCTTTGATGGAACAAGTTTTGCACTATATAAATTACACTGAGATTCCCATGGTGGGATTTCTTAGTAAATAATTTCGCAATAATCGTATCTTTCTCTCCCATCGTGTCATCAGTGATAAACAAATTTCTTATTTGGGGGTTAATGTTATCCAACATCGATTCGGGCAAACCTTGGACAAACTGAATTCCTGGAATTAAGGTTTCTATTTCGCCGTACTGTTTTCCGGAGGTGGGTCGATCAGGATCTTAGCATAAGCCAATAACTGTTTCACAAACGTTGTCTTGTCTGTCTTAGTACCTCCAGAGACCAAGAGACCAAAAGGGTGTGTTAACTTTATGGAATACATGACGTAAATGAATACAGCTTACCAGGTACACTTCTATTTAACCCGAATGAATTCACGCAACTGAGCTAAAACGGCGTCTAAATCTTTGGAAACTTTGACTCGAATCAGAAAAGATTCTCTATCTCTTAAGGACAATTGGTGAACATCGTACAGATGGTTTGACAATTTAAGTAACCCCTTTTTGCCACAGATGGGGCAGTCCTTACGCTTTCGAGGCATGACATCAACTGACTGCCTTTGATTACTGCAATCACTTTTAATAATATCTCTATCCCTGTTACTCCCTCGCCTTATCCCCTCTTATCCCCACAGTTTAAAAAGTCCCTCTAGGGACACTTTTTGTCCCTGTCGGTAACTCGCATTATCCCCTCCTATCCTCCAGTTAAAAAAGTCCCTCTAGGGACACTTTTTGTCCCTGTCGATCCCTCGCCTTATCTTCTCCAATCCCTCAATTAAAAAAGTCGCTTTACGGACACTTTTTGTCCCTATCGATCCCCCGCTTTATCCCCTCTTATCCTCCCAGTTAAAAAAGTCCTTTTAAGGACACTTTTTGTCCCTGTTAATCCCCGCCTAACCCCTCCTATCCCTCACCCCATAACGAGACAAATGAATAGTGTTAATAAAATATGTAATTTTCATATTTACAAGCACACACAAATTTTTTTAAATTATTTACAAACACGCAAAGTTAAAATCTAATTTTCAAAATCCAAAAGGTAAAGTATAAAAATATTTTCAAACACACAAAGTTAAAATCCATAAAGTAAAGTATCGAAATTATTTACAATGGCACGCTTATTATATACAATTCTGTAATCTTTCGTTTCGCTCCTTGTTATCACATTCTTTTCTTTTCTATCTGGCATGATTTTAAATGGTATATTTACGTTTGCCTGATCTACTACATCGCACATAACACCCAGATACACCATATCACACATAACATTATGGTTAATTTTTTGCTGGGTCCTAAAATTTAAGGTGATGCCCCTAACGTTGCACACAGTTTTACCTGTGTTCAATTGATAACTATAATTTTTAGGGCCGCCAGACACAAAGGTTACGATATGGTTACCGTCTAACTCATCGGTCAACTCTCCAAGGTACGAACCGGTGGGTGGTTCCCATTCTCCTTCCTTGGACACGTAGATGATTGAGTCCGTATCAAAATACAGGACGCAACGGTCGAGTTGCTCGAGGACACCATGGAGCTTCAAGCGGGCATGAGCGGTGGTAAACGCTGCAATGACGACGTTGGTCGTCTTGCTGGTCATGACGAAATCGTCTGTGAATTCGTAGTGTACCTCAATCAGTTCATCGTTGATGAAGTTCGCATCGGTCACGTTGACTTTGTCGCTCGACAACAAGTCAAAGTACTCAGCCGGATCCGAAATCAGCTTCACCTGGGTCATGTTGGGACGCTTTGCAAATTTACCTATAGTAATATAAAAAGCAAAAAGCAAAACATTAGCCTCTGTGTAAACAATTGCATTACGTCTCCCCCGGCCCTCCACTCACCTCTCCATTCACATTTAATCCAATATATTTTATTTTAGTCACCCCAAAAGGAATTCAACATTAGTTTGACCAGCGCCCTCAGACCAGGATTCTTGGTAATGTGATTCGGATCCAACCGAATACCTTCGCTGACAGCATAGTCGGTGATGTACTGAGCCTTCTTCTCGTCGGTGTTGCAATCTGCCGGAAAACCACTGGCCTCTTGTTTGATTTTAAGGAAGGTGTCCACGTAGTCTTTGAAGAGACCATCGGTGTGCTCGGGGAAATGCCAAACTTCGTCAATTTTTAGCATTTGATATCCCATCTCCAACGCTTTCTGCAGCTCGAGAGTGACCCAGGTACCGTGTAGAGCTCTGTCGACGTCGAGGTGGTCACAGGGTTCTTGTTGGAGATTGTCAGCACAGCAGCGACACAACGGAAACATCAATTTACCTTGGGTGCCGTACGGGAGGACAGGATGGTAGAGGCCACGAGGAGGAAGAACAGTACACTTGACCATGCCAAAGTACTCGTCGAGGGGTTGAAAATTCTCTGTGATGATTTCGGGTTGACCAAGCGGATATTCACCGTATTTATTGCACCACGGGTACAAGCTGCAGAAATCCACGTAGTGGACTTTCTCGTCGGCCTGGGCTTCATAAAAGAGACGCGTGGCATTTGTCCTCCCGCCGAAGAAACCTTATCGTGGTTCTAGGGGCTCGGAGACTTCAAAACGGTCAAAGAAGGTCTTCATGTTAGGGTCGGTTTCGAGTTGTCGGTCAATGTCACAGGTCCATATTTCGACGACGCTGTACCCATTGTCCTTTAAGAACTGCATTTTCTCCAGTGTTCGTTGTCGAAGGTCGTGCATCGTTGGCTGATTGACAGGATTCACCGTGTCTCTGGCGTAGCACCGTTCACAGCCGTGCCGCAGACAACCATGGATCCACGGTGTTCGTTTCAGCGTTGTATCCGTTGACGAGATACTTTCCGATACGCTGTTCTCCATGGTTGCGGGCGTGCCGAATAGCGATGTCGCCTCGAAGGGCCATCCAGCTCAACATCTTGAGCGCAATGATGGACTGTTTATTATGCTCTGGTTTTTATCCTTGAGGTGAGATGACGGCGATGCAGTTCTCACGCAGGAGCGTCTTGCGGAAAACAAGGTTACACGCGGAAGCGATGATGAGGCAAGAGGCGAAAGGGTCTACATCGGTTACTTCACGAAACAGTTCACGGAACTCAAGGCAACAGCGGCGCAAAATGTCAACATCTGACTGGCAGTAACGCAAGATTTCGGCTTGAAGGTCGAAGATGTAGTCACGTTCGACGAGGTCGTTGTACCAGGCATGAAATTTCTCGCGATCACTGGGGCTCATACCGTCGGGATCATATAACTTAGCATCTGGAAGTGGTCCGACGTAGCTCTGGTTTTCAGCACGGTTAATAAAATGGGGAAAGTAATCTTTCTGTAGCTCGGTGAGACCAAAAGTCTTGGGGAAATCAGCAAGACGCATAGGGATGAAACACAAGGAGTCGATGAACTTAATCTTCATCTCTGGTACGAAGAGAGAAAGGATCTTTGCACCTCGGGTGATCACCTCGGGAGTTATACCGTTGTTGTAGAGGTACTGGAGAATGAAGTAACCATCATAGGCCTGGAAGTTATGGGCGATGAAAGTCGTATTGGCGTTCTCCATCTGGAAGAGCCACTCGCAAAACTCGTCCTTGGTATTGGGCCCAGAAAATACCATCTCATTGCCGCGGATAGTCTTCGTGTGATGATAGCTGCCTTAGACCGACATTTAAATCACCACGGATATCAAACGTCCATAATTCGTGACCGAGAGTTTGCTGCGTCTAAACAAGTGATAGAGGGAAAGGCAAGACGGCTACGGCAGGAAGGACGGGGAAAACGAAACAACAAAGCTAGAGCGTTGACGGAACAAGAAGAGGAAGAGCTGTGGAAAAAAGGAAAACTCGGCAATACAACACCAGAAAGCCTTGTAAACACAATGTGGTGGATACTCACCCAGTATTTTGGTTTGCGTGGCCGTCAAGAGCATCACGGCATGAAGGTTGACGATTTCACACTTGGCAAAGATGACACTGGCTGTGAGTACGTTGAATTTGCGGAAGGTTTGACGAAAACAAGAAATGGAGGGCTGTCGAAAAAGTGCCGAGATTTCACGCCGAAAATGTTTGCAACGGGCCCTCAAAGATGTCCAGTATCCCTTTTTAAAGAGTATATTTGTCTCGGCGACCAACGTCTTTGCAAACATCTGGACCTTTCTAACTCTCGGTGAATTACAAACCCAAGGACGACGTGTGGTACAAAGCACAACCCATGGGAACTAACCGATAAACGAAATGATGAAGCGTATCATCGCGGGTACATCGCTGGAGCAAAATCCAAAGAAGCTGACAAACCACAGCGCCCGAAAGACGGTTGTTAGCAAGTTGAAAAAACACACCGTCGAACGTTCGTCTATTGTAAAGTGACCGGTCATCGTAATCTGCAATCCCTCGACGATTACGACGAAGGAGATGAAGCAGAGCAACGAGATATATCTTCAAAGATATCTCGACGAAATAACATGCAGCCTGGACCATCATCGGCTCTATACGAGCAGACTTCGTCCCTTGCTTCGTCCACCAACAACAACGCCGTCGAGACTGATCATAGCCGCCAACAGTATGACGCCTCCTATGGTTTTCACCAAGCGAACCACAATGCCTTCACAACGTTGAGACAAGAAAGCCAGCATCAGATACTAAACTCCAACGTCTTCAACAACTGCCAAGTAACCTTTGCAATTGGTTCGACAATGGACACACGAGGACAAACACCAGTAAACGTGCCGAATCAAGACGAGGATTTCCGTCCACAAAAACGGCGACGTGCTTACATGATCGGCAGCGATTCCGATTAAATGTTGAACTTTGTTGCTGGATATTTCAATTTCAAACTTTTTTTGGCGATCTGTTGCTTTGTAATTCTTTATTAAACTGTTGTATATTTATAAACAAAAGCTTGCTGTGTAAAACGGCTGCATGTCTGCTTCGCTTTCATTGCTGAACTGTTGAAGAACCGCGTGACCTTTATTGTTTAATAATTGACCAATATAAATAAAGCGGATGTTCCGAAGCGGAAGTGTTGTTATTTGTCTCGAAAAATTCCAAGCATATCATTAATAAGTAATAGTACAATTTCGAGTGCAATTGCAGTCTTTGAAAAACTCATTCGTGCATGTTTTTGCGTAATTGCACTCGAAATTATACTATTACCTATACTTAACTTTTAATTAAACAGTTTAATTATTAGTACGATCTTTGTCATTAAGTTATCCCTTATAGCATACGTTGACTGGCGCCTTAGGAAACATCGAGTTTTCGGGACCCCCTAGAAAGACAATTATAACTTAAATACGAGTTCAAGGAGCAAATGCGAACATAAATTGTGCCTAATTAACACGTTCGCATCATACAGTGTACAATATAAATATATAAAAGAAAAACATGAAATTGTTCAGGAAACAAAAGTCATTTGACAGGTAATTAATTTTCCCTTGTAACTTATTCATAAACGCTTCAATGATCTTTGCTTCGAGTTCTATTTACAAAGACAATTTGAATACCTTCACTTTTGTCTGAATGGCGCATTTTCAAACGTCGTTCACAGTGTATAGCCAGACTAGACTGGTCCTTTTATTAATTTGTTGCGCCATATTTGGAATGAAACAATATTACGGATTCTCCAGTGTCAATTTGGATAACCATTCTATTATATCCCATTAGCAGATGACCCTCTACATTTAAATCGTTACGACCAAAGCTAACACCGATTCTAAACATTTTTTGTCTGTTATGATTTTTATTTCTCTTGGCTCTGTTATTTTGTGATCTGCTATAACAAGCCCCCATTTGGAAATTTCTCTAAACCGTACAGCACTCTCACCACAAGCAACAAAGTATAGTATGAATAAAGTAGACCAATGCAGTAGGTTTTTAAAAAACATTTTTATTCACACAATTTTAATTTCACACTATTCTCTCATTTCTTCTTTTTCCACCTTTCATTTTCCTAGTCGGCTGCTTTTTCTTCTTATTTTGGCTCTTCCTCCTTTACAGGCAACTTCAAATCAGCATCAAAATAAACATTTTTGTGTAAATCACTGGATTTAACTTCATCATTCCCAACATATGTTCTTAAGTAGCGTGCACCAACAATATTCGGATATCCTCTCTTGACTACTTCGAAAATCACTTCTTTCCTATCAACTCCTGTTCTTAGACAACGGAGCCTTAAAACATTGTTATAAAGCACTTCACGCAAATCAAATGGTTGAACATAACAAGCATTACTCATTGAAGTCATGTTTGTTTCCAAATGACAAATAGCAAAATAACTGACTGTTTTCAACTACCGCCCCCATATTTTATTCCGTTTGAAAATGTCAAACAGGGAAAAAACATGTTATGGTTTTATTCATTATTATGTTAATTGAAAATTAGTATATAGGACAAACAGGTTATATATCGCATGCAATAAAAGTTTAATCCCTACTTTGTAATGTGGTAATATTTGCACGGCAGCTGGACCAATCGAGAAAAGAGGTGATACAGATTGACTGAATAAGATACATCATGTAACTGTATTGAAAAAAACTCAATGTATTTGAAATCTGCTCTAAGCAAAATTAAAGTGATTATTTTATATTTACACACTTTGTATGAATGAGCAAAATGCGAATGTGAATGAGCATAATGCGAATATGAATGAGCAAAATGCGAATGTGAATGACCATAACGCGAATATGAATGAGCATAATGCGAATATGAATGAGCATAATACGGATATGAATGAGCAAAATGTGAATGTGAATAAGCATAATGCGAATATGAATGAGCAAAATGCGAAAGCATGATGATTATAATGAAAATGTGAATCAGCAAAATGCGCACGCATGATGGGCATAATACGAATATGAATGAGCAAAATGCGCACGCAATGAGCATAATGCGAATGTGACTGAGCAAAATGCGCAAGCATGATGAGCAAAATGAGAACATAATGAGCAAAATTCGCATTTAGATTTTGTTCGGAGATCTATATTGCCTGTTAAAAGAAAATTTACGAGAGTGTGCATGTCCAATCAAACAATGCATCACGATTCACGGCAGCGGTTTTGTACCACACGTTAACTAGGCAATATATTGTAATATATAGTCATTTCTCTCTGCTAGTTTTTTCGCCGACGGAAGGCAACTTGTCCATCGATGAGGAGAGTGCTAGCGAACATTCCGAAGAGTCCGAATGCGAGGAAGATGAAGAAAACGACACACTCTGGGAATATATATTAAATGAAGTTTTTGAAAAGGTGGATCCTAAACGAAATGCTTTGGTCGAAAAAACAATGCAAGAAAACAACATTACTGTTGACGAAGCTATGAAACATGCCTACGCTACGTTGGTTCCAGAATATACCAGAGAAATGGCAAAAACATACAAAAAGTACATTCGATTAGTAAAGGAGCTTCAACGTGACAGTATCCACAAGAAAATTATGAAAACAATGAAACTTTTAATGGATAAAGAAGGCTACGATGAAAATGAAAGTATAAATGCGGCTATAAATCAAAGAAAATTCCTTCTACAACGAATGTTGGGATACAAAACCGTTATGGTTAACATGAACACGGGACAGAATAATAATTATTTGTGCGTTCATAAGTCAATCTACAAAATAAATCCATTTTAAAACACAACTTGTTTTATTTAATCATTTAACTTTTAATTAAACAGTTTGATTATTAGTACGATCTTTGTCATTAAGTTATCCCTTACAGCATATGTTGACTGGCGCCTTAGGAAACATCGAGTTTTCTGGACTCACTAGAAAGACATAAAGTCACGAAAGGGACGTAGGGAATTCAATGATAAATTAAATACGAGTTCATGGAGCAAATGCGAACATAAATTGTGCCTAATTAACACATTCGCATCATACAGTGTACAATATAAATATATAAAAGTAAAACAAACGAAATTGTACAGGAACCAAAAGTCATTTGACAGGTAATTAATTTCCCCTTGTAACTTATTCATAAACGCTTCAATGATCTTTGCTTCGAGTTCTAATTACAAAGACAGTTTGAATACCTTCACTTTTGCCTGAATGGCGCAATTTTCAAACGTCGTTCACAGTGTACCGCCAGACTTGTTCTTTTATTAATTTGTTGCGCCATATTTGGAATGAAACAATATTACGGATTCTCCAGTGTCAATTTGGATAACCATTCTATTATATCCCATTTGCAGATGACCTTAACCATTCAAGAATGTGTTTTCGACTCAGTTTCCACTTGTCCTCTTCCTTTACATCGCAGTACAAATGCTCAGCGCCTTCAAAACCACCAGAACGTTTGGGGTCGAGATAAACACTTGACAACTACTCATCAATATTGTCCATTCTGTACTGTCTCAGTTTGTTTTATAATAAAACGGAAAAATGACTTGGGTATTAATCTTCTGGTATTAAAGTCTCCCACTCGGCTGGAGCAACAACAACGTCGGATTGTTGTGGCACTACTGTTTCAGAAAGCATAACGCCAGATGTATTATGCCCTGTTGAAACATTGGTACTGCTCTCAACGTATCCATAATTTTCAATAGTTTTACTATTATATCCCATTTGCAGATGACCCTCTAAATTTAAATCTTTACGACCAAAGCTAACACCGATTCCAAACATTTTCTGTCTGTTATGATTTTTATTTCTCTTGGCTCCGTCATTTTGTGATCTGCTATAACAAGCCCCAATTTGGAAATTTTCCTAAACCGTATACCACTGTCACCGCAAGCAACAATGTATAGCATGAAGAAAGAAGACCAATGCATTAGGTTGAATGGTACTTAAGTTTACACGCACACGTGATATAGTCTAGTAAGTTAATAATGTTCATTGTTCTTTCGGTCTCAGCTTACAACTTCTTTATTCAGAATAACTTCTTTATTCATTTGAACCATTGTCTGACAACAATCATACTTGTCAAAAACCGGTTTCACTATTCAAAAACGTATTTCTTATCCACCTGTGCGCGCGCATGTTTCACACGGACACACCTGGTAACTAACTGACAGGGGTAAGAGCTCCTGGAAAAATGCTGACTCGGTGTTCTATAGCTGTGGGCTTACGACTATTGTCATTTTAAGTGTTCTTTCAAGTAAGACAAACTTAATTTTCGTTTCATAGGCATTTTAATTGTTTTGAATCGACATTAACACGCGTGCTTACGTGTTAAACTACAGTGCCGTTAAAACAAGTAGTTTTAAAAAAAAACAACCAGCGCGCGTGCTGTTTTAGAGAAATGGGTTAACGCAATCACGCGTGCTCGCGTGTAAAAACGACACTGTTGTGAAAACCATGAATTTTAAAACAACACGCTGTGCGCGTGTTAATTTACAACAATGTAATACGTTGACACAAACACGCTGCTTGCGTGTTAAAACGACACCGTTGGGAAAACTAAAGATCATAAAACAGCACGTTGTGCATGTGTTGTATTATAAGATACACTAGAAAACTTAGTGTGTTGTAACACTGACGTTTCAACACGCGTGCAGTCACGGCTTTCTCCACACAAAGCGTGCTGCAAACCAGTTAAAAACCCACAAAGACATCACAAGTAACACCAGACGTCGTCGATTTTGGCTTAAAAATATAGCTTAAGGCACTGTACTAGAGTAAATCCTAAGTAATTTCCATGCTTTTATAAGTAATAACATGACTTGAGGCAAATTAGCGATTAAATTTCCCGCAGCCAAGGGAAGGTTTGTGGACTTTTACAAATCTTCCCGATGCAAAGGGGAAATTTAATCGCTAATTTGCCTCAAGTCATGTTATTAGCTTGTAATATTATGATCGCCGAGGAAAACTTTGAGAATCTTACCGACAGGAAATTTACACGGTTGATCAGAGAAGTTGCATCTAATTTTCCCGTGCATGTTGATGAGGGAAAATATATACAAGCGGGAAATTTAGAAGAAGACAAAGGAAAAATATACTCTTGCATGAGCAATGAGGGAAATACGGGGTTTACATTCCCTCGGAGAACAAAAGAATCCGAGACGATCATGGTATTACTGTACTTCAATTTAGTGCAAAAATTGATAAAATTTTAACCATTTTATAGCCATTTTACTCTGCTTATATATTTACTCAGTCGTATCTATAGCTTTTGTGTGGTTGAAACTTGACAGCAAACTTTGTTGTCGTTCGTTTGGATAGTTAGATGGCTCATGTTGCTAAACCAATAAACTACTATAGACTATTTTTCAGAAACAAATATTTTATTATTGAAATATTTGTAATAGTTAATTATAGCTGGACTGGATTTCATCTTCAAAAGATAAAGCTTATAATTTTCTGCAAACAAGTATAAATATTAAGCCAATCAATATTTGTAACCAATCAATTGTAATTTTGTTGTTAACTGTAAATGCCAATTTGATATTAATCTAGTTTATTAATATTTCAAATCTTAATTTTATTACAATTCATTGTTTTTCAGTTCAAATCAAAAGTGGATGTTTATTTAATGACTGAAGTGGTCTGAGTACATTTTCCTCACATTGTGGTTTTTATTCATGCACAATTACTGAATTACAAGTGAGTACATATTAACTTTGTGTTGCGTGAAAATTGTTTATAAAAAATTAGTCTTTACAATACTTTTTTTAATTTACTGTATGTTAATTAGGACTTGTGTACATTAAGGCTCAAATCAATATTTAACACAGTGCTTCTCAACACCCCACCTGGGCAAGTATTCCTTCATCACACACCCTCCCCCTTAACCTGCAATCAGGCCTTCTATAGAGCACGATCGCAGGCTACCTCTCTCCTAACAATCGTATAACACTAACAGTATAACATAACAGTTTACTGCATTTTGAGACAATGTTATACAATTGCGCAGTTCACTAGTCAACTGGTGTCAGATTACACATCAATTATTTCTTGCCAGATCTCTAAATTATATTATAGTTAGTGATTAAATCATTAACAATTAATCTACCGATTCTATTCTTTTTTAACCCCTTGTAAAAAGCATTTGCCTCTTTTAAGGACCTTGTTATTCAACTTCAATATAGAAATAGCTGGGTTTCCAAAGTTTGACAATCAGGGATTTCACTGTGGTTCCACATGCATGCTAGTTTCAGACTTTTAATGTTCAATACATTTTTCCCCTTGGAGCAGATTTCTCCATTATTAAGCCATTCATCCCCAATTCCCCCTCTCTTTAAAATTCACCCCCAAGACTTTGTAATTGGTTGAGAAGCATTCGTTTAACACTATGGCAGTCAAATTGTGTATAATTGCTTCTCTTGTTTAAGGTGTAAGCCAGTCAAGTTCTTTATCATAAACGGAGGTTATCACAACTTTTGTAGATATTTCTTAATTTTCATCAATAAGACATAAAGGAGACTATATGGAGTCACCACATAGAGTGGGGTCACCACATAAAGTGTGTATCTCCTCAAATAAATATATATGACCCCATTTTTATATAATTATATTTTCAGGGAGATCTCACAAGTGGTGACCCCATATTTTTATAGTTATAATTATTTAATTTTGTCGAGATACCCACATTAAATCATTGTGACCCCATATTAATTTTCATATTTTCTATTTACACTTTTTTAGTATTGGGGAGATACCCACCCTACTTGTCCAAAAATTTTAGTTTTGGGGAGATACCCACTCTTTGTGGTGACCCCATATAGTTTATTTTTCATCTTATATTTTTAATTTTATATCTAAGATATATTCACAAGAGTTTTGATAACTAGTAGCATAGCCAGGGGGGTGGTCCCCCAATGGTCTCCAAGACCGTTCTCGTGAAAAGTTTAAATCCGTGGAGAAACTTGTTGTAAGGGGGGGAGGTACAGTTGCTTTAAGGCAAAGTGAGTAGACTAGTAATATGTTATATATATAGCAGGCATGCATATGCGATAAATTACAATGCTAAGGGTCTATACAAAATGCCTCAAACTTGTTTTTACATTTACAACTTGTTTATAAATAAATCTAAAGATATTCTGACATGTATCATTCTATGTTCTGGTTGTATAACAACAAAATTATGTAATTTATGGCTTTCAGATTACTCTTAAATACTTGTCTCAAAGTGCAGGAAATAGTGTTTCAGAGTCCCTAGAAAATTAATGCAAAATAACAAAACATTCCGGGAGGGCATACCCCCAGACCTTCTTAGGATATCGAGGTTCTTGCCCCATCCCCCCCCAAAAAAAAAAAAACCCACCAAAAAAACAAAAAAAAAACAAAAAAAAAACAAGACCCTGGCTACACCACTGGTGATAACCTCAATTTATGATAAAGAACTTGACTGGTTTACATGTCTTATCCATGATAATTTACCTGGTTTCTCACAAAAACTGTTTAATTTTTATTTTTATTTTTAACTGTTTAAATTTTATTTTTATTTTTATTTGTAACCGACATAATTGAAGACTGCAGGTTAAATTCCAAACAATTTTTGCCATTGACTGGTATCGACACGCTGTATTCTGGCTGTTGTTTTGATTTCTGTATATATTCAACTGCTAGTGATAGAACATATTCTTTTGGATTGTGTAATACTCTATAAAATAATCTCTGCAAATCCCATAGAATATATGAATAGATAGAATTCTATGGAATAATTAAAAAATTAGTCCCAAATGTTCATTGAATATTGCAATATAGTCTAATAGTTAGCAGATTTTCATAAATTACATACTTAAGCACTTAGAATTACCCACTGCTCCCACTTCAGTCTATGCCATACAATGTGGAAATTAATTACCTGAGTATCAATTTCCACATTGTATGGTACATCTGAGTACATGCAATTCGATGCTGACTTAATGAAACGAGATAGTTTCAAAATTCAGTATTTAAACCCCATTCCCTCGACCTTCTCCAGTGTTGACCGCGTGGCTCGGTTCGTAGAGTGTCAGACTGGTGAACCGAAGGTCACGGGTTCAAATCCAGCCGTGGTCAAATAACTTTTCTACATGCGCGATATGGCTTTCTTCACTCTGAGAACAACCTTTATCATCGATAATCATCACCATGCTTTATATATATATATATATATATATATATTTAGTATCAACCAACAGGTGGTCTATTACAAATCCGGACCATTTAGCAGTTATACCATGAGCTCGACTTGCATATGAGCTCATAACCAATGAGGAGCTTCGCCGAGTTGGCTATTAATTCGTATACAACGAGAGAGAATGGTATAACTGTTTTATTATATAGCCAAGCACTGTAGAAGTGACAAAATAACAGCGAAATCTTTGAAACAACAAACTTCCGGCATAGGCAACTTAATATTTCCGCCATGCGTAATGATGCATTCACATGGAGTTTCTCGCTGAGCTGTTCGGTAAACAGCTTCGAAATGTTGTATAAATGTTGCTCGAGAGGCAAAAAATGTGTTAAGCAGATCAACAAAAAAGATTAAAAGGTAATTTTATGAAGTCAAAAGGTGGTTCAGTTGTTTATATTAGCGTTGCTGTCGTGAAAAAGGTTTTGATTTCATACAAAAATGAAACTGAAACACCTTCGGCAGTGAAACTAAATTACTTAGTTGTTTGTTTTTGAAAAAAAACATGCTTTTTACTACTCCAAATGCTTATCTTAAAAAGTCTCTTTACTGGTGTTGCCTAGGAAATGTGTGTTGTAAGCTTGATTTTAACCTTGAGTTTCTTTGTTTGGCAACAAATTAATATCAACCCGTTAATTTAGTCGGGTTTTTGAAGGAAAAAGACGTAATTTTTAGGTGAACTTTACCATTTAACATGCTAAATTGTGTATTTGTTAATGTATCTTTACACAATGTTGTTTTTTTATATATTGGTTTGAGAGTGTTGATGTTTTTCTGTATAAAAATCCGTCAATTTCAACTCTTTTCTGCAGTTTAAAAAACATGCCGCCATCTTGTTTTTCCTCTACTAGCAGGATATGAGCTGATAGCCTAGTAGTAGGGAACCAATCAGATTACGCAAAAGCTCATATCCGATAGCATGCTGTATAATAAATTGTGATAGACTAGGACTACTCCTACTCTGACCAATCAGAAGGCACGGCATATTCACGCCGCAAGCAAAACCTGGAAACTAGGCTAAAAAATCAAACATGGCGCCTGCTAAAATGTTTGTACGAGTGAAGAAAACATTGGGTCGAAAGTGATGGAAATATATTCAGTTTGACATTTTCCAATAAGAAAATGAATTCGCTTATGCCTATGGAGTATATCTACACCAAATTTGAAGCAAAGTAGTTACAATCTTGTGTTTTGTGAGCGATTGTTTACCATACCCCATCGAATTGCTCTGCATTCTGTACTATTTAACAATTAGTCACCGAAGTCGAGGTGACTATCGGTATATACACCGATAGTCACGGAGACTGAGGTGACTAATTGTTTTAGTATAATTTCAGAGGTTGATAAAAAACCAATCACGTTGAAACAAAAACTTTTAAACAACTGCTTTCATTTTAACAGTGGTGATTCTGTTTATTCACAGACGATGTTAGCAAGCCACAGTCTTTGTCAGTAAATAATTTCAAAAAAAGAGTAAACAACATCCTACTTTGGAATTTAACTTGTACATACATTCAAATACATGCTGAAAAGACTTTTATTCTGGTGTTTTAAATCCTGTGTTACGGCTTTTTTGCACTTAATTCATGTTCAATATGTTCTTCACTCATGACGAAGTTTTCGCCACATCGCTACGACTAAAACCTAGCCAAAATATACAAAAAATACGAAGAATTATAGAAAATATACTTCCTTATCCTTTATAAAGTTTTGTTTTTACGATATTTGATATGCACAACATCTCAGTGATAAATGTTTTCAGTATTATGCTCTTTTGTTTGTCTCAAACACTACAGATCCCATTTTGAAAAAAAATAATCAACAGTTCAATGAATCAACAAATTCTAAAATCTCATACTTCAAAATGACAACTCCGAGGGGGAGACTGAAACGAGTAAAGTCAGTGCAGTGTTGAATAAGTACCAGTCTCTTTTCCAAAACTACTTTTGAAGAACAATTTCTTGTGATGCAATAGCCACCGCGCTAGGCGGTGATCACCTCAGATTCACCGCTGAGCGGACCAATCAGAAAGCTGGAAAGCCTCTTTTCCACTATCAAATTATACTAACAGCTCTTAGTATCAACCAACTGGTGGTCTATTACAAATCCAGCTTTGTGATTGGCTGAGCTACCAGGGTCTATTGGTGATAGACCATAGTAGCGTTATCCAATGATAAACCTTCTTACAGCTGGAATACTCCTATTCTGACCAATCAGAAGCCACGGCATATTCACGCCGCAAGCAAAACCTGGAAAATAGGCTAAAAAAATCAAACATGGCGTCTGCTAAAATGTTTGTACGAGTGAAGAAAACATTGGGTCGAAATTAATGGAAATATATTCAGTTTGACATTTTCGAATAAGAAAATGAATTCGCTTATGCCTATGGAATATATCTACACCAAATTTGAAGCAAAGTACCGTTAGTTACAATCTTGTGTTTTGTGAGCGATTGTTTACCATACGCCATCGAGCTGCTCTGCATTATGTATAGGGCGACTTCTGCAAACAAAAAGGTAAAACTATCTGAACATTTAGAACAATGTTTGATAAGACTTCTTTACGTAAAATAAAAGTTGTTTATGGTTGATACTAAAACAATTAGACAACTCGTCCTTGTTTTCTATGAGCAAATAGTCTACGAGGTGAAGCCGAGTTGACTATCAGCTCATAGAAAACCCGGCCTCGTTGTCTAATTGTTAAATAGAAAACTCGGCATTGTCTAATTGTTAAATATATATATATATATATAATGATATTAGGTGTTACTCCGAGTTGAAGAACCATACCGGTCAAGTAGAGAAAACTCTACTTGGCCCGGCTGGGATTTTAACCCGCGACCTTCGGTTTAAGCCGGGTCAAGTGGAGTTTTCTCTACTTGACCGGTATGGTTCGTCACTTAATATCACACACCTAATATCATAGGTGATCACACACATAATATCATAGATCTAACTGAATCTTTCACAGTTGCCTGATGATCACCTAACCGCGTGAAACTCAGAGTAGCAACAACGAAGTTTTAAGTAAGAAACATTCAGTTAAATCCACTTTGCTTATTTATAGGTATCGAGCACTCTTCAATCTACTACTAACATTATATTTACTTGGTATATTTACTTTATATATATATATATATATATATTCTCCATCATCACTAGCTAGCATGCAATAATTCTACTTTTACATTGTATCGACAAATCTTGAGAAAAATATTCAATTCAAAATTCCAAGAAAATCATGAACGCAAAACAGGAACACTTCGCATAGTGTAATCAAAGAAAATATTTAAAGTAATCAAAGGAAATTATTAAATCTGCTGGTTTGATAGCCAGAATAGCGACGCGCACGGATGACGTAAAATTCATGTTTGTCTGAGTTTATAATTTATTCTTGCATTTCCAACAAACGAAAATTGCTCATTAGAAATCCCTCGAGAATCAATTTCGGTTGTTTGTCAGAGTTTTGGTCTATAAATAGTAACTGCGCGCTTCGCTATTAATATGACATTAGTTACAAATCTGGTAGGGCAATCTCTGTTGCTTTGCCAAATTCTGAGGTTGGTTGGAATCTGGTAGAACTATTCAAAGAATATTATCCCCCAAAGTGTATAGTGCATTCTAGGTTTACCATTTTAGTCTTTCTGTTAGGAACTCTCAGGGCTAAAAGCAACAAATAAAATGAACCAAAAGCTTGCAGTAAATGCCTTATTAACCTCGTTTGTTCAGGTTTTTTTTACTAGAATTTGCAATAACTATTCTTTTTCTTAATTTAAACAGACTATTTTTCCGCTAAAAAGAATCTCCTTCTGTAAAATGGATGATTGTGTCTTGCTTCGTCAGCGCACTAGATGCAAACGGGCAATACAAGGTACTATTTAACATTTTAGTTGGAGTGCATTTGTACTTTTAGTATACCGTGAAAGCTCTGTTAAACCTTTATTTACTTAATTATATTTAAACACTGTAGCCTATCAATCCGTAATAAGGTTTGTTTTTCACGAGCTCGTGGGTTGAAAATTATATTTTAAGAAATGGTTCATGCGGCGTTTGGCGTGCTCCATCCAGTTATGGATGCACGCGGGAAGTTCGGAGGGCAGGTAAAAAGCGTAAGCGTTGGTCGAGGCGAAGCCGCGGCGAACAACTCTAGAGTTTCGAGTGCTCTCCAACTTCCCAAGTGCATCCATAACGCAATGGAGCTTGCCAAACCATGAACCATGTCTTCAGACACAAAACAACGGAAAACAATATTTATTTCGCCGATTAAAAATGCGTCTATCATTACGTTTGAAATTACCGTGCTCCATCGAGTTATGGAGCACGCACGGTAGCCAATCAGAAACGCCGTTATATAGCGCGTCGTAGTGTTCATTCAATGGTTTTGATCGAGCTGATTGAGCTCTACTGTTTGAGGGGCCCAAACTTGCGTCGCATACACAAGATGGGTGACGGACAAATATTGCCAGGTAGATGGTGGGTGATCTGTTGGTAATGGCATTAATGCTTTTGGTGGTTCTTCTCACACACACCAGGATGCCGTTTGCTTTGGCTGCTTGTGGGTGGACTTGTTACATAACATATTGTATAGGCCGATATAGTGGGGGAAATTGTGCACTTTGTGATACAAGCATGAAACTTCCCACGTTTGTATAACTATAAATACTTAACAATACTGGATATGGAGCCATACCGACGAAAAACTCGAGTTTGTGTAAACAAAATTGATTTCGGTGGTTTTTCCATGCATATTATTTATGTTTGTTGCTGAGCGGCCCGGGACCTTTTGTATAATTATCTTATTCTGAACTACAATAATTCCTAGACAATTACTGTTCAGTGTAGCTTTTTAGCAGTCTGAATTAAAGACGTTCCGGGCGTACGGCACGAACACTTGGCAATAAAATAAAGAAGACTGTAAATACACATGGTGATGAAAATCTACAAACATTTTGTTTTCTGAAGTCGCCAGCTCTATAAAGAATCTCTGAAGATCACGGGAAAATCGTAAAGAAGCGAGGCGTAGGCGAGTTCTTCTTAGAGCTTCTTTATCAACCTTTTCCAAGTGTTGTTTTTTATAACTCGATAAAGTCTTCTTATTAGAAGACGAAAGCTTTCTGACTGACGGATTTTGACGGTCTTCTACTGTCCCAGTCTGATATAGTTTGTCGTCCGGTTTCCTTGCCTTAAAAAAAACCTTAAAAACTTGTCTTAAAACTCGTCGTTTACCGGATTTTAAAACACCTAAGAAGTAAGAACTAACGATTTTTCCGCGTCTGCTAGTATAATTCGACTGAATTATTGCCGAGGAAAATGCAGTTTTAAAAACATGTGTCCTCCGTCTTGTTCTCAGGAATAGGTCAGCGACCTTCACCATTGGCAAAAGGACCCATAAATGCAGCCATTTCGAAAACGGTTTTGGGGACATTTTGGCTAACTCAAAGGTAATAGGAGCACGCAGTCAAGTTATATATAGGTCAGTGTACGGGACAACTTTTTACTAGTTTCCAGGCTTCTTGTTATTTGTGCTTGGTAACCACGTTTAATAAAGTTGACCGGGGCAGAAAGCTGACCCTACCTGTGAAATTTTACTTGTAAACCCGGGTGTGACCCGTATTTGACCACACACACGGTGTGGTCAAATACGTCCACTTCTAACATAAAGAAACTTCAGCTAGTGATGAACTTTGCATGTAAAATTGTTACGAACTCTAGGAAATACGATCACGTAAGTCCGCTTCTACGCCAGCTTAACTGGCTGCCAGTTGAAAAACTACTATACCTCAGAGACACTGTTATGACCTATAAATGTGTAAATAATCTTGCTCCTGGCTGTCTTTGTGACAAATTGCGTAAACGGTCCGCAATTCATAACCGTTCTACTCGCAAACGTGACTCTCTACAGATACTACTGTTCAAATCTGCTGCCAGCCAGCGTACATTTGCCTACAAAGCGGTCAACATCTGGAACAATTTAGATAAGAACCTGAAAGAGAGCCTCTCGCTCAAAACATTTAAGGTATCACTTGAGGAACATTTGCTCGCTTTGGAAAGCACCTAATGCTTCAATTTTTACTTATTTTAGATTTTGTAGTATCTAGTAGTTTTAGAAATACATTTAATATTTAATTAGCATAGAGTTTACTTGTAATTTGTAAATGTTTATAAATTGTTTCTGAAAAGCCCTTTGGGGAGTTAACTATTAAAGTATCTATCTATCTTTCTATCTAACTTTGACCCGGGTGCTATAAGAGACCAACTGCATGCATGAAATGTTGCTGCGGAATTTCCTCTCGTTTTTCCCTTCCCTTTTTGTTTCTTACAACCAAAAGTACAGTATTGTGTCCCAAATTTTCCGTCTTCGTATTGACCTACCTAAACAATTTCCTGACCGCGGCGCCACTAGTGAGAGACTAAATTGACATTTCGCAAACTTCACTATAAAGGTATGGGCTTAAGCAAGCTAGGACGACGATGGCGATCTAAAGTTCAGTGTCTAGCAGAAACCACGAATAATTTACGTAGTATTGACATCCATACATGTCTAATACTGTCGAACAGATACGGGTCGAACGAGTCCTTAAATCCGTCATTTCATACACTCCCGTCTTGCACCGCATAAATATTTGTCGGCTCGTTCAATTTGTCCAATTCGTCCAGTCGTTAACAATTTCTATTTCAAAACCACGTAACATATCGCTATCCAACACATCAATATTATATGTTATTTCCTCGGTCTACACTGATGTATTTCAAAAGCACCAAGGACTCAATATTATATGTTATTTCGTCGTTCTATTTCAAAACCACGCAACATATCGCTGTCCAACGACTCAATATTATATGTTATTTCCTCGTTCTATTTCAAAACCACGCAACATATCGCTATATCCAACAGGTCAATATTACATGTTATTGCCTAGTTCTATTTCAAAACCACGCGACATACCGCTATCCAACACATCAATATTATATTTTAACATCCTCGTTCACCTTTTTACTTACCCGTCTGGAAGGTTGGTGCAAGCCGTAGCCCGGTGGGGGCCTGGGGCGAATAGCGGTACTTGGATCCAGGTTAAGACCCATCCATGCAGGATCTTGAGCTGACCACCCCCACTCGGTATGGCTTGCACCGATCACACCAATTAATTGGTGGAAGTATTACACTTACCTCTTTGATTGAAGGGAGGGATGGTGGAAATATCTAATTTCCTCTGACTCCAACACTGCGTCTGACTGCTAGCCCGTTAACGCGGCAATGACGACGCTCAACTAGTACCAGTCTTCCATGGCCGCTGATCCCCAGCTTGCACCGCGCGCGGTTACCTTGCTTATTGCAAAACCTCATTTATTGCGCAGTTACTCGGGCTACTTGTGGTATCCGAGTCTAGGTTTCGGCTCCGTTTTTGTTGTTGTTTTTCTTTGTCTATGTCGCGAAATGGCAATCATTACGTCATCCCATCAGGCTTTTCGAAACTGATGCGTGCATGCCAAATGCTTTCTTTCTTTGCTTTCCTGATGTCTGGTCAAGTCTTACTCGTCTCGGATGTGTTTTGTGTGTTCGCAGACATAGTTATTAGTCATTAATGTTGCTGACAAGTATATATCTTGATATTATATACGCTTACAATCGCACACGCCGTAAACATGAAGCTGTGTTGATATTTAATACCCGGAGAGACTTGACATATGAACGCTGTACATGTGTGGAAATAATGCTTTCTTTCTTTGCTTTCCCGATGTCTGATCAAGTCTTTCTCGTCTCGGATGTGTTTTTTTTTGTTCACAGACATAGTTTTGATATTGTATATGCTTACAATCGCACACGCCGTTAATAGCTTAGCTAATACCCGAAGAGACTCGACATATGAACGCTGTGTGCATGTGTGGAAATACGATAAATACAGGCAATCGTGTTTGTATATTGCAAATTGTGTTTTCTATCGGAGAATTGGATTGTGTTTTGACTTTGTCTGTGACCAATGTGTTTAGACTTTAGATCTTAGTACTGCATGCCACAACATGCGTATATGTAGTGATTGCAGCTTCGATAACACTTCACGTACTATATATAGCACTGTGATTTTGCAGTAGCCCGACCAGGCGTGTGAACGCCTGAACAGGTGTCTTGTTATATTTCAAAACCACGTGACATATCGCTATCCAAGAACTCAATATATATATATGTTATTTACCGGCTGGGAGGTCCGTATAGAGAAATATTTCCCGAGGTCTCAAAAACTGCCCGAGGCCGCAGGCCCAGGGTCGTTTTTGAGACCGAGGGAAATATTTCTCTATACGGACCGACCAAAACGGTAAATAACATATTTATTTTTTTTATTAATGGTACGATTTATAATTTACATAATTAGATAAATTAACATAATTGAATTGCGTAATCGAGATGACGTTCACGTGATATTCAAAAGTCCAAAGTTTATCGTTCGACAGTAAACAACCGCCGACATGCAGTCTGACAGGGAAGCTTGGAACCTCTTTTGTGATAAAAAAGACTTGTAGCGGTTTTGTTGAGTATAGTTGGACAACAGAAGAATGACGGTTTAGTAAAAGGTTTCAGCTTTTCTGTCTTCTCGTGGTATGTTTCTTTTTATATATACTTCTATATAGTTTCATTTAGTGATTCAAAATACTGTGTTCACAAGTTTATGTATGTTTTGCCTACCGTTTTAAACTGTTTTCATACGTCGTTGAGCAATAATACTTTAAAATTTTATAAATGTCGCTCGTAAATTTTGCTTTGTCATAGTTTTCCCAGCGTTTCTTTTAAAATTCGCTGTTTTCACATGCAGTTGTCAAAATGGTTGCAAATTATGCAAATGGTTGCATAATAAAATTCATTTGCATCCCCGTAGCTCTCTGCTAAATATATTTGTTCTGTGGCAAGCGAAATAGTTATAAAAATCGATCAATTTTAGATGACAGAGTGTAAAACTTTTTTGTTTTTGTTTTGAAATCCGCAGTGGTCCGTATCGGGGTCCGTATCGTGTGATACGGACCGCTCGCTAAGCCAATCAGAGCGCGCGAATCAGATGGATACTGGACCGCAAAAAAATAATAACTACTTATTGGCCGAGCGTGAGTCAGTACTAGTGAAATATCGGTCAGATGTTTTTTTAGTACGGAGCGAGACGAGCGCAGCGAGACGAGCGCAGCGAGTTGAGAAAACAGAGGTCCGATATTTCACTAGTACAGATCGAACAAGCGAGGTCAATAAGTAGTTTTTTTTATGGCCATAAATGATCCTTCTGTGAAAACTCGACCCATCTTTCTTGCGAACTGAAACGAAAATGGCAGACACTTTCCCATTTTTAAAGTACTTTCCGCTGAGCTAGAATCCTGAACTTTCTACCCCAAATAGTATATTTTTTTTGTTTGACATATTGCTCAAGATCGTACGTTAAATAGTTGAATAAAAAATCATCTGAAATTCTAATACTTGTGAGAAGTAAATGTTATATTATTACGAACAATGTTACGAACGTTTTGGACATTTTAAAAACTTTCACAAAACGTGGAAACTCGAATTATACTCATCAAATGAAAGCTTATAAAATTTCTAACAACATACCTGCACGATGTATTTCAACAATGAGTAGTTCTGAAATTATAATCCAGCTTGTTGCATATACTCCTGACATGACTGCCATTTTGTTTATAAAACTTACGGTCCCAAACGGCAGATTCCGCTCTGAGCGGGCGGATAAGGGACTAATATCCGACCGCTTATATGAACCAATCAAATTACAGGATTTCCATATTCGGACCTCTCAGCGCTGCTGCCGTATAATAAATATATGTTATTTACCGGCTGGGAGGTCCGTATAGAAAAATATTTGCCCGAGGTCTTAAAAAAGGCCCGAGGCCGCAGGCCGAGGGACATTTTTGAGACCTCGGGCAAATATTTTTCTATACGGACCGACCAAAACGGTAAATAACGTATTTATTTTTTTGTTACATAATTAGATAAATTAACATAATTGAATTAAGTTGCGTAATCAAAATGACAATCACGTGATACTCAAAAGTCCAAAGTTTATCGTTCGACAATCGACAGTCGTAAACAACTGCCGACATGTAGTTTGACAAGGAAGCTTGGAACCTCTTTTTGTGATAAAAAAACATTCAAAACTTGAAGATCTAGTTACGAAGGGAAGTCAAAATGCAGTCAGTGTTTTTAAAGTTTAGTTGATAATGATTCTTCGTCGTTCTTCTTCGTCGCTTGCTCGTTTTTGGCTGTTCGCTTGGAAAGTCGCTTTCAATATTTGGCTGACTGTATGAAAATTGAAAGTGTTCTTCGAGTTTGAAGACGAAAATGCTTGTAGTAAGCCATTTTTAATTTCCAGTTTCAAGGACATGACACGATGAGGTTGGCATGTGGAAAATATTTGACTAAAAGATAAAGAATTGTAGCGGTTTTGTTGAGTTTTATAGCGGTTGGATAACAGAAGAAAGACAGTTTAGACGTTTAGCGTCAAAATGTTTCAGCTTTTCTATTTTCTCGTGGTATGACTTTATAGTATATATATACTTCTATATAGTTTCATTTAGTGATTCAAAATACTGTGTTCACAAGTTTATGTATGTTTTCCCTACCGTTTTAAACTGTTTTGTTTATAAATATCGCTCGTAAATTTTGCTTTGTCACAGTTTTCCCAGCGTTTCTTTTAAAATTCGCTGTTTACACATGAAGTTGTCTAAACCATTTGGATAATCAAAATCATATGCATCCCCGTAGTTTCTGTTCAATATATTTTTTCTGTGGCAAACAAAATAGTTATAAAAATCGATCAATTTTAATGACAGAATGGAAAAAAATAACTTTTGGACCGCGGTCCAAGATATCGTGAAATACCGCCCGCTCACGTAGCCAATCAAATTGCAGGAAAGCCTTGGATTCCGCCCGCTCACGACTAGTAAAAAAGTATATATGTTACCGCCTCAGTCTATTGGAAAACCACGCAACATATGTCACGCATACAACAACAAAACTGTTTCGAAAAAAGTGGTGGACTTGCGATGCGCGAGAAAGGGAAAACCGCTAGCGTTAATGTGCCAGAACTAAAAAGCGGTGCCCTGTTTAGCGTAAAAAATATCGGGTCAAAAATACAGCGATAAAAATGTCGCGTCAAAATTATTGCGTCAATAACGTCGAATGCTATTGATTCCGCACGAACGAACTAGGCAATGCAAGAGTTATATAATTAAATCTACAACTTCAGCTCATTTGTTTTATTGTTCACACAAGAACTACTCAACTAAACGCTTTTCTACATCTTTAAACGTAAACATAGGTATAATCCCAAGACTTACTGCAACAATTATAAGCGCTATTTATAACATAGTTCAAAGTTTGAAATCTAAACATTATAAGCCCAAGACGTACTACAACAACAATTATAAGCGCTATTTATAAGATAGTTCAAAGTTTAAAATACAAACATTACAAACTCAAGACTTACTACAACAATTATTATTATAAGCGCTATTTATAAGATATGTATGGTGGTTCGTGGTTGTGCTAATCCTAACACTGTACCAAGCCCGACCCTAATCTTAACTCCAAACGTGCCTAACCCAGTGAGCTATATATATATATATATATACCTGAAGTGTTATCTTCTGATCATTGACCAGGCAAACCAATACAAAACATGTAGACCTGAAGTTTGTGTACCTCCAGTCTTCCATGCAGAGATGAAAATTCAGCCTCACTACTTTTAGAATACAGTGAAACCTCTATTAAAAGTGCTTATAAGGTGAAAATTAAGTCTGTCTTATTTAAAAGAACACTTAAAATGACAAAGTAACATCTTTTGCAGTTTTTCTTTTCCTGGCTTCATTGTTGAGATATTTCTGGTTGTTTGGATATGCAAATTAGACATCTAGATCTCACACGTGCATAACGATTTATCGACTGAGAAGGTTATCAACCGCATCCCAGGGCCATTTGTTGGGGCTGGGCAAAGATGGAGGCCAAAAACAAAATGGGCCTGGCACAGCTGCCAAAAGTGCGCCATATAATGCCTCATTTTTTACTCGTACCCAATTTTCACAAAGTTTATAGCGCCAAGTCAGGCTTTCGATTGACTTGCAAGATTCAAGATGTCGCTCACGTTAAATGTATTCTTATACTGCGTTCGATATGCTTTGGATAATTCTAACTACAGCGAAATTATCTTCTTCTGCCACCTCAATACTAAAATACTCTTTGACTTTGTTCACCAAGTCTTTCCAATTTGTTCCTCCAGATTAAGAAAATAATTTCGTTGCCTCATATATGGACTTCGTTCTATGGCATGGCACAGAGACGACACAACTCATCATTACATATTCTTCCGACGTTTTTTTTCTGATGTTTCTCTCATTTTCATTGATTTTGAAGTTGTTTTTAAATTTGCAGCCATCACTTCTTTGTAATTTGAGCCCTTTTAACTAATGCCCGCTAGTTAGCCTGAGCGCCTGTCTTGCTTCCACCAATCAGAATACCTAAAACATCCAATGTTATCTCGACCAATCATATGTGGTGATGGTTCAGTCTGTGCCACGGCCATTTGTGGCCGCCATTTTGCTTTTGCCCGCCATCTTGGCCCAGCCCCCACAAATGGCGCTGAAGACGAGGTTGCATGGAAGGTTCTATATCTTTGCTATTATTAAACCAAATTAATTCGACCGAAGCGCGTGGGTGTGTTTCTCTCACAACACCAAACATGTAGATTTTCAAGTAATAGCGTACCGTCGAGCTGCTATTTATAGCCCATAATGCGGACAAACAAACCAAAATTGACTTCCAAATGATTGAAAATGAACCATTATCTATTGCTCGGACTGCAAGAATTGTGGGTAATAGCGGCAAATTTAAGTAGTGACGTCACCACGACGGAGCGCTATTATGTTTGATAATAGCAAAGATATATAATATTCTCCAATGGTTCATTATATACGCTAAGATGTTAATTTGTGACGTCAAGATGTTTAATTAATCAGACAACCAAGCAAAGCTAAGAATAAAAAAAAATGCAAAATATGTTACTCTGTCATTTTAGTGATATTTCAAATAAGACAGAGTTGATCATACAAATAAGACGGAGGTTTCCTTTTCCACACCTTGGTAGGAATTAATAAGGTTTTATTTTCTGTGAAGCGAAACAGTCCGTCTGAAAATACGGAAAACAACAGATTAACGCTTAATGCAGGATTAGTGCCAATCAACTTTTGAAATGTTAGGTTTCCCGCTGCCACGAGTTACGCGGAAAACATCATGCTCAAATTTTTGGAATGTCACGCGGAAAAGAAGCTCACCCAATCAGAAAATCAGAACCCTAGAACTATGGACTTTGACACCTGATATATAGCAAAAGTAATTATGGTTATTAAATGAGCTTTCCTCTAACAATAACGCTGTTTTGTGTGAAGAAAGATATTCTAAAAGTTGCGTGGCCTGATTTTCATTTCAGAGTTCTTTAAAGAATAGTTGTGTCCTTTCCAGCGATACCAGACAACGCCTTGAGCATATTTTGTGTTAGTACCACGAAGATACAAACCATTTAAGTTGGAGTAAAGACAGCTGTTGTACCACCAGGCACCTTTGAAATGCACAGCACAGTTTCGAGCACTGTCATTGTCATTATCTTTTTCTTTAGTGCTAAACTTCATTCCATTGTGCCAACCAAGTGAGTCACTAGCATCACCTTGTAAGGAGAAACAAATGCACCATGTCCGTGTAAAGACGCGTTCACATAATCCGATCTAATGTATCCAATACTCGTCAGCGTTCTTCCTCCAGTTTCTAAATACAGTCAAGCAGGTTGAGCATACGAGGCAAATCCGAGTTGTTTTAACCAGCTTGACTGTATTTATACATCGGAGGACAAACACTGACGAGTGTTGAATATAGCTTCTAAAGCGAAGACAAAATCGACCAAAATATTTGCTAAATTTGACCATAATCTTCTTCCGATTTCTAAATGCTGATTAAATAATATTTATTTATTTTAAATTTTTCTCATAAATTATTAATGAGTTTGAGAATAATCGGATCTGAAGCACCGTTTATACTATAATGTTGTCGGCACCTCTCTCCTCCGCAGAGGCTTCTATTCGCAGGCGCGCAGGCAATCGTAAAGCGCGCGGAGAACGTCGGGAAGGTCGAAAAAGCGGCGAGAAGCCTCTGCCGGATAATGTGCGGTTCTCTGGCACGCTTTGCGGTTCTCTGGTAAATGGCATGAAAACCCGACGATTTCGGAGAAATTCAGCACTCCCTTCAAGACCTAAGTATCAAAGGTTAGCATGACGATTTTCGTGAAGAAATAGTGCGATTACATGAATTTATTTGATTCTTGCTCTTATTTACGTGTCTGCCATTTTAAATCAATTTAGATGTAAACTATATTTCAATTAATTTAGACTTCTTTATTCTCTTTACGATAACCATAATGCAGAAGAAGATATAGAATGCTTTGCAATAAGTGCAGAGGAGGTTGGACAAGTGCCGCAAAGCATCATGGTCCTAACGCTAAAATTGATAAATGATTGATTCATTTGCATCTGACCGCAGACGAGGAATGAACTCTGCCCGGTGGACTAGATGCGCGAAACCTTTTGAAAACTCGTCACAGTTGATCCAGAATTGATAAATCTGATGGTCAGGAAAATGAGAGAACAATTCGTGACGATCATAGACAATTAATATGATGTGCTTTATTTGGCGTAT
Source organism: Paragorgia papillata (assembly GCA_035771165.1). Taxonomy (NCBI): domain Eukaryota; kingdom Metazoa; phylum Cnidaria; class Anthozoa; order Scleralcyonacea; family Coralliidae; genus Paragorgia; species Paragorgia papillata. The sequence goes on along the minus strand of JAWNZC010000174.1, from coordinate 1,013,295 downwards.
ATTCTTGACAATGGCGGATGGGCATTCAAGATAGTTTTCAAGGACTACTCAAGTTCCTTCGGATTCGACGCATTTTATATTACAAATAATGTAACAAATCAGAAATGAATTAGATATTTACAACAAAGAAGGATTTGGTTTTGCGGTGCAACGTGTGATTCGTTACAACTGGAGAAAAGCGTGAGGTGAGATATGAGAAATCAACATTATTTGTCGTTTAGTGGTTTATGATTTAATCCCTCTTCCTTCATCCTTACTTGTATCTCAAATTTTATAAAATTGTGAATAAAGTTAGCCTAAAATTTGTTATTCAATAACTATCTTGTATTTTTCTTTGTATTAAGGTGAATTCAAAATCCGAAATCGAGATAATTTATTTAATTGCCTCCAGAATCTATTGATAAACTTGGTATATAAACTGGGCAAATGTTCAAATATTCTATTTTAAATATATGTTCAAATATCCTAAATATATATGCAAATAAGGAACTTGAATAGAATTAAAATGTTGCTCAATATTGATCTTGGTTGCTTCTAAAGCACTACTGTACTGACACTGATACAAGTATTCAATCAGGGGCATTGTTAACATTTTAACATTGGTCCAACATTTTTGCAATGAACCACCCCACCCCCCCCCCCCCCTCCCCTGCCAAGAAAATATCAACTTTAGCGAGGGCATCAGAAAAGTTAATTAAGGTAGACAATGATGTGAATGGGTAATCGAACTAAAAGACAGACAAAGTCCAATAAATGAACTATAAGGCAGACAAAGTTCAGCCCAAGGGTGTCTGTCTTAGACAGATTTCACTGTTTATCAGTATGTACATGCAGTAGCATTCAAAGGCAAAGGGATGAATAATATCCAGGCATTTATTTAGGCTTTGAGACACAGCATTTGAATTGTATAATACTATGTGAGATAATACCTCTGTGTTAAAATTTTATTAGTTATGTCCACAATTATGCATTGTTATGTAATTATACAACTGACAACATGCAAAACTTCAAACTACATATTTGAATGTTATTTGGCAAAAGAGAATCCATCAATTTATCATAAAAATCCTGTTCAGATTGGTGCTTGTGCCCGGGCACTGGGCATGGGCAACTCAGTCTGAACACTGCCAAAGTAAGTTATTCCAACACTGACATCTGTACTGTATCTCTTCACTTCCTGTAAACAAATACGAAGTGCAATGTACTGTACAGCCAATGCCTAACTACTGCATGTATTCACTTCGTGGGTGTACAAACAAAGGGGTGGACACAAGGGCACATGCCACCCCCCCCCCCCCCCCACCCACACACACACTCTGGTTAAAGTCGGACCCCTTTTGCAACAAAAAAGCCCTTTATCAGACGACATGAGCCTCGAGGGTCGTTTTGAAGCTCTGCCGTGAAACAAGATACTTTTGAAAGTGTACACTTCCCCCACCCCATCAGCTTGCTTCCTACATCACTGACTCAGTTGAAATGGACAACTGGGGCAAAAGGGATAATAAATATTTGTAACTGAAAACACTGAACAACAACAACAAATTGTACAACAACAAATTGTAACAAATTAACAAAAAATAAAAATACTACAACTACAATATATTATTCACAATAACAATGATCAACAATAAACTACAAATAATCCACACATCAATTTTAATAATCATACTGCTGTCATCGAACACAATGTTATTTATTATATAAAAAATATATATACATATCAGGCCTGTATACATATATAACAGATCTTTAAGAAAGTTCAGTACATTCTGTAATAATATTTACAGCATGTATGTAGGCCTGATATGCACCTGAATAGTGTTTTTATACAGCGAGGTCAAGCGTTTTGGACCATAAAAACAGACAAATACCAAATTTTACTCTTTAATAATTGTCCACCACTCATTCTACAGTTACTCTAAAGAATAAAGCTCGAAATATTAGGAAACTTCCAAAATTCTTGAGAAAAAACAAGCTTTAGTTGGCGAAAGGCTCTCTTAAATTTATTAGGCGCCATCTTAGAAAAAAACGAAATACCATGGGTCGGTTCAACGGCGAATATCTCGAAAACGGTTGAGAGGTCACCGGGGTCGTACGGATAGAATCAAACATTAGACATTTCTTCAACTTATTTCGCTAAAATTAGAGAATTCGAACCGTTGGAATTCGAGATTTTTTGCTTTGAAGATTGTTGACAAACCGGAAGTGGGGTCTTCGCTTCGCGCGACACGACCTACATAAACGATCAAAACAAAGTAGAAAAAATTCAGTTACCTTGCAAAATCCTGCAGATATGGATAGTCCAACAATATATCAAACGATATCGCTGCTTTTTTAAAGAAAAAAATAAATGACAATAGCGTAATATTCGGTATTCTAAGTCCAATGCAAAAATTTCAGCCGGTCAAACGATGAGAAAATGAAGCCATTTCATTGGTCGACAGTATCACGTGACAATCACATGACACTTGTCCGGCCTCCTCTGCAATAAGTGCAAGTACGCCGGAGAAGGATTTTTTAACACCGAATTCGAAGTTGGAAAACGAACCGAATACGAAGAGATTTCAGTCAAGTAACACATCTGCGGTTCTCTGGTCATGGAGATAGCGACGATAGTTTGCACGAAGTACAATGTTTTCTTCAAGATCTAAGTCTAGAATGTTGTTCTGGACGTTATTAGTTCTGAATTCTTCTATGGAAATCACCTGCGGAACGAATCAAAAAATAGGTACGCAATGCGTACATGTGACTACCGCTGTTAAGCACAGAAAGAGATATAGACTTAAGAAGCAATGCATGAAAATATGTGAAAAGCAGAGACACACAAAAAAATTATAGTTCAGTATTTTAAATCATTTTATACATGTATTGCTAATTTGAACATGGCACATACATGTACTATACATACATCTTTACTGGCTGTTTCCAAAACAGCATATATTTCCCCCAAGTTTTACATGAAGTGAACTTGTAAAATTCAGATTTTTGTACAAAGCCTGGATAGCTTATCTGGTGGATAAATCCTAGCTACAGAACCACTCTAGTGGTGCTTTGAACCCAATTAACTTTTATACACTGAACAACACTATCAGGTACATAACTATTCAGTGGATAAAATTTTATATTAGATTGTTCAAAGCATGATTAGTGCTGTTGTTTAGCTAGAACTTATCAACTAGATAAGCTATCTCATCTTTGTACAACTCACCCCAGATCATATACATGTAGATTATTTTTGTGGAAACACCACGTAAAATATTTATAGCATTTCAGTCTGTTGACTCAGGCCGAAAGCTTACCAAATAAATATTCTTCATGGTGTTTCCACAAAAATAAGCTATATTACATTATCGCCATGAAAACTTTCAAAGAATTAATCACCCCAGATAAATATCAACATTGTGTTCCAAAACAACATTTTACCTGTCATATTTATGCACATCACTAACTTTTTGTGATTCTGCCAATATTTTAAATAAGACAGTACAACAATACTCAGTATTGTAGTTTCAACAGATATATTTCTTCATTTCAAGGCTTTCAACATATTCAAGGCTTTAAGTTTCCCAACACTTCACAATAGCTTTTCAACAATTTATCAAAATATACAATTGGTGGCACTTACACACCAGATTATAGAATATTTTAGTACTTTCACAAGAGTCAGACTTCTGGTGTATCTACTATTCTGTGGTCAGACCGCTGTTGCAGGTCTGGTGTGCACAAACTTTGGTTTCTTAATTTTATTATACAAGATATTGAACAACACCTAAAACAAGTAAACAAAGCACCAAGTCAAGGTTTTGTAATGTCTATGTAACAGCCAACATATTTTGTCAGCATGTAGTGTAAATACAGGGCACTGTAATATATATACTTCTCAAACTCATTAATAATACATAAACCAAACACATAGGAAAATCATAAGCTTATGTGATCAAACACTTGGATAGATTAAGCCAACTCTTACCTCAAACTTATCTTAAAATACTGATTCATTTGACAACTGATTCATTTCCTGATTTGTTTGATCTTGAAACACTTGGAAGTTATGTTTGATCTAATATCAAAACACCTAGCTCGAAGTTACACTTCTCACTCTTAGTGTATGATATTAAAGAAATACCAAATGGTTTTCCGTGTTTGGATACTCTGATCCAAACACGCGGGGAATTGCGAGACTGGAGAAAAGCGTAACAAAACACGAGCCGTAGGCGAGTGTTTTTAGCTTTTCGAAAGTCGAGCAATTTCCCAAGTGTTTGGATAAGAGTCTCCAAACACGGAAAAAACCATTTGGTATTTCTTTTATAAAATAATCACAAGTGAATATGATATACTGTCCGACATTTTCAAAAAATCGTTTTGGCGGGAATTTTCCGTGTTTGGATACTCTGATCCAAACACGACAATTGACCAATCAGGGCTCGTGTAGTATACATGTTATTTTATAAATACATGTACTGTTCATGCAGTATAAACATGAGTCACTCTGTCACTGACCAGTGAGCACAACACACAATTCAACCAAAATTAAACTTTAAAAACTTATAAAGCGATCTTATCATTATAAATCATTTACATCAAAGACTTTTGCGTATATTGACAATTTCTTCGATAAAAGAAGGTTGAAGGCCCAAATTCTAGCGAACTTTAATTAGCTGAATATTTCTAGTACTGCTATAAAGTACCGAAGCTAGTACGAGGTTGGCTTTGAGATATAAAATTTGTTTCTGATCAAGTATTTATAGATTGTGTATATAGTATATAAGATATTAAACAACGTCACAGTTTTGAAACTATTTCTTACCTTGTATAAACTGATCAATGACAGAAACCGTTCCAAGAAGAAAAGATTTGCAAAGTAATAATTAACACTTTTCAAAAATCAAAACAGTCATCGAGAGAGCAACCAAAAATATGCAAAGATGAGATTCACTTCAGTTTATTCCCACGAAAACAACTCGAGTACTCCTCGAATACCTGGCGATCAATGGCGATCTTCTCGACTACATGGCGATCGTGCCGAATATCTGGCGATAGCTGTCGAGTATGACGTAGGTGAGGTCCAAGACAAGCACTCAAGCAAGATTTCGCCGATATTATGGCTACCGCTGACAAGTCAGCGGTAGTCACAAAAATTCGAAACGCTGCCAGACTGACAAACGTTTTAATATCGAACGTTGAATCGTTGATAAACAAAGCCGACGAACATGCAGCGCTGGACTTTCTACATTACACCACTACATTACATGCACTACGTGTATACGTGCAACTTTTCATAGGTAAGATCTATGTTTACAACGGTTCAGTGTCTTTTGATATAAACTTTCTCGGGTAGCGTTTGTTTACATGTTTGATTGCATAATTCAAAACTGGAAAATCCTGTCCTTGTGTAACAATATTAAAATTCTCGAGTTGAGAATTGTCTGCCAGCAATTTAAATTGTCTTTTGTTCACAATTTATGGATTTCCAACTTTTCCGTAAGTTAAATTTAGTTATATATTCAAATTCCCAGTCTGGTGCCTAGTCCATCACGGAATTTAGGCGCCATATTGACAACATTATCTGGCAGAGGCTACTTTTCTTTCCCTCTTCCCATCATTCCTCGCGCGTCTTCTCCGCCTCCGAGCCTCTGCGGAGGAGAGAGTGTCGGCACGACACTGCCAAATTACAGCACGGGTACCTCTTGTTTTCGGCACGGCACGTTTAGACCAACCAATTTGCCGTGCCGTTTTAAAAATTGCGACCAGTCCCCAGTTTTCAATCCAACATGGCGTCTGTTGACACAACAAAGACTATTCCGTAGATTTATTATAAAAGCAGAAATAGAAGACTTACAATTACAAAGATATTGGAACAATGTAAAGCGAGTCAGCGAATGCCCGAGAAATTGAAGCCCAGTACAGGAAAAAGAAAATCCTGTTAATTGCCTTTTATCTACTTGTTATGAACGTACCAAGAGAACGATCATTGTGGATGCATCCTCGAACAGTTGCCTGGGTTTTTTTCTGGCTGATCAATTCTATATCAATGTTTTATACTCCGACGATTCCTGGAACTAGTAAATTCGGGCATGCGCAGTTTCATTTCTTTTCTGGCACGGCACTGCCGAGCGTTTACATTTGTACTAAAAATGGCACGGCACTCCAACTTGGGTGCCGAGACCGACCATTTCGGTAGTGCTCGGCACGGCAAAAATTATGGGCACGGGTGCCGATATTAAAACAGGGCTGCATCGTTTACACTGAAAAAATAGTGTAATATCCTGCCCAATGTATTGGCATTAATACGATATGGACAGCAACTCCGGCCTGGAAGAACCCTGACCGGAGAGCGAAGGAGTGACCGGAGAGCGAAGGAGTGACCGCAGATTCGACTCGGCTTGGATATTTTCATCCACGTGTTCATCCACGGATTTCTTGCAAGTGCCAGCGGAGAGAATGGTCATCCACTTATATATATTAATGAATTCCCTAGGGCATAATTTCCATATTCAAATTGACTTTGAATAGGAGTGCCGTGCCCCCCAAAAAGCGGCACCCGTACCGAGATTTCAGCTGTGTCGTGCCGAAAACGTGTAAACCGTAATCTTCCGATTTCTAAATAATCAGATCTGAATCTCCTTTTAATGTAGGTGATTTACATATCAAAGTAAAAACTGTAGCGTTCGCCAGCAAACTACTCGGCACTCTTGTAAGTCAAAGTAGTGTGACGTATCTCTCTGACGAACGACCTTCGCTCGAATCACATAATCTACGTCCCATATTTCGGTAGTATACCCAACCTTACTATATTTCAACTCTTGTAAGTCATTCTAGTCAGTCACATAAATACATCAGCACAATAGTCGGATCCGATTATTCAGATCGTGTGAAGGCGCTATAACAAGACCTATACCATTTTGTACAATAGCCAAAGTCTTCGCGAGACAAGTTTCTACAATCGTCGCACACAGTAGAAAGCAATTCTTCTGCAATACTGCAATTGTGGCGACTTGTCTTGTACAAATTTGACCAAGCGTACGACACGTTTCAATTTTCTAATACGCAATTACAAACAAATATCTTTGCACCTTGTTCATAACTTTCTCAAATAAAACGTTTCTCACCTGTATAACCTGCAACTGCCAACTTATATAGACCCGTTTCATCTGCCATGGCAAATGTGTTGTACTTAGCGTAACGTGTCTGCTTTTCAAAATCTTCTAGATCAACTCTCAAAACATCTTGACCACTCTCTGACAAACGATTTATCTTGTCCAGTCCAAGCCAGAACTCTCCACTGAGATTACCAAATCCATTTTTGTAGTCAGTCCAATTTAGATAAAAATCTTCCCTTCCGTCCATTCGTCTTTGAAAAACAGTCCAACCTCCTTGATCAGTTGTCATGTCACACCTTACATCAAAAGCTCCTTGATCATCTGGATCAATTGTGTACACGCCATTTTCTTTTACTCCGCTTTTGTACAAACCAGCACAACTTTTCCGCAGTACTATATGTAAATATTAAGTAGAAGAATGTCACAAATATTTAAAAGTGTAAATCCAACTTAAATGTGCATATGTTGTTGTACTGTAAAGACACATCTAGAGCAAATATATAGCTACAGGGAAAACGTAATGTGTCTATGGTATGTGTCTCCAAACATTTTATCACTTCCCATAACTAGAAGCTCTCTCGATGATAAGCATACTCGCGGCATTATAGCTGTATAAGCAATTATATGTATTTGACGTTTTAAAGGCGAATAACTATCCTAATGATTTCTTTAAAAAACTGTTTAATTAAAACCAGTTACACCACCACCACCACGCAAAAACACTGAGGATGAAATTTCAATGATGGGTTTTTCGATTGTTCCGTACATTCAAGGAAGTATGGAACCAATTAAAAGAATCTTAGGTAGTTTCAACGTAAAAGTTGCTCAAAAACCTTTCTTAACCCTAGGTCATATTTTTGCAAAATCTAAGGAACGTATTGTGAAAGAACAGAGAAAAGATGCTATTTATTCCATTCCGTGCAATGACTGCAATCAGGAATATATCGGCCAGACAAATCGTCAGGTTGGCACGCATTTAAAAGAGCACCAAAAAGCGGTTTTCTTTTTAAAAAAGGAAAATTCTGCTTTGTCGGGGCACGCGTGCAAAACGAACCAAGAGATGGTGTGGGATAATTCAAAAATTATCCCTACCAATCCACGGTATCACCAAAGACGTCGTTTGGAGTTTGGCACATGCATCAATAGCGCCCACGCTCCGTTAAATCTACTGCCGGAAGCCTATTTACATCTTGTTGACAGGTAACGTCATCAATGGTTCTATGAGAGTATAAATATGTGTCCTGTTTTCACAACGATCACCGCGGGGGCGGATCCAGACTGTTGCAACTGTTTCAAATGCAACAGTCAGATTTTCCAAATAATAATAAAATATTAGTTTCTTTAATATCTTAATTAGATCAAATTTCCACTGACATCTATTTTCGGAACACATTGATTTTTAATATCTTCGGAAGAATTCAAGATACATAGAAGTTCGTTTGCTTTGGATGTGAGCGCAAATAATTCATGCTTGCTCATCGCGATTGTATGCATTAATCTTTTCAGCAATCACTGAGTCAGATCACCCTGAAGGTGCATCAGTTCTAAGTTTTTGCAACAGTTATGACGTATACAGATTGCAAAATGGGCTATATTTAGTATCTTTGAAACAGTTGGGCCAATTAACTGGGGGCCTAACCAATCCAAACACAGGCTTATGAAACAATTTGCAACAGATTACCCAATGCGTCTCAGTAGAAATTACCCCTTGAGTGATATTATGTAGTGCGCTGAATGCGGTCTTGTTCTGTCCTTGCAAAATGGCTTCCACAACAGCTGTTGAACGTACTTCATGGAAGTTACTCTTCGGAGGAAAAGAAGGACGAGTTGGTCGCTCTTAGACACGAGTGCGAACAGTATCTTCAGGAAGAATTATAAAGGAAATATGGAGAACCAGATGTTCGAGTTGCTTTGTGCCATTTTTCAAAGCTGCAATTCCCGCAAAGCCAGCAATCGCGCTGCGTGAATTATTATCCAGTGAGGTAAGCTCATGAATATTTAATATATTTAGACGAGTACCATATGCTAATTCCAAAATATATACAATTGTATTGCCTCTTTGTGTTTGGTATAAATTGCACGACTTGCTGTTATGTTTCATTATTAATATTTACAGGGATGATAGATCGAGTGTAATGTATAATATGTATTGTAAGATTGCGAAATATGTCGTCATTTTTTGCCGTGTTTCACGCGTTATTCTGTTAGAAATTTGCGTCTTGCTTGCTTTAAAATTTAGGTAAAAACTTGTTCAGAATGCAGGAAATGGCGTTTCCGGGGGTTCAGATTTCAAAAATTTCCGGGGGGTCATAGCCCCGGACCCCCCTAGTTTGGTGTCGTCCCAAATTTTAAACAGTCAGATTTTTCACTGAATCCGCCCCTGGACAGATAAGTACTAGCATATTTATGACAACTTGAAAACTATTCATTCATGTTGCATAACATGCGCTTAGAAATCTCTGCTAATTATATCTACTGATCTACGTTTATAATAATAGAATAAATTATATTATTATAAACGTAGATCAGTAGATATAAATAACTATTTTACCTTTTTTTACCTTACCTTATTTATAAATAACTATTTTACCTTTTAAAGTGTTTTTCAGCCCCAAATTATGGCGGTAAACACGTAAAACAGTAAAGAAAAAAGTGTTTCTTTACCTTTACTTCGTTTTAGTTTGCTTGGTTTAGCTGGACAATACAAACTATCATCGTTCTAAAAATATGTATAGGAATAAAAACCTTTCATCTACAAACGAGTTGAATTTATAAACGTTTCGTTGTTCTTAAAAAACCTCAAGCCCAAGGACGAACACAAGCATAAGCACAAGCAAACCACAAGCCAAAGAACAAGCCCTGTGCAAAAGCACGTGCGCAAGTGCAAACGCAAACACAAACACAAACACAAGCCAAAGCAAACACAAGCAAAGGCACAAACTAAAGCAAAAGCACAAACACAAGCAAAAGCACAATCAAAGGGATAAGCACAAGAAAAATCAAAGCACAAAGACAAGCATAAGGAAAATCACAAACACAAGTAAAACCAAAGGCAAAATTTGACAAATTTACCATCTCCTCCTCCCAATAGTCAAAGTCTTCAGCAACAACAAGTTTTGATCTATCACAAGTCGCAGTACTATTATTCAGCTGACATTTTCTTTCAGTTTTTGAACTCGTTCCGTAATTAACAGATTTACATTGAGGTATTTTGGCCATACAAAGCCGTGTGCAATCTATCTGATCAGAAGCAGTTTCTTCTTTTATCCGAGACTTCTTTAAACGATGTCCTTTATTTAGAATAATAAAAACACAAGTGTTAGGGATTATATAGATAATTCAGGATAAAATATTATAGATAAAATAATTTATTTTACAAGATAGAGCCGGGTGGAGCATGGTAGGTAAAAATGCAACAAGATGGAGGAAGTCTACGAGTCGAGTCTAGGAGAGTCGAGTTTAAGAGAGTTGAGTTGAGTTGACTGGAGTGCATTGGAGTGCAGTACAGTCGAGATGAGTGGAGTGAAGTGCGGTAGAGTAGAGTAGAGTAGAGTGGAGTGAAGTGGAGTGGAGTGGAGTAGTAGTAGTGTGAAGTGGAGTAGAGTAGAGTAGAGTTGAACAGATAAAAGTAGAGAATGAAAAGACACGAACAGCAAGTTGAAGAAGAGTTGAAGAACCTACCACGAGTAAGAACATACTGCGTCTGTTTACATCCATCCGATGCTTCGGAACAAGTGGCCAAAGTTGAAACTATCACAAATACCAGTGTCCCAATAGCAAGTCGTCTTGGAAAAAAGCCTTGATTACGTTTTTCAAACGGCATTGCGTCCTTTTACGATTTTTTGCCGTATTACCGTTCAAAATATCTCTCAATGTCTCTCTCAATAACCGTCCGTCGAAAGTTCGAGATTCTTCCCCAAATTCACAATCGGATTCTGAAATGAAATTCAAAATATTAGTCTTTAATTTATTCCAGTCTGTCTATTTACTTAAATGTTTGGGATTTTACAATATGCTACCATATGGACTTTGTTTTGTGTTGTATTTTTTTAGATAATTATTGAAAAAAATATATTTGGCTTAAAGTTACCTTATATACCTTTATGTGTGTCTCCAGTTTAAAGAAGATACATTAATTTACGCATTATATAAAAACTTATAAAATTTGCAATTGCAACTTGCGAATAGATTTTAATTTTACTAAAGGAACGATTTTTTCACGATCCCTCTAGATGAATGCCGAGATCGACTTTAACACGCTTTAACTCAAAGCGGTTTTTATTACATGCACAATATACTTTTGATATGTTAGTATACTTGAAAAAATTAGTCTATGTAGCAATACGGGGTTTTCTATAAGAAGTCCCGCGAAATTCTGCTTCAGATCGAACCTTATTCAAATCCATCTACTCTCTTCTTCGCTATTGTGCCAACGCAGCCCTGGTGGGACCCAGATCAATCTAAATTTTAAAATCTAGAGTAAACGGTTCTATACTTTGAAACATTATTTTATAAATGTCAACTAGTTATAGAACAACTTACATTATTAGTATTGCTCTTTAGAAAACCAGCCTTCGTTCCTCAAAAACACTTCTCGTTATGGAAATTTAGCCAAACGCTTCTGGCTTTTAGATGTGTTGTAATAATTATCCTATTTCCTGTTCATAAATATTTGAAAAGGCAGACTGCGCATGTTTCAGAAAATTGACTATAGTTCGCAAATACTGCTTCAAATTTATTGAAACATATTTAAAAAGTTGACATAAAATGATTAAATTAAATTAAATTAAATTAAAGACTAAGTAGAATAGAGAATATGTTTGGTTATCTTCCGTACACAATAAATGTAGATGGAGTTAAAATTCAAAGCCAACGTATACGCATGTACATAAAAGTTGTTTTGTAAACATCAGTTTTTAAAAATTTATACAATGCAAATTTTTTCTTTGTTATATTAAACTATATTATAGCGTAAAGTAGCTGACAAAATTTTAACGGAAAATAACTTTAGTACCTGGAAACCTTGTCAAATTCAAAATTGCCCGTTGTCGGAAATGCCTTCCGAAAATGTCACGTTTAAAAGCTTATAGTTCTTGAAATACACTGAATTTCTCAACAAAACTTTATTTTACTTACTTTATAATCTACTTTTAGTTTTGTGTCGATTTGTGTCTAAGGCACATTTTATAAAATGTAAAACGTAATAAATACAAAAGACAAATAGCTAGAATTCATTTTGTTTTGTTTTACTACCTCCGCCAGAAGGTTATGTTTGTTTACATGTTTGTTTGTCTGTAAATACTATATATCTCAAAAAGAATTGAACCAATTTCGATGTAACTTTGCAAAAACGTTGCCCGCATACCAAGCACCAACCCATTAAATTTTCGTTTACTTGAGTTAAGAATTGGATAAAAATTTTATACAAATTTGATGGAAGGTTCTCCGTGTAAAATAAATGAATAAAAAATAATTAATTGCGCTCAGTGTCATATTATGCTAAGTTTTAAGTGAAAATTTTGTTGAATAAACAATTAGTATAAATACACAGGTGATTATAGAAAATCACCCCCGCTGATTGGTCGAGCTACTTCGGATTAATTCTCGATAATCACCTACAGCGTTTATTCAAAATGGCCGCCAGCCAAGTTATCAAAGCGACAGACGATGAAATTAACAATTTTAAGTCTCGGTTATTATACACCAATATTCACCTCGCCTTCGGCGAATAATTGTTATATAACAATAATAGACTTAACAGATTCATTGTTTTCGATTTGATATTTATCTTAAGGTTTATACGATAAACCAGCTGTGCAGTGAAAGATACGCAAAGTTTGTTATTTCTTTTTTTTTTTAAACGTGTACAATTAAGCACTTTATTTATACACGTATAGGTCTGCTAATCCAGCCTGGTAAATAGCGGGGATGGCTCGTTTCTCTTAATAATCCGCTAGCAGAGGTATGCAGCCTCTGTGTGCCTTTTACTGCGTTTGCACTTACGGCAAACGTCAAGAACATTTACACTAGACTGTTATACTTGCTATTGAAAAAAAAAAACAGTCTAAATATATACTACCTACAAACCGTGGTTTGAAATAATGGAGACTTCTTAAGCGCTAAAGTTGTCATTGGAAATACGCTTTGCAGACGCTTCTTTTTATTACTCAAAAATGGCATACTGCATGAGTGCTCTTTTTTTGAAATATAAAGCTAGATCCAAAACGTATGTTTCCCTACCTTTTTAAAGATCTAAAGCTACTAACACGTAATATATCGGAATAAAATCGGAAAGTTTCTTACTGTCGTCGGAAGAATAGATGTCCGAAGTTTATTGTCGATTTCAGTTCACTTTTCAACGCGCGGTTCGGAAGTTCGTTGCCAAGTATCGAATTACGTTTCTAAGTTCAGAAGTTCATTACGAAGTTCGATTTCACGTTCGAATGTCCGATTCGAAGTTCGCATTTACGGAAAACCTTCGGTCGACCAGAGTTTCTTTTGATATGATTTCTTTGGGAAAATAATTATGTTGTTAATCATTCTGCAATTCCATATTACCAACTGTATAGCTAAAGAATGGTGCAAAGCTGAACTTCGAATCGAACATTCGAACTTCAAATCGAACAAATTTCTGAATTTAGAAACGTAATTCAATACTTGGCAACGAACTTACGAACCGCGCGTTGAAAAGTGAACTGAAATCGACAATAAACTTAAATAGTTCTTGAACTACACCGAATTTCTCAACAAAACTTTGTTTTATACTTACTTTATAATCAACATTAACTTTTCGTGTTTATTTGTGTTTAGGGCTCGTTGTATAATATATGTATAATTTATTATATATAGGTGAACTTGTTTTTATTTCATTACGCCAAATGGCTCACGTTGAGCGGTTGCTGGGAGGTCAAAGAAAAGCGGTAATGCACTTCCAGCACTGTAGGAGAGCATTACACCCTTTTTAATAGCCTGCATGTTTTGGCAGAAAATTTCTGAGTTGATTTGAATGAAAGTAAAAGAGAATTAGACAATTTGGTTGGAACATTTTAAACAATAAAACGTCCAGGAATATTAGGGTTCCCTTTTATAAAACCTACTTAATTAAAAGCGCGGAAAATGAATGTTTAACAGGTGTAAACATGAAACAAAACGAACAAAAATAAACAAGACGCCTGGTCAGGCGTTCACTCGGGCTACTGCAAAATCGCAATGAGTACGTGGAGGTGTTTTGCATAAAAGGTTATAAAAGGTACTGTTACTGTTATGAAAGCTGCAATCACACACATGCGCAGGTTATCACATATACAGTGGCATAGCCAGGGGGTAAAGGAGCAACCCCTCCCCCCATGGTCTTTAAGACTGTTCTATTGCAACTTGAAATCCATGGACAAACTTGTAGGGGGAGGGGCACTTGTTTTTAAGGCAAAGTGAGTAGACTAATAATGTGTTAAAATGTCTCCAACTTGTTTTTACATTTACGAAGTTTTTATATTTATATTCTGACGTGCATCATTCAATGTTCTTGTTTGATAACAACAAAATTATGTAATTTAAGGCTTTAAAAATGGAAAAATGTTCAGGGGGGGCATGCCCCATCCCCCTTAGGAGCTCGAGGTTCTTGCTCCCCAAGATCCTGGCAATCTATTATTCTATTAATGTCTACAAAAGTCAAAACACAAGCTAATTCTCCAATAGAAAACGCAATTCGCAATACACAAAACACGATTTATGATTTGATATTTATGTTAAGGTTTATACAATAAACCAGCTGTGCACTGAAAGACACGCAAAGTCCGTTATTTCTTCTTCTTCTAAAGACGAGTGCAATGAAGGACTTTATTTATACATGTGTGTAGATCTGGCAAGCTAGCCTGATTAGCGTGGCTCGTTCTCCTAATATCCCGCTGGCAGCGAAGTGAGGCGAACGTCTAGAACATTTACACTAGACTTTTATATTTGCCATTACAAAACAACTCTTAATATAGATTGGCTAAAAACTGTGTTTTGAACTAATGGAGTCATATGGCTAAACTTAGCGTTGCCGTGTTTGCTTAATGTATTATCATGCGAGAGCAGATATAAACATAATTATAAACTATTAACGTGTCGAACAACTTTATCTTTTTCACTGCATCTATAGGGCCTGTTTATCATGATACCCGTATGCCGTGATGTCCCACTGTGCCGGAATCTCGGCTTGTAGATAATTTACTGTTATTTTCCAAGTTACGTTTATATGGAGACCGGGACGTGCCACCTGACCGGGACCCCGGTGGGACCCTGGTCAGGCGGGACAAATGTTTGTCCATATAAACGCGATGGGACGCAAATAGACCGGGATGAAGTTTACTGAACTGCAATGCTTGTAACTTGGAATATTACGGTCAGAATTTCGTCTACACGAAATAACTTCTATAATATAGTACAATTAGGATGAGTTTTTGCTCTTTTGCTCCACTTCCTTAAATTCCCCCGCTTTTTCATCCGGGATGAAATTCGTGTCGGTCAACCGGGACGGACACTTTTTTTTGCTCCATATAAACCCGGAATGAAATTTATCCCCAGCCACCGCGACATCCCGGTACACTGGCATCATATAAACTGTAAAAACAGGGGTGTTAAAACAACACACTACACGCGTGCTATATTGCTTCAAGTGCCTATGAAACGAAAATCAAGTTTGTCTTATTTAAAAGAACACTTAAAATGATGGAGTAACATATTTTGCAGTTTTCGGTTTCCTTGCTTCGTTTTTGAGATATTTCAGTTTGTCTGATATGCAAATTTAACTTATAAGATAACTTTACGTCACTCTTTGCACAATGAGCGCAAAACATTATTGTTATATTGTCAAAGAAAAACACTTAAAATTTACAGAGTCTGTTGTAGGAGAAACACTCGCACATGGCTCCAAATTCGCCAAATGCTTTTGTTCGATAATAACAAAGATATACTTTTCACAAACTGTGACGTAAAGTTATCTTATTGGGCTTTCCATTTGCACGGTCAGACCGGTCGGACCGGAAATTTTTTCTCTGGATTATTCTGGGTTAATGGGAAGACCGGGGCCAAGTTGTCGTCCTCAGACTCCTGCTTTGTTTTGTATTGCTCTGCTGTATCTTGACAATATGGAGGACGAAAATTTTTTTTTATGTTATTTGGATGCTTTTTCGAAAATTTCGAGGAAAACTTTTCTCTTTTATGTTCAGAGTTACCGTAAAATGTAATAGCAGTACTTAGATCCCTAAGCAGGAGAAAATTGATGAGAAACGAAATGTTTTCGAAGAGGTAGTTCCGCGATATCAACTCGACGAATCCAGGAATCATTTTCGTTTGAAAAGATGTACTGTTGAATCCCTAGTAAGGGTCGTTGTTTAAACAGGTTGCCTTCCCCCTGAAAACGCGGCCAGACGACCTGTTATTAATCCGACAAAGCAAGTTTTAGTTGCAGTATGGATGCTAGCAACTCCTGAATGCCACCGAAGTGTCGCCGATAGGTTCAACATTACGATGAGCAGTGTACATCGGTGTTTGCATAGGGTCTGTAAAGCTCTGGTCAGCGTGAGGACTGATTTTATTATTTGGCCACAAGGTAAGAAATGTGTATTTACAAAGAAATGTGTTACTTAATTTATTATCCAACTGTCTGAAATAAGGGGTGTCATTAACTAGGCTCAGGGGGTAATGTCATGGGTGTGATATATTGGTAACTTCATTACATGTATTTAATATCTATATTTTCGAGTATGTATGTTTTAAAAAGTATACCCTTGAGAACTCCATCAATTTTAGAAAACTATTAAACCCCTAAAGAATTCCATAAAATGAAGTTATCCCCTGTAAGAATTTTATATAATAGAAAGAAACCCCCCTGAAGAAATGTAGATTTCCTGGATGGGGGGGGGGTTGGTTTAAATGGAATGAATAGACCATTTATATTATTAATATACAATATTTCAACAGTGTTTGTTGTTTTAACACTGTTTTTTAATTATATTCATAAGGTGCCAAGGCCAATGAAATAAAGCAGGGTTTTGAAGAAAGAAGAGGTTTTCCCCATGTTATTGGTGCTCTAGATGGGACACATATCCAAATAAAAACACCCAGTGATTATCCTGATAGTTAACTACCTGAATAGAAAAAGATCTCATTCAGTAATTTTGCAGGTGACCAAATACATATTAATATTTTGAGGCATTAAGCAAGCCTTTACACTGGATTAAATTAGCCTGTCTAGCCTCTTTTGTAATTTTATTTTTTTGAATTATTAAAAAAACAACACACATAATGAGGCTAGAAATGCTAATTTAAACCCACATAAATTTGGTAAAATAATTATCATGTATTAATCAAAATGAGTACAGAATGACTACAATGAATCACACGGACCAGGCTGATATTTATTTTTATATGTTACAGGGAGTCTGTGCCCATGACCTCACATTTACAGATGTGTATGCAGGTTGGCCAGGGTCAATACATGATTCTCGAGTACTGACAAATTCCCCATTGTATGCTAAAACTATGCAAAACCATCAGAGGCTGTTTCCTGGTGATGCTCATGTACTTGCAGATTCTGGTTACCCTTTGTTAAGGTATCCAATGTTATTGACATTTGAATAACAAAAAAGTGTGAGTGAATATCAGAAAGCATAATATACTATTCTGTGCTATTAATTAAATTTAAGTTAGTACATAGACAAACAATTTACTGTATATAGATAAGCAACATGCAGAGTGGAGGTACAGGTGTAATAGTAACATTGGAAATTTACTTATATTCAGGTAGGTGATGGTACCGTATAAAGACAATGGGCATCTAACAGCATCACAGCGAACATACAACTTCAAACAGTCCTCAACTAGACAAGTCATCGAGCGGGCATTTGGTTTACTAAAGGGGAGATGGAGGAAATTGTTTTACTTGGACATCCTTTGTCGGAAGAAAATTGTTTCAGTGATTATTGCAGCATGTGTTCTGCACAACTTCTGTTTAATGTTAGAGGAAAACTATGAAGAATTTATTGATGATGACATCAACAGATGACAACATGAATGTCAATTGTGAACATGCAAACAACCAAGAGGCTGCAGTAAAAAGAGATGTTCTTAGGGCTTATCTTTCGTAGTGTTACTGACATTATAAATTCTACACAAAAACCAATGGTGTTTAACAACAACTTATTTATTCCATAAACTGATTGAAATTTTACACCATTTCTAAAAATTCACTTTCAAATTAACTTTTAAAAAATAATTAAACAGTAACTCAACAATATAAATATTAAATACAATGTTTGATAATTTATCATTGAAATGTATATAATAAATATTAATAGAATACATAAACGTGCAAGTAAAACACAAATAATCAGAAAGATGACTTATGCTTCGTGCTGTCTCTCCATTAATGTAAGAAATCTGTTCATTACACCCATTTTATCATCATGCATTTTCTTCAGCATATCCATTCTTTCTTTTTCCTTTGTTTTGTTTTCTGTGCTGTAGTCATTTAGAAATTCAACAACAGCAGTCGAGGTAGACCTGCTTTTTCTTTTCTTCTTTCTACTCCCTTCTTCTTCTTCTTTTTCTTCTTCTTCAAGCTGGCTACTGATTTCATCCTCATCGCCATTGGTACATGTATCTCTTTCTTGTGGTAAATCCTTCATACTACTCATTATGCAGACTGGAACAACGTTTGGATTGTACCCATAACATTGTCCATTAGATCGTAGAATTCCCATACCTTTAAGTTATTTCCAGACTGGTTGTTGTAAAACTTTACTTCTTTGTACTTTTTCTCAAGCTTTTTCCACTTGCTTTGGCACTGTTCACCAGTGGTGAAAACACCCTCGACTGCATCGTTAAACTTATTCGCAATTCGATTCCAAATTGTTTTCTTTCTTAAGACGCCAGTGTGAAACAGTTTGTCGCCTTCTTTTCTTATAGAGATTAACAATTTGACATTTGGCGTAGTCCATTTAGTTAATAATACAGGGAAGGCAGACTCCAAGCATTGCTCTGAAACAAATCAAATCGAAAGGCGACCGGCAAAACAGCCGAGATCTCGGCATGCCAGGATGAAAATATTCCCATATAAAACTCTCTTGCAGGGTAACTCGGCTAGCCGAGTTGAATTCGTCACAACAGTGCACGCGCCACTTATGAAGACAATCGGAAACTACTCATGGAATGTGAAACCATTATAATGCGTGGGCGGCTTTGCCGAGTAACTCGTCTCATATAAACACTCATCTTTTTTCAACTCGGCATGCCGGGTAACTCGCCTAGCCGGGTAACTCGGCTCCATATAAATAGGCCCTGAAAGATCTTCCCTTCTCAACAAAAGATCGGAATTAATCACCAAAAGTCGTCACGAAAACAAGTTTCTCTCCACCAATCACAACACAAATTCTTCTACCCAACAACAACCTTGATAAGCAAGTACATCGCAACAACCAACCATTCAGTCTGATGATCGCAATAGCGTGAAACTCTTAGTGACTGTTTTTATCCTTTTTACCGTTTTTAAATATAACTTTGTTCTACACTTGTATTGAACACTTTTTTGACTGAAGTGAATGACATTTAGTTGTTTATTCTGTTCGTTTAGAGAGAGAGATAGAGAGAGAGAGAGAGAGAGAGAGAGAGAGAGAGAGAGAGAGAGAGAGAGAGAGAGAGAGAGAGAGAGAGAGAGAGAGTGAGAGAGAGAGAGAGAGAGAGAGAGAGAGAGAGAGAGAGAGAGAGAGAGAGAGAGAGAGAGAGAGAGAGAGAGAGAGAGAGAGAGAGAAAGAGAGAGAGAGAGAGAAATATATACGCATAAAGAAAGTTTACGTAGTAAAATAGAGTGGTCTACAGTGTCAAAAGCTTTTGAAAGGTCAAGAAAAACAGCAGAGTTTAATTTACCAACATCCATATTAGCAAACCATTCCTTAGTTGCGACCAATAATGAGGTTGTAGTAGAGTGAAGGCTTCGAAAACTTGATTGATATTTAGATAATAAGTTAGATGACTGCAGGTAGTGAAGCAACTGGTTATGAATAAGTCTTTCAAAAGCTTTTGCAATGGGAGATAGAACGAAGATTGGTCTATAAATGTTCAATTCATACTTAGCATCTGCTTTATAAATGGGAGTAACTTTGGCTCTCTTCCAGTCATACGGGAAAATCCCCGCACGAATGGAAGTATTGAATGTGTGACAAAGCGAAGCAGCTATTATTGCAGCCGCTTCTTTTACAAGGCGACAGGGGATTTTATCTAAGCCAGTCGCCTTATCTGTTTTAAGATTATTTATTACGATTTTAACATCAGATGGTATTATTTCAGTAAACGTTAACGTGTTACTCATTGGAGCTATATATTGCTCAAAGCTTTTGCTTGAGGTAGGTAATTTTGATGCTAAGTTAGGACCAATCTCCGTAAATGTTTGTTAAATAATTCGGCTATTTGTTCCGGATTGGTATGTGCGGTCTTATTCATAGTTACGGTTTGCACATTAAGTTCAGACTTAGTGTTTCTTGACATAACTTCATTTATAGTGTTCCAAGTTTGTTTTGGTTGTCCAAAGGTTTCATTAAAACGGTTATAATAATATTCTTCTTTAATTTTCTAAATTTCATTGTTTAAAGAGTTTTTTAATTGCTTGAAGTTAGCCCACTCAACTGGATCGCCTGTTTTTGGTAGCCACAGCTTTTAATCTATCACGCTCAATCATTCTTTTTTAATTTAATATCAGAAGTGAGCCAAGGTGATTTTTTATGTCTTACTCTCCTTTTCTTAAAAGGTGCATGCTTATCGCCTATGATTAAAAACATGTTTTTCCAGGCAACCCACATAACTAGTAGATGACAACCCCCCCCCCCCCCCCATATACCGTCCAAAGGGATGGTGTGACGCACGGTGTGACGCACGGTGCGCATCACAGTGTGACGCACGAAAGTAATAAACGGAGCCAGCATATTAGGACATGTTTGGACAAGACTGGGATAATATGTGCGCATGAAGCTATATAAGCTCGGAGCTGAGCTATAATCACTACGATGTTAGGATTACACCTGGTCTGGTTGGCTAAGTTCGTTGGACGAATCTATACTTGTTCGAGACTTTAGAGAAGGATTGGAACGTTTGTTGAAAGCATTAGAAAATCTACCGTTGGATTAGAATACAACTACAATGGAATGTTTACACGGTGAACCTGCATCTTTGACAATTACACAGAAGGGTACGTTTTGGTTCTGTGGACAGAAACCTAGTTGCGAGTTCTTTTGCCCAGAAAAAGATTGCTACATGTTTGGAAAAGCCGTAGCCTCCTTCCATGAAAGTGGATGTATACATCCAAGGTGCTATGGCCATGGACGACTAGCACAGATGCGACTGGTTAAAGATAAGATGAAGGAAAGTTACGGGAGACCATACTTTGTTTGCTCCGAACGAGGAAATCCCTGTCCGTTTTGGCAATGGGCTGATGTCTTCGAGGGTATCAAACCAATATGTCGACATGGTCTGATTTGTCGTACTAGCAAAGTCAAGAAAGAAAGTCCTAATCAAGGTCGTCTATTTTACTCGTGTCCCCACGAGAGAGAAAACTGCTGTGACTTTTTCGAATGGAAACCTGAAGAAGATCCCCTTGAACCATTTTCCACTGTTCTGCTTAGTATGCCACCATCTTACAGATATACAGTCAAAAAGACTGGAGAGACATTCACGAGCCATGAAACTGATCATAAGAAAGCCTACGAAGAGTACCTTTCTCAAAAGTCGGTAAATGACTTGACTATAGACTTCGAAAAACTGCACATTTGCTGAACATGTAC
This sequence comes from Paragorgia papillata, assembly GCA_035771165.1. Classification (NCBI taxonomy): domain Eukaryota; kingdom Metazoa; phylum Cnidaria; class Anthozoa; order Scleralcyonacea; family Coralliidae; genus Paragorgia; species Paragorgia papillata. The sequence goes on along the minus strand of JAWNZC010000174.1, from coordinate 991,382 downwards.
AATTTTGTATTCTAATTATCTATCTAATAAATATATGTTTATACCTGACTTTTTTGTGATTCATTTATCTCCAACTTTGGTCGTGTGAACACGAATTGTTATAGACCAATACAGCGCGCATACGCTATGGATACAATTTTTGATGAATTAAAACAACATAACATTGATATCGATAAAAATACGTTATCATTTTATATTCAGACATGTCTTGACGATCATCGACACCTGTTTGATAGTTTTAGCGATCAATTAGATCGTGTGAACCTTCATCATATCTATGAAGAAATTAATGTAAATAATTTTGGAAGAATAGTCGCTTATCTCGCTTTCGTGTACAGAGTTAGCGATTCGTACGATAACCAAACGGTTCGAGAGGCCGTTCGACGAACGGTGAATTATTTTCAGAACATAGATTTATCACAATACAAGAGGCGTAAGAATTCTTCGTTAAGAATGCTTGGTCAACTGTTCCAGAGATTAATATATGCATATATCGCCTGAGTGTATATATGTTGCGTCGTTGCCTTTTTTCATTCATTTATCTCCGACCTTAATCGTGTGAACATGACTTGCTGTGGCGGTTTACCACAAATAGCCCTCCGTAATATATTTCGGAGAATTCGTTGCATCTCAGCGTGTTGTGGGGGAAAGATTGTGATACAGGCATCCGAATTAGATGGCGGAACAGTACCTTCAAGACTTGTATTACAGCCCAAAAAGTCCGGCAAGTTTTGGCGGCGTAGATGCCTTATACCGTGTCGTAAAAAGTGACGGAAAATTTCAGATATCCAGAAACAAGATAAAAACATGGCTTAGACAGCAAGATACTTATACTTTGCATAAACCCGTACGACATAATTTCAAGCGAAATCGTGTTATTGTTGGAGCGATGGATGAACAATGGGAGGCGGATCTAGTAATTATGGACTCGCTTAGTAAAACAAATAATGGTTATAAATACGTTTTAACTGTTATTGATGTACTGTCCAAATTTGCGTGGGTGGAACCATTAAAAACAAAGACTGCAGAGAGTCTGGTTAAAGCCTTTGGAAATATACTAAAGAAAGGAAGGAAGACGGAAAAACTTCATACTGATAAAGGAACAGAATTTACCAATAAACGTTTTCAAAAGTTATTGAAGGACAAACATGTTCGATTTCTTAGTAAAGAGTTTAGCAATTTCTGCATCTTTTTCTCCCATCATATCGTCAATTATAAATAGATTTCTTGTTTGGGGGTTAATGCTATCCAACATCGACTGGGGCAAACTTTGAACGAACTGAATCCCTGGAATTAAGGTTTCTATTTCGCCGAACGTATCTTGATATTCCGAGTAGAAATACATGATATTTTCTGGAGCACGGTCGATCATGATTTGGGCGTTAGCTAACAATTGTTCCACAAAGGTTGTCTTGCCTGTCTTAGTACCACCAGAGACCAAGAGCCCGAAAGGATGTGTGTTAGCTGTATGGAGTACATAGTTAAACTGAGCAGACCGATCTAGTGAAATCTTATTTATACCATTTTGGCCGCTTAGTACATTGTACCCGTTTTGTGTACTTAGTATTTCGGATAAGTCTGTGTAATTCGTTTAACAAAGTTTCTAAATCTATAGGAGAAGCTTTAGCGCGAATCAAATACGGTTGCCTATCTTTTGAAGAGAGTTGATGAACATTGGATAAATGATTTTCTAATCTTAATAAACTTTGCTTGCCACAGACAGGACAATCCTTACGCCTTCGAGGCATGATAAAAAATGAACGATTTGAAAAGGCACTCAAAAATAAATACTTTATATGGCCCTGGGGGCCTTTTTCGTGGCCCTATGGCCCTATCGCTTGAATACACTCCCTATCCCCTCTAACCCCCACCCCTACCCATCTGCTCTAAAAGACCCTCATTAAGCCCTTGAACCGCCACGCCAGAAAATAAGACAACAGGTAGTGTTAATAAAAGATATATTATTAAATTTCCTATTTACAAGTACACACAAAAGTATTAATTATCAGCACACAAAGTTAAAAACCCTAAACTATTTACAATTATTTACAGACCCCATGTGCAAAAATTAGTAACCGTACGGAATGGTGTTGAAATTTTCTACAATTACTCGTTTATTGTACACTATCCTATAATCCTTGTGCTGTTGTTTTGTGATAACTTGCTTTGTGCTAGTATTCCTGGTAATTTTGAATGGTATATCTACAGATACTTTCACTGGATCTGTGTTTTTCATATCACACAGAACATTAAAATATACTAAATCACACATAACATTGAAATTAACTGTTTCCAATGTTTGAAAATTTAAAGTGATACCTCGTATCTTACAACACGTTTTCCCGCTCTAAGTTCATACGAATAGTTCTTCGGGCCACCAGAAACGAAAGTCGTGATGTAATCACCGTCCAATTCGTCCGTCAATTCGCCCAAATAGACGCCTGTCTCCGGTTCTGGCTCTCCTGGTTTACTCACGTAAATCACAGAGTCCGTGTCGTAATACAGCACTCTTTCTCCGAGCTGTTCCAACGTGCTGTAGAGCTTTAACCGGGCGCGAGCAGTTGTGAAAGCAGCAATCACCACGTTGGTCTTGGCATTCGGTTCGATGAAGTTATCTTTGTGTTCATATCGTAGCTCTATGACCTCGTCACTCACAAACGAAGCATCGATCACTTCTATTTCGTCGGCCGTCAACATGTCGAAATACACTTGCGGATCTGTGATGAGCTTTACTTTAGTCATGTTGGTTCTCTGCGCAAAATTTCCCTGCAAAATAAAACAAAACAAAAAAAATCAATATCTATCAACAATATTAATGTGCGCGCTCTCTCTAATAAATTTACGTTATTTATTACGATATTTATTACAATATTTGTACTCACCCCAAAAAGAGTTCAACATGAGCTTCGCCAAAGCACGGAGTCCAGGATTTTTCGCAATTTTTGCACGATCCATGAGAATACCCTCTCGTTGGTTGTACTCGTCGATATACTGCTGCTTCTTGTCCTCGGTGTCACAGCCCTCCGGATAACCGCTGGATTCCTGCTTTATCTTCAGGAATGTGTCGATGTAGTCCTTGAATAGCTCGTTGCTCTGTTGGGGAAAATGCCACACTTCGTGTATTCCGATCAACCGATATCCTTTCTCCAAAGCTTTCTGTAATTCATTGGTTACCCAAGTACCCTGAATTGCACGCTCCTGGTCTGTATGGGTGCATTGCTCCTGGTTCAATCCGTCAGCACAAGTTTGGCACAGCGGGAACATAAGCTTTCCGTGAGCACGATACGGTAGAACCGGATGGTAAAGACCACGTGGGGGGAGAACGGTACATTTAACCAAACCGAAATACTCTGTGATATCGCCAAAATATAAAATGATAACGTATCTTTATCGATATCAATGTTATGTTGTTTTAATTCATCAAAAATTGTATCCATAGCGTATGCGCGCTGTATTGGTCTATAACAATTCCTTTTTTCCTTCATCTTATCTTTAACCATTCGCATCTGTGCTAGTCGTCCATAGCCATAGCACCTTGGATGTATACATCCACTTTCATGGAAGGAGGCTACGGCTTTTCCAAACATGTAGCAATCTTCTTCTGCGCAAAAGAACTCGCAACTAGGTTTCTGTCCACAGAACCAAAACGTACCCTTCTGTGTAATTGTCGAAGATGCAGGTTCACCGTGTAAACATTCCATTGTAGTTGTATTCTAATCCAACGGTAGATTTTCTAATGCTTTCAACAAACGTTCCAATCCTTCTCTAAAGTCTCGAACAAGTGTAGATTCGTCCAACGAACTTAGCCGACCAGACCAGGTGTAATCCTAACATCGTAATGTCCGAGCTTATATAGCTTCATGCGCACTAATTATCCCAGTCTTGTCCAAACATGTCCTATTATGCTGGCTCCGTTTATTACTTTCGTGCGTCACACTGTGATGCGCACCGTGCGTCACACCGTGCGTCACGCCATGAGTCATGCTGAATATTAATGAGGCGGCATCCCTTTGGACGGTATATGGGGGGGGGGGGGGGGGGTCATCTACTTACAGAGTTGTGCGTAGAATCTTTTACGACTTCACAAGTTTCATCTTCGTATAGCTCACTAAAAGAGTCTTTAAGCTTGATCTGGCATGGTTCCTGCCCATTGGAAGTTGTTAAGATCATCATAGAAACTTAGCAATTGCTTTTGTGTTTCCATTGGGAACGATTATATCTGATGCATGAGGACCCGCACGACGTGTGAAAAAATTAGGAGTTAGGTGATGGGGGTAATCACCACTATTCGCATTGGTGACAGGATATAATAGGTTTATGACGAGTTCGGGCAAGCTTGCGTGTAATTGAACTCCTTTTTAGGCAATATATAGGCGTTGTAATATTATCAAGATTTTTTTAGTGAAAGCTCTTCTGTTAGAAAGATGTAGTCATCTTTTGCTGGCAGATTCTGAAGACGTAGTCATCTTTTCTTAATCAGCTGAAACTAAAAGTGAATCTTTATAATTTTAACAACTGAATGCGCGCCTACAATATAGACATGCATCGCTGTGCAGAAATTAGGCAATGTATAGGCGTTATAATATTATTAAGATTTTTTTAGTGAAAGCTCTTGTGTCAGAAAGATGTAGTCATCTTTTGCTGGCAGATTATGAAGATGTAGTTGTTAATATTATCAGGTTAACGAGCGAAAATAAGAGAACATCATCAAACATCTTGACAGGTACATGTAGTTATTTATCCAGACGCTCTCCGAGGGGCTCACTTCTTGTTGTTGTAGTTATCTTATGTACTAGGCATATGAATTGAACTCTCAGTTGTTTCTATTAAGGCCCCGTTTGCACTATACCGGATAGCTTTTGTGCCGGAACGAAAACCATACCGGATAGGCCTTCTGTTCACACACAAAACGCCTGTTCCGGCACAATTTCTGTGTCGGAACGCCACTGCGCCGCTCCGATCTCGAAAGAGGTACATCTTGTATCGGATAGCTTTTTGTGCTGTTCCAGCTCCAGTGTGAACGGAGTTCGAAATCGTTCCGGAAGTAAATTAATAGAATAGAGCGTGGTGATTGGTTGTATCGTCAGGTTTTTGTGCCGGCACAAAAGCTATTCGGTATAGTGTGAACGGGACCTCCACTTCGGCACAATATCGTGCCGATCGAGTCTGTTCACACTATACCGGGTATTTTTTGTGCCGGCACGAAAACCTATCCGGTATAGTGTGAACGGGGCCTATAGTTTATACATCATGTAGTCCATTCAAAAGCGTCACGCGTTTTCTACACTGTTAATTAAACTTATACTTTAACAAGTTATGGGCCCAGAGCTAAGTTTGGGCAACTTGGATGTACGACACATATTTGCGAAAGTAACCTGAGAATGTTGACATGGCTTCAAACGAAGAAACGGCGTTGTCTCGCATCGAGAAGTTCAATGGAACAAATTTTCACTTGTGGAAATTCAAAATTCAAATGGTTCTTGAAGACAAGGATCTTTAGGGCAACGTGACTGGTATTGAGGTAGAACCTGCCGAGGAAGAAACTACTGAAACTCAACGACGACAATTTCAACGACGTGCCAGTAAAGCGCTAGCGACGATTTGTTTATCTCTGGGAGATGAACAACTAGCGTTGGTTCGATCTGCGAATACTTCAAAGGAAGCCTGGTGTAAACTGGAAAGCCACTACGAGGTAAAATCGTCAGCGAATAAGTTATTTCTGCGTAAGAGGTACTTTACAATGAAAATGGCCGAGAATGATACGATGACGGAGCATATTAACAAGTTGAAAGCTTTGGCAGAACAACTTGAGGCTGTAGGCGCTCCAATTTCCGAAGATGATCAAGTTGCAACGTTGAGATAGATAGATGGATAGATACGTTTAATAGAAAACAACTTGCAGCGAAAAGCTGAATTGCGTGTACAGATATATCAAAATTACATATCAAAAAATTTAAAATTAACTAAAATAAACTAAACTACAGACTACCTAAAAAAGCTAAATAACGTTACAGGGAATTTAAAAATCTGATGCACACGCAGGTAAAAATGATTGTTTAAATCTACTTGTTTTACACTTGGGGATGATAAAATCTCTTTGGTTCCTAAGTGAATAAATAGATGAATTAACATTAGGAAGAATTATAATGAAGGAATAAATAATTGTTATGTAGTCTTCCTGATTCGTATAATAATTTAATCATGGCTTTGGAGTCTCGCGCTGAGGATTTAAAACTGGAATTCGTCACTGCAAGATTACTTCATGAAGAACACAAGCGTAAAGAAATTTCTCTTCCTGTTGACAATACAGAGAAAGCTCTTCTCACATCGAAAGGTAAACAACACGAAAAGCCTAAAGGTAAGAAGAAAGGGAAATGCTACAATTGTGGGTTACTATAGGACATTGGGCTAGAGATTGCCGGAAACCAAGGAAAGTCCAACCTGAAGAAAAGAAAGGAACTCACGCCAATGCGTCTTGTGCGACTAAATCTACTGTTACCGTGGAACAACACACTTTATTTTGGACTTCGAAACATGCCAACAACAGTTCGACGTGGTATATAGATTCAGGCGCTTCACAGCACATGTCTCATCAAAAGGATTCAATGGAAGATTATGTCGAATTTGTTACTCCAGAGAAAGTACGCTTAGGAGACAACCAAGTAATAGAAGCACTTGGAAAAGGGTCAGTTTGGTTACAAGTCAAAGTTGGCGAGAATTACAAGCCAGCTAAATTACAAGATGTTTTGTTTGTGCCAGACCTAGCCAAAATCTGTTTTCTGTTAGTGCCATCGCCAAGAGAGGACATTCTATGTCGTTTGATCAGCAAAAGTGTGTCATCATAGACAAGAATGGAAATCTGGTGGGTTCTGGTAAAGTGAGTGATAACCTCTTTGTTTTTGATGTCCTTGAAATGAAGGAAAAGTCACATAATGTCAACGCTGCCACCGGTGAGAGCTCAGAACATTTATGGCACCAAATATACGGACATTTGGGCTTAAAGAACCTGAGGACGTTACGAGAACCACTACCAAAACTAAGCCTAAAGTTCGACAGTGCAATGGGTGTATGGCTTTTGAAAAAATTAGCGTTTTCACATTTGAAAAAGAATGAAAACGTTCACCCATCGCTAACTTGGCGGCCATTTTGGATTATGACCACATCCCCTTTGCTTTTTGCTTTTTGCTGAGGGGAAAAAAAGCAATGTAACCATGAAACATGACACATGACAGAAGAAGTTGTAATAACGTTTCTTATGTTAATTTCGAAAAGAAGAAAATACAAAATAACCAAATCAAACCCGAAGCTGTGCCACACTGCCCACATGAGTGCATTGACTCTTGACTCTATATGGCCACAGGGAGCCCGATGCAGTCACTTCAACAATCCTATGTTGATCTTGCCGCTACCTGTGTCTCTAAACAAAGAGACCTTCCTAAAAACATGTTCTTTTTCAAGACCGTAATTACTACTGTAGTAGAAATTATTTGTCGATTTTGGGTCCAAGTACGTACAGAACTAAGCTAAGATATCATATGCATTTTTATATAAATGTTTTACATCAGTATAGCCTGAATAGCACAGCGTACTCAGAGTTATACACCGTGTATCATTTCTTACTGACATTGGCCATCACACAAGTCAAATGTGAAAAGTCGTTCTCAAAGCTGAAGCTAATCAAGACAAGGCTGTGATCTTCTCTGAGCCAAGAGAATTTGGACAGCTTAATGCTAATGAACGTGGAGAGTGATATTTTGAGTAAAGTCTCGCTCGATAAAGTTGTTGATAAGCTAGCATCAACATCAAAACAGTTAAAGAGATTATTGATTATCTAAATAAATTTAATTATATTGACTAATAAAATAACAGTGCTTACGACTTACGAGTTATGAGTCACGTTTTCATAAAAACATTCACGTGGGAACTTGGAAACTAGTTGGACAACTTGGAAGTTGGAAAATAAGTTGGATTACTTGGACACTGCACCCACATAAATCACATTTCAACATAAACTATAAATATTTCAAGCAATCTTTTTAATAAAAATCTGTTGTATTAAAGAATAGATAAAGTGCACGCGTTGGATTGTAAATAATTTATTATCGTTTTTACCCGTAGAAGATTTAAACCTAAGAATATAAGATGTTTCCATAATTATTATATTATATAAACTTACAGTGTCTCTATACCGGTAGCAGTCGCTGCCCAACCCCCTCCCCCCTGAGAATGGCCCTCTGGAATGTCATCTCCCGGCCCCTATTTTGGAGCCACGCCGTACCTGACTCGAGCAACTGAAATCCTCGGGATTGTTTATAGCGATGTTTGAGGTCCCATGCAAACGAAGAGTCATGGAGGAAATTGTTACTTCGTAACATTCATTGATGATAAATCCAGATTCACAGCAGTCTACTTCATGAAACATAAAGATCAAGTCTTTGAGAAATTCAAGGAGTATGAAGCAATGGTTACGAATGTGACTGGAAAGAATATCAAGGTCTTGCGTTCAGATAATGGTGGAGAATACACCTCAGCTCGAAAGTATTTGTTGACTATCTCCGCAAGAAAGGAATCCAGAGGAAGTTCACCATTCCTCGAACACCACAACAAAATGGAGTCGCCGAGAGAATGAACAGAACCATACAAGAAGCAGCAAGATCAATGATGCACAATGCAGGACTTGATTATGGGTATTGGGGTGAAGCTGTGGCAACTGCAGTTGAGTAGTAATACCCCCCCATATGGAGTTCAAAGGGATGCCGCCTCATTAAATATTCAACTTATTATTTATTCATTCTCAGGCTTCTTTGGGACTTCCCAACCCTAACTTCCCCCCTAAACCCTAGCTGTTACCCAACCCCCTGGTTTTCACTACGTCATAATCGACTTATTACTTATGCATCGTCATCGTTAGCTTTTATTCCAACCCCCCGGTATTCACTACACGTCATAACCGATAGCTCTCCGACTGATTTCCGAAGTTCTGGGTTACGTCATTATCAAAAGGCATTCGACTTATATTCCTTATAAGTAATAGTAATTACCTTTTCATTTATACACTTTATCCTACTACCAGTTAACACTTGTGGAACATGTAAGCATACAGAGCATGCGTGCAATAAACTCAAGACAAAATAGAGGTTCTTTACAAGGAACTAAAGAGAAATTAGTACAAACACTTTATATTTTTATCCTAAATCTTGTCTAGAGGAATATAGTGGGTTTCGAACATTCTAAATGACTGAATCTGGTGAGATAACTTAACTCGAATATTAACTGAATAAGCTATGAATATTATATTTTTAGAACCTAACAGAATAAATTATTTTAGAATCATACCTAACTAAACCCTCGTTTATAAGTAAAGGAAGATAGAATGAGGAATCATTTCGAGAAGCTGAACTTAGGATACGTACGAATCAATCCGAAAAGCCGTGAGCTCAGAAAAAACATATTGGCACATAGCAATGAAAAGCTTATATATGAATATTATATTAGATATTGGGTTCGCTTTTGAATATTATATTATATATTTGTGTCGCTTTTGTGATGTTTATACGTATAGGAACCGTATGAAGTTAAAAAGAGTCGCCTTGAAGGGTAGCGAATCGTTATTGTACACTTAGAAGAACATTATTCGACAACATCGTTGACCAAGCACTTTGAAAAATTACAGAGCTTGGTTAAATAATTCGTCGCTATGATTTAGTATGTTATAAGGTTCTCGCACGTGCAGAACACAAAAGGGAAAAGTCATTAAAATTACTAATGGCTAAAACATAACCGGATTTGCATATAAGTAGAATATTTAATTCATTTTAGGGGGGTGTTCATGAGCTTTGGGGAATAATAAGGGGTATTAATGCATGGGCAAGTTTAGGCGGGGCGTTGATGTAACCATGGAGAATGTACAGCGTCGCGTCGTCTCATAAGGCAGAATTCAAAGTATTCGGTTTAAAATATTTATTTCTTGGTCCAAAAAAATCAAAGCATAGTCGAAAGTGTTATCGTATTTGAAGAAAACACAGTTAATCAACCTGTTGGAGGTCCTGTTGTTAGTTTGGCAAGCGAAGAGTGTGTAAATGATTCTAGCTTCCCCCTAACCTTAGCTGGATAGAGTAAATGATGCCTTCAATGAAGAAACCGTTCGGTAAGCTGTTCGAAAGATATTGAAACACTTTCTTTCAAAAGTTTGTATAAGCACTAATGTTTCTGTTTCGATTAAATGATTAACATATCTAAAACTGCCTAGTCTCTTCGTATAACATATCCCTTGACTGTTCGAATATCCGCTCGATATAAGCCTCGGGAAATCGTACTAGCGTAGATTCTCTTCTTTTCCTTCTTTTCTCCAGTTGCATACTAGCATAAATTGTTAACCAATATGATATTTTATCGTTACGATAAGAGCACCGTTTTTCAAATGTCTGCTTTTCATTCAGACACCAAGGCTCTATCACTTTGTCTTGACATAATATGACCATTTTCTGTAGTGTCTTTCTTTTCTTTAGTTTTAAGAGTGTATACGCTTGAAGTAATTGTGTGTTTAAATCTTCGTCCCTGCGGTTTTCTATAAGCTGATGATCCCGTAGGTAAGGTCGAAGGTTTATCGCTCGTCTCCATTCTTTACTTTCTTCTTCACTCATCATGAAGAAAAACACCGCAACAACTAAACCTTTGTTGACAACAAGCAGTAACCATTGATTACTAATACTTAGATTGAGGAGATGTCTTCGAAAGTTCAAAACCGTTGTGTAAACACGGAACGGTTTGCCGTACTCGTAAGGTCAATCGAGAAGCCGCGAGTATGAGGAATTGAATCGAGAAACTGTAAGAACGTAAGGTACGGACGAAATATTATTTGTCTATAGAATGGCTGAGTGCAATGTTTAAGTCCATGTACACTATTGGTGTTAATGGCTCATTAGCAATTTAAACAAAAGAACGTGTCTGGGCGAGTTTGGGCGACGTCAGAGCTTAGACAAAGAAATCCTAATTAATATGCTTATTCACGGCGTCGGTTTTCTCGGCGTATCATTTGCTTGCTATTTGCTGTTGGAGTAAGACCGCAGAGATGGAGGGTTTATATGAAAAATTGTTTTCAATGTTCGAAGCTATTTACAATGAAACTTTGTGGGAAGAATATTCGAAGCTTTGTCACGAAAAGTGCTACGGTTGTAGGACTAACCATCCTAGTCGGAAACAACACAGTTGCCTAACAGATGATGAGCAATGGAGATCGTGCTACGAAGAGACCAGGACAAACGTCAACGAACGTATCTGGATAGAGTTCAACGAAGCGATGCAGGCGTTGAAATTACGAATCCAAAGAGACAATAATAAATACTCTCAAGACGCTACAGAGACAATGGTTGAGCCGGTGGAAATTGACGACTCGCCAAATATTCTTTCTATATCTGTTCTGTTTAGCTGTCCATTAAAGTATCTGTACCAAGTAAAAGACACTGGTGTAAAATTTACGAGTACGATAAAGAATCCTCGGGAGGCTTACGAGGAGTATCTTCTTGAAAAGTCTAGAAACTTAACGACGAAAAGCAATCTGAACTAAATGTGAACTAATGCTATATGTGTTATGAGAACATTATCGAGTTAATCCAAAGTTAAATTATGTTTTAAGTTAAATAAAATTTCCTGGACTATTTAGTGTTTAAGAAAGATGTGTAATTTTATATGTGTGTAATTTTATCTGAAGAGAAATTAATAAAGACATATGAGCAACATTATAATAGTTCTTTGTAGTTTATTTTTATATTGTAACAAATTACAGTGTACATATTGACAGCTAATTATTTACATAAACAAATGTTTTTAAATAAATTGTCCTGCGTTTACGATTTCTTCTAGCGCACCTACTTCTTATAGGTATCGTTTGTTTCTCTGTTTTGCATAATATAACTCGACAAGACCTTTTATACGAGAGTTGATAAGCGGTAACTTATACATTTAACATGTACCAAAGGAATATCAGAAAGACGTACACATTATTTGTAAATACTTTATTTAAATTCAGCATAGTACAGAAGATAATGTTTCAACGATTCAACAGTAACTTTAATTCTTATAATGGGTGTCATTCCAATACTAGGGCGTTTAGGATGATTGTAGGAATACCGTAATTATTCGAATAAACGCCTCCCTCGAATAAACGCCGCCCTCGAATAAACGCCGCAGGGACAAGCAAAAATATTATTAAACGCCGCCCTCGAATAAACGCCGCACCTGAAGCGCCAAAAATTTAATAAACGCCGCGGCGTTTATTCGGTACTTGTGTACTGAAGAATACACGTCTTCCGATGTTGAAGAGGCATGCCCTATTATTCAGCTGTTAGACTCGGACCACGAAGGAGACAGTGACATTGAAATAGAATGAAACTTAGTCATTATATAAGACAGTGAACAGTTCAATTTTCATATATATTTATATATATTTAAAAGACATATGAATTTTATTCTTAGTTTTTTAATAAATTCACAGTTGTTGTTACAAAATTTGCAATAAACGCCGCCCTCGAATAAACGCCGCCCTCGAATAAACGCCGCACCTGAAGCGCCAAAAATTTAATAAACGCCGCGGCGTTTATTCGAATAATTACGGTACACTAGTTTTTTGTAATAATGGTTTCTTTCGTTTGATGAAATCTAAACATATATTCAAAATGCAGTCCGATATAGCCTTTAATAAACCATTAGCAGTATGTCTCAATGTCGCTTTTCTCAGGTATTCAGCACTTATTCTTATACCCTGGGTTGATATACATAATGTGTATCAGTCGGAAATATCCCGGATCTTACTCGGATTTCATCGGGACATGTCGGCGTGAGATCGACAAACAGGTAAGAATACGGCTCTTTGGTTGCCATCTGGTAGGCTTGCTGGAAAAACTTTGTGTTGTCGGGATACAACTGTTTGGCAAGATGAGTCACTTGACTTGCATCACGAACATTTTTTGTTAGGACAAAGTAACTAGCGTTGAGAGAGATGGTACGATGGTCTTTGCTTTGATGAAATAAGTTTTGCACAATATAAATCACGCTGAGATTACCATGATGGGATTTCTTGGTGAATAGTTTGGCAATAATCGTATCTTTTTCACCCATCATGTCATCAATGATAAATAGATTTCTTATTTGGGGATTAATACTATCCAATATAGATTCGGATAAACCTTGCACAAACTGAATGCCTGGAATAAGAAGTTCCATTTTAGCAAACGTGTCTTGGTACTCAGAATAAAAATAAATTATATTTTCTGGGACAGGGTCGATCATGATTTGGGCGTTGACTAACAATTCCTTGACAAAGCTTGTCTTCCCAGTCTTGGCCCCCCCAGAGACCAAGAGTCCAAAGGGATGAGTTAATTGTATGGAGTATGTCTTTTTGTTGTCTTGGTAATTCGATGCGTTTCCATCAAATGGAGAATACTTAAATGTAGAATCAGTAGACATCGTTTGTATTGGCCGAGCTCCCCCATGCAAGACCTTTACGTGACGTTGTAAATTAAACTGTCTTGAAAAGCTCTTTCCGCAAATATTACAAGCGCAATGCATGTTCACACAACAACTCTCAAACTACTTGTGAAAATTTATGTGAGAAAAGTAAGATTATATCCTTGAGTGTCTTCTCTAATGCATGTGGGGATACCAAAACGAACCAATGCGCATGCATAGCTGGACGTCACTTGGACGCTACTTAGACGCCGCCTCTAAGGGATTAACTCATGAGTAAATGAGTAACTCGTGAGTAAAGGAGTAACTCATGAGTAAAGGAGTAGTTTGTGAGTTACTCATGAGTAAATGAGTAACTCGTGAGTAAAGGAGTAACTCGTGAGTAAAGGAGAAACTCATGAGAAAAGGAGTAACTCGTGAGTAAAGGAGTAACTCATGAGTACTCTATCCAGATACGTTCGTTGACGTTTGTCCTGGTCTCTTCGTAGCACGATCTCCATTGCTCATCATCTGTTAGGCATCTGTGTTGTTTCCGACTAGGATGGTTAGTCCTACAACCGTAGCACTTTTCATGACAAAGCTTCGAATATTCTTCCCACAAAGTTTCATTGTAAATAGCTTCGAACATTGAAAACAATTTTTCATATAAACCCTCCATCTCTGCGGTCTTACTCCAACAGCAAATAGCAAGCAAATGATACGCCGAGAAAACCGACGCCGTGAATAAGCATATTAATTAGGATTTCTTTGTCTAAGCTCTGACGTCGCCCAAACTCGCCCAGACACGTTCTTTTGTTTAAATTGCTAATGAGCCATTAACACCAATAGTGTACATGGACTTAAACATTGCACTCAGCCATTCTATAGACAAATAATATTTCGTCCGTACCTTACGTTCTTACAGTTTCTCGATTCAATTCCTCATACTCGCGACTTCTCGATTGACCTTACGAGTACGGCAAACCGTTCCGTGTTTACACAACGGTTTTGAACTTTCGAAGACATCTCCTCAATCTAAGTATTAGTAATCAATGGTTACTGCTTGTTGTCAACAAAGGTTTAGTTGTTGCGGTGTTTTTCTTCATGATGAGTGAAGAAGAAAATAAAGAATGGAGACGAGCGATAAACTTTCGACTTTACCTATGGGATCATCAGCTTATAGAAAACCGCAGGGACGAAGATTTTAACACACAATTACTTCAAGCGTATACACTCTTAAAACTAAAGAAAAGAAAGACACTACAGAAAATGGTCATATTATGTCAAGACAAAGTGATAGAGCCTTGGTGTCTGAATGAAAAGCAGACATTTGAAAAACGGTGCTCTTATCGTAACGATAAAATATCATATTGGTTAACAATTTATGCTAGTATGCAACTGGAGAAAAGAAGGAAAAGAAGAGAATCTACGCTAGTACGATTTCCCGAGGCTTATATCGAGCGGATATTCGAACAGTCAAGGGATATGTTATACGAAGAGACTAGGCAGTTTTAGATATGTTAATCATTTAATCGAAACAGAAACATTAGTGCTTATACAAACTTTTGAAAGAAAGTGTTTCAATATCTTTCGAACAGCTTACCGAACGGTTTCTTCATTGACGGCATCATTTACTCTATCCAGCTAAGGTTAGGGGGAAGCTAGAATCATTTACACACTCTTCGCTTGCCAAACTAACAACAGGACTGTCTCCAACAGGTTGATTAACTGTGTTTTCTTCAAATACGATAACACTTTCGACTATGCTTTGATTTTTTTGGACCAAGAAATAAATATTTTAAACTGAATACTTTGAATTCTGCCTTATGAGACGACGCGACGCTGTACATTCTCCATGGTTACATCAACGCCCCGCCTAAACTTGCCCATGCATTAATACCCGTTATTATTCCCCAAAGCTCATGATCACCCCCCTAAAATGAATTAAATATTCTACTTATATGCAAATCCGGTTATGTTTTAGCCATTAGTAATTTTAATGACTTTTCCCTTTTGTGTTCTGCACGTGCGAGAACCTTATAACATACTAAATCATAGCGACGAATTATTTAACCAAGCTCTGTAATTTTTCAAAGTGCTTGGTCAACGATGTTGTCGAATAATGTTCTTCTAAGTGTACAATAACGATTCGCTACCCTTCAAGGCGACTCTTTTTAACTTCATACGGTTCCTATACGTATAAACATCACAAAAGCGACACAAATATATAATATAATATTCAAAAGCGAACCCAATATCTAATATAATATTCATATATAAGCTTTTCATTGCTATGTGCCAATATGTTTTTTCTGAGCTCACGGCTTTTCGGATTGATTCGTACGTATCCTAAGTTCAGCTTCTCGAAATGATTCCTCATTCTATCTTCATTTACTTATAAACGAGGGTTTAGTTAGGTATGATTCTAAGATGATTTATTCTGTTAGGTTCTAAAAATATAATATTCATAGCTTATTCAGTTAATATTCGAGTTAAGTTATCTCACCCGATTCAGTCATTTAGAATGTTCGAAACCCACTATATTCCTCTAGACAAGATTTAGGATAAAAATATAAAGTGTTTGTACTAATTTCTCTTTAGTTCCTTGTAAAGAACCTCTATTTTGTCTTGAGTTTATTGCACGCATGCTCTGTATGCTTACATGTTCCACAAGTGTTAACTGGTAGTAGGATAAAGTGTATAAATGAAAAGGTAATTACTATTACTGATAAGGAATATAAGTCGAATGCCTTTTGATAATGACGTAACCCAGAACTTCGGAAATCAGTCGGAGAGCTATCGGTAATGACGTGTAGTGAATACCGGGGGGTTGGAATAAAAGCTAACGATGACGATGCATAAGTAATAAGTCGATTATAACGTAGTGAAAACCAGGGGGTTGAGTAACAGCTAGGGTTTAGGGGGGAAGTTAGGGTTGGGAAGTCCCAAAGAAGCCTGAGAATGAATAAATAATAAGTTGAATATTTAATGAGGCGGCATCCCTTTGAACTCCATATGGGGGGGGGGGGTATTACTACTCAGTTGTGCTTAGAAATCGTAGTCCAACCGTTGCAGTGGAGAATATGACCCCTTACGAGAGTTTCATGGGTAAGAAAGCAGATATTACGAATTTGAAAGTTTTGGGGTGCAACGCTTACATGCGCATCGCCAAAGAAACCAGAAAGAAGTGGGACGCTAAATCAAAGAAATGCATTTTCATTGGATATAGCCTCAAGAGCAAAGCATATAGACTATGGGATCCTAAAGCAAGAAAAGTGCATTTATCCAGAGACGTCCTGTTCGAGGAGAATAAATTTGACGAACGTGTCAGAGCACCACAGTACACCAAGAGTTGGAACTTGCACCTTACAACCAAGAACAAGCAATGGAAGAAGAGTTGCCAGAAGAGCCAGAGAAACAACAAAGTGCAATTCGCCAGGATGATGCTGAGGAAAGCAACCAACAAGAAGCTGACAAGCAAGCGACAGACGATTTGCCAGCGGAGCCAGTAAATGAAGATCAAAGTGTAATTACCAATGATGATGCTGAAGAAGAAACTGAAGTACAAGAAACTGACAACCATCAAAAAGAGTCAACATTTGCCACGCCGTTCAGAGCGATATAGAATGTCACCCTGTAGAGATGGTGCAATCACTGGTGATTGGTGGTAACACAATGCTGCATGTAGTAGTACAGAGGGTATTTCTGAAGAGCCTACAACACTTGAAGCAGCTTTAACTTCACCTGATAAAGCACAACGGAAAGAAGCTCTCAACAATGAATACTCATCTCTCGTAAAGAATAACACTTGGACACTTGGACCACTCCCGGAAGGACGCAATGCAGTTGATTGTCGATGGGTTTTCAAAGTGAAATACAACGCTGATGGATCTATTGAGCGAAATAAAGCTCGTCTTGTTGCAAAAGGTTTTTCACAAGAAGCTGGTCTAGACTACGAGGAAACTTTTTTTTTTTCAGTTATCTGATTAAAAAAAAATTCACCTTGGCCGCATGTGAGAAGAGTGCTTCCAGTTTGACTCTACCAAACACCACAGGTTTCCTCCGGGTACTCCGGTTTCCTCCTGTAGCAACACTGGACCAATGGGGGTGGGCCCTTGCTGGACCTCTGAGGATAACAGTTTAGATATAACTGATAGAGTTATCCAGTATAAATAAGGTTAGTTTAGTTTAGTTTAGTTTAGTTTAGTTTAGTTTAGTTTAGTTTAGTTTAGTTTAGTTAATTAAAGAGTGATATTGCACAAGTTATAGTCTACATATACTTAAATAAATGCGCAATCGAGTGATTGTAAATATATTTAAACTTCGTTTTAGGTAAATCGAGCATTTTTAATTGCATTGCTGATAACGCACCTATT
Organism: Paragorgia papillata; assembly: GCA_035771165.1. Lineage (NCBI taxonomy): Eukaryota > Metazoa > Cnidaria > Anthozoa > Scleralcyonacea > Coralliidae > Paragorgia > Paragorgia papillata. Next base: position 973,563 of record JAWNZC010000174.1, on the reverse strand, counting down.
TTAACCGCAATCTGTTTGCATAATACGTGCAAAGACGCCTTGAGCAATAAACTGAATTTAAAACAACAACAAAAAATCAATTTAATAGCTTGAAAATGCCAATAACAAATTTGCAAACTATAAATTGTGAACATCTTTGTGAAATATAAATACTTTTAGAAAAATAACTGACTAGGTAACTAGGTTTATTTTATGGACTAAAAATTTTTTCGCAGACAGTAGCTCGGGCTCATGTAATCAGCACCTTAATTAGTAATCGACAAAATGTACTCAGTGATGACAATTTCGACAAAGTAATATCTTTTGCAGTTTTGTTTTTTTTCTTGCTTCGTTGTTGAGATATTTCAATTAATTGTTTGATAAGCAAATTAAACATCTTGACGTCATATGTACATAATGGTTATCGCGGAGAAGGTTATACAGTTGCTGTTACCAAATAAACTAATTCGGGTGTGTTCATCACGACTCTGGCAACACAAAACATGTAGATTTGATATATATGCAGTATATATATATATATATATATAATATATATATAATGTTAATATTATAATTATATATATATATATATAATTATAATATTAACATTAACATTAAACTGAAAGCACAAATATATATGTTTGTCGCTGTTGATTTAGACTGAATATAGAAACTTGTAGTGCACATTATCTGATTACAAGGTAAGAGGAAGGTTAAGAACTATACCATACATTATCAAGTTAAGCTACGATGAGTTTATATCATAAATACTTTGTTTAGAAGTGGTAGAAAATGGGGGGAAAATATTTAAACAAACAAACAAACAAACAAACAAACAAACAAACAAACAAACAAACAAACAAACAAACAAACAAACAAACAAACAAACAAACAAACAAACAAACAAACAAACAAACAAACAAACAAACAAACAAACAAACAAAGTGTTGCATGTTCGCGAAATGTCGAAAAGTGCTCAATACCGTAAAGATAGAGCGAATATACTATAAGTGGGCTTACCTCAAATGTCCAGCGTGGAACTGACAGTAGCGACCATTAACATTTGAGGTAAGCCCACTTATAGTATATATATATATATATATATATATATATATATATATATATATATATATATATATTAAGAGATTATTAACCGAGAACGAGGTCTGTATGGGAAAATATCAGACCGAGGTCTTGACAGTACGGACCGAGCCGCATGCAGGCGAGGTTCGTACAAAAAAGACCGAGGTCTGATATTTTCCCGTACAGACCGAGTAAACGAGGTTAATAAAGTGTTTATTATATGGCTATTTCACGTTTTTCGATAATTATTGTATCAAAATTAGTGTGAAAACCAGGGCGCTTATATACTGGGCGGCGCAACGCCAGTCAATTCGCTAATCGACGTGTGATGCGGAAGTAGACTGGCACGAGCGAGTTTTGAAGAAAATTCGAGCAAAAGCAGCAATTCGTGTATCGCTAGATTATCACTATTTTTTCGTTAAGTTTTTCATGTCAGAAGAAATTGAGTGGATTTACAGATAAAATATTACTTCTATTAACGCAGCAGTATGTATTTTGTGTAGAAACTAGTGTCAAAGAGAATTTATTTTGGATAATGTCCATGCCTTTTAATGCCTTTCATGGAGGTTAAACTTCACCACGAGCGCATCAGTGTATGTTGTTCTACTACCAACGGCTAGAGATTCAGGTATGTTGAAGTTTATTATCTTACTCTTGTTTGTTAAAATTCTTGTTAAAATAGGAGATGATCATTTTGAGATATCGTGGCTGAAACTCGACCCTTATCAATGCTTAATTTCTAGCGGTTTAACCTTTCAAATTTTGTAAGAAATATAAACAAGACGTGTTCTTTTGACATACGGTGCTGTTGAAACAAAATTATTGTAATTTCTAAACAGATTCATTTCTTTATTCGATTTATTATAATACGAGTTTTTGGAAGTATAGTCGGCGCATTGTGAGTTAAGATGTTGCCAACACCGTGAGATTTTACTGTGACATAAAAAGTATCATTTTCATATTTGGTAGAAATAAAACAATTTGTGCTTGATCAATTCTTTATTTTGACCCTGAAACTTTATGTACTGTGTGGAAGCAAGATGTTTCTTCTATCGAACATTGACCTGTGCTTATGCATGGCGTTATTTTCAAACTTTAAAAAATATGTCGCGTCAGGATTGTAATGTCGTAAGCAAGTTTCAGCAATTTTCAGAGTAAAAGAAAACTAACCTTGTCACATATTCTTCCACGTATATAAAACGAGCTAAATCCTCAAAAGAACTTATTTCTTCAATTGGTCAAAGCACGGCCTTATCTATCATATACAATACCAGCAATTCAAGTCATAAGAATCAATTGTACTTGCTCATGAAATTTCTTAAGAAATGTTAACTTTGCTTTGCTGTTTCTGTTAAAAACAACCTAGGTCGAGCTGTTATCTGAAAGCAATCAACCTGCAGCATTTGTTGAATCTATACCAACCAATCTTCAGCAGGAGATTATTAGATTTACAAACTGTAACATGTTAGTTCAAGGTGCTGTATGTTAAATCATTACAAGAAATGAGTACCAGTTCTAAGCATACTCGATATGATCATTATGCCTTATTGCCTCTTTATCACTGTCAACTGTCTATCAAGTGGTTGAGTAATTACTCTCTGACAAGCATATATCTTTTCATTTTTACAGTCTCTAGGAATGTTACTCCCAGTTGACCAAAAATGCTGCAGAATTTGCTGGAGGATAGTTTTTTAATGAAAAACAGTCAGTTCTAAATAATTTGTGGTAATGGTGGAAAAATTATTTGTTCCCATGAGTGGTTTGTTTTTGCAAAAGTTTTCTTCAAGTCAACTGCTTCCTTCTTCACCTTCAACTTCATGAAAACAAGCTTGAAAGTCTTGAAATAACTCTGAGATGTACCATTCACAAATTCGTATTTTAAACCAAATTTAGTGGAATCCAATGCTGGTGCTAATGCCAATGTAATAATTTTTTATTTATTTATCTGCTTTGTGTAAAAAAATAGTTGCCAGAGTTTGTAAACAGTTATTAATTTTTAATGAAAATACTTGAACCAGTTGTACTCTCTATGTTGAATGCTTTGATACCTTATCTTCACTATTAGTGTCATCCAACTCAAACTTGAAATATTTTTTAAATCCACTTTGCTAGCCTTATTTATGGGTTTTTTTAATTTTATTTTAATGTTACCGCTTTATCAACAATTTTTTGCTTATGAATCGATATAAGGAAAAGAGTCATGTTATCAATCATTGTAACAACCGCTGACCGGTGAGTATCAATTACTCGTTGCCAGGCCCCGCATCACACGTCGATCAGCTCTCCCATTCCCATTGCACCGCCCAGTATATAAGCGCCCTGGTGAAAACCTTAGAAATTCACGCGAGCAAAATCAACATCCGGGACAGCGGTCCGGATACGGAAAAAGACGGACCGTGGTCCGGATACGCATTTTTACGGACCGTGCGTTGACCAATCAGAACTCAGGATACTACAAAGCCAAATAATAAATATATATACGGTATATATATATATTATTTTAAAAAATTAACGTTGCTACTCCGAGTTTCACGCGTTAGCGATCATCAGGCGACTGAAAAAGTTTCACTTTAATTACAAATATCAAGAAATATCTAAAAACGAGGTGTACTAATAATCAAGCTATTTGCGCTAAGGAAGCGGGGGGTACTGGCATACTATGAAACCCGGACTCGGACTCAAAAAGTCATAAATTTTGTAATTCATAAGCCTTTAAACAAGGAAACATAGTAAATTATAAAACTGTGAGACATGACCCAAATATTGTGACAAAATGAAACAACATGTGGTCTTTCGCCCCAAAACACACTCAGACCACTATAGTTAAACACAAGTACACAACTCTGTTGGATCGTCCTATATTTAAAGAAGGTAAATCATAATGGTTGTAACACGGCACTTTCAGTATGCGCATCCCCTTTTGTTATGAAAGTATAATATGAGACGATGAGTCTACCACATTACCTTCCAACGCAAAAAATAATATGATTAACATCACCTTCTGTCTGGCGCAATTGCGCTTAAGATTGGCGACATGTTGTTTCGTTTGGTCACTATATTTGGGTCAGATTTTTCACAATTTATTAAAATGTATATTTTGTCTTTTTTTTATCTCTCTCGACTCTCGACCTCTTTGTCTCGACTCTCGACTTTTTTGTATCGACTCTCGACTTCTTTGTCTCGACTCTCGACTTTTTTGTATCGACTCTCGACTTTTAGTCTCGACTCTCGACACTCGACTTTTGGTTACACTCACCTTTGGGCCTAACTCATTCTTGTCCAGCCCCTATAGTCATACGTCACCAGTGACGGGTCACTTCGATTTTGTTGTGAACCTGCGAGGTTTTGACCAAAATTATCCCCCTTGGGCTTAAAATGATCCTGAATGATCCCTTTTTAAAATGAGGCCTTTATAACGATATGCCATGAAGTATTACCCGAGCTCTGACGGGTTGTGAATTTCCCGTGGCATATCGACAAGAAGGAAATGGCTTTTATTTGTCAATATATAAGCGAAACCAACGACAATTTAGGCTCTAAGAAATTTGACGAAAACCATCTCGGCCGATCAGGCAATTATCGAACAAAATTTGCTAGAGTTGTCGGCGTTGTAATGGCAAACAGGAGTAAATATCACGCAAAATAACCTAAAATCTGAATAGCTGACTTAAAAACGATCTTACTGATGTATTATGGTCGTATGTTCTTGTATAATTCTGTTTTAATTTGTAAATTTCCAAAATAAGTACTAGTGTATGTGATCGCGCGCGGGCGCACCATGGGGGTCAGAATGGAAAATCTTAAAAAATCAATATAATATTTGCGTTTTATTATATTGCTTTAATTTTTTCAATTTGAATTTGTGAAATGTTGCTTTTCATTTTACTTCTCCAAACGTTTGGTGGTAAAGTCATTTCTGGTTAAATATTTAACATTTTGGTAGATTATAATAATATTTTTAATAATAATTAGCATAAATTAGCATAATTTGCAAAATGGGTTGTCTGACAAGACCCGAAAGCCCAAAATTTGAATAGTAGAGGTGAAAAGGATTCAAATGATATATTGTGGGATTATTTTTGTGTTATTATGCCATGTTAATGTCTCAATCAATTCCGAGCGTGACCATCCCCCCGGGCATTTGACGGGCATTCGACGATTCACCTGTTCCCAGGGTTGGGCATTTGCCTCTGCAGGTCGTCCCCGGGGTGGGGAATTTGTTGAAGTGCCTACTAGACTAACTAGAATATACTTGCCTGTTATTTCCTTGAAAAGTAACCTGGCAAAAGTAAGTACTGTAAGTCTATACTCAATTACGAAAATTCTATCTTTTATAAAGGCAAACCACATGTTTCATACTAATACATGCTCATCCACTTCTCTAGCTTTTTCATATAAAACTACGATATATTTATTTTTGCCATAAAAATACCACTGACTCACAAGCGCCAAAAATGTCGCATGTCTACCGTTCTTTAACCGTATTATAAAATACGCCATGATTGCGATCAATCATGGTGGATTTACAGGAGTTTGAGGGGAATGATGTGCCGTTTGTGGCTTCCTGGCTTCAGGAAAAAGGCTTGGACAACTTAGTTGAGACGTTTGAAAGTAGTTTTTCATCTTTATTTTATAAATATATGTTTATGTTTAATAATATGGATGGTCACGGCCGCTTCAGTTGTCTGACAATATAAACATCTGCTTCTTTAAATTCCCATGGGTGGGGCATTTGCATTAATTTCAAGACCCCTCCGTGGGGATTTTGTACAGCTATGCTGACCCCATGGTGGGGCATTTGCAGTACTCTAACGCAAAAATGTCAAATGCCCGTCAAATGCCCGGGGGGGGGGGGATGGTCACGCTTGGAGTTGATTGAGACATAATTCACAAATTGCCACGACCACCAAATTGACTGGTTTTAGGGCCGGACAAGAATGAGTTTTAAAAGGCTATTCAGATTTCAGAAAGATTTTGCCAGTCGAAGCCAAACAAGCACTGGTACTAGCCTGCGTGTAGACGCCTGTGTTTCCATGGAAATACGACCGTCTGCACGCAGGCTAAACAAGCACTCGCTCTGTCTCTTCGTCCATGGAGAGCTGGTCGTTTGAGGCGTGTTACGGAATAATTACAATAACACTTTGCACGTATGGTTTTTTTGACGCGATGCTGAACTACTAAACACGGAAAGGTAGATTGCATGTCAATGAGCATTGACCGCGCGCTTGCACTCATGACATAGTGGATATCGGGTTTAGCAACAAGTATCCACAAAAAACGAAATTGTTAGTCTTGTCGCGCTACAAATTGTAAGAAATTTGTGGCGTTTGTTGTCAATCAGAAACTTATGTGTTGTGAGTGTGTTTGCTCTGGCGAATCAGTAAACTGATCCGAACAAAGCGACATGCTGCTGATGCTGGTCAGAAATCCGATCAGTATGGAACCCTTTGTCAGATTGAAAATAAAACGTCTTTGTGTTCTATATCGTGGCTGGAAAAGAACGTCGTGGACGAAATTTTCTTAGCTGTTTATCATGAGCTTGTTTAGTTTTCTTCGACAATGTTAAGAAGTTGTAACGAAGTTGTGCATGTTACATGTTTGCCATTAGCACTTTGTAAGTTGGAAATTTTCAACTTACAAAGCAAACTGAGCAATTATGCACGCACGCCACGAATTTCTTACAATTTGTAGCACGACGGGACTGACAATTTCGTTTTTTTGCGGACACTGGTTGCTATAAACCTCCGCTATGTCATGAGCGCAAACGCGCGGTCATTGCTCATTGACATGCAATATACTTTTTCGTGTTTAGTAGTTCAGCATCGCACCATAAAACCATACGTGCAAAGTGTTATTATAATTATTCCGTAACGCGCCTCGACTTTCTCGTTCAAACGACAAGCTCTGCATGGACGAAGACGGACAGAGCGAGGGTTAGGAGAAAACGCGGATCCGGAATGGCGGATTACTTACTTACTTACTTACTTACTTACTTCAACTTTATTTAAAAACACGGTACTATTTCACCTAATTACATGCATGGTGATCTTCCAAAAGGCCGTGTGTTCACACCAGTAGTTACAAATATAAAAGTATGTACAAGTCTACTATATGCAATACAATAAATACAAAACAACAAAGGAATAAATAGAAAAGAACAACTATATACTATTATTTACACAATAACTTCTTAATCTACTTTTAAAAATTGAAAGTGACGATGAACTCTTGATTTCATCGGATAAATTATTCCAAACCACTGAGCCTCTGTAACCAAACGTCCTTTTCAGATAATTTGTACTGGGTTTAGGTGGAACGAAATCATGTTCAGCCTGCCTAGTATTGTAGTCATGTTGTTGATTTGTTCTCTTAAATAATTTTCCTAATTGGCTTGGTACCTGATTATGACTCACTTTATACATTAATATGGAGAGTTGTTGATCCCTCCTTGTTTCTAAATTGATTAGTTTTAATTTATTTAAGCATTCAACAGAAGGGATGTCATAAGTATCTCTTGTAATGATGCGAGCAGCTCTGTTTTGCAATCGTTGGAGTTTTAGGGAAAGTGTTTTACCAAGAGGGATAAAACGCGGATTAGGGGATAAAACGCGGATTAGGGGATAAGACACGGATTAGGGGATAAAACACGGATTAAGGGATAAAACGCGGATCGGGGGATAAAACGCGGATCAGGGGATAAAACGCGGATCGGGGGATAATATATAGTATATATACAGTATAAAGCTTTGTAAAACAATTGGCAAAGTGCTCGATGGGAATCCAGAGCGTATTAAAATTAAAAAGGACACAACTCAATCGCTTTGGTTAGACATCTTTATTACTATTTAGTTTCGTGCCGTGGAACATTTTATGTGTAATAAAGATGTCTAACATATTATTCTAACATATTATATAACATATCATTCACAACACGCTATAAACACAGTCGCTCTGATCGCATTTTACATCAACTAAAATTATAGGCTCAAAATTATTTTATGATGGTGTTTAACGTGTTTTCACTTTGAACCTCCCTCACCAGTAACTCTTGCCAAAACGAAATAAAACGCAAGTTTGTATTTCAAGCAGTACTGGCGTGGTGGCAAGTTTCAGGCTGGGGTGGCCAGATTAGCTTTGCCACCACCCCCCCCCCCCCCCCCCCCCAAAAAAAATGAAAAAAAGACATTACTGTATTTGATAAATGATCACATTTTTTGTTTTAAAATAACTGAAGTACCAATATATAATATTACAACAAACAACGGGTTCTCTCAAAGACCACGCCAATGCAAGCGGTGAAGTAGCGCCAACTAACCTCTAGGGGGATCCGGGGATATGCTCCCACGGAAAATTTTGAAATCTAGAGTCCCTGATATGCCATTTCCTGCATTTTGGAGTGAGATTTTACAGAATTCTGAAGATTATAAAACTTCATAGAAAACACGAAAGATTACAGATTTCAGATCTTTATATTCCCCCATTGAAGACCTAGCTATACAAAGAAATTTAAAGGTTTATTTTGTTAAGTTTTGGCACCCTGCTAGTTTTTGCGCCCCTTCTGCAACCCAGCTGGAGGGGCCTTGGCCCCCCTGCCCCCCCTGCCACCACGCCACTGATTTCAAGCAGTATTATGCTTTTTACGAGAGTTTAGTCTGAATCCCACTCAACGCAGAAGATATAGTTCTCAGTTAACACTGGCTGTCAGCTACTTCTCAAGTTTAAAAAAGATCTCTTATATTCTCATTGCAAGCATCGACTTCTGGAGCTGAAGGAAAATGCAAAACTGCATCTCTTCTGAGAAAAAGGACAGGGTGCTCAGTGCTGCTATAGTTCTACCATGGGACCATCGTCATTTAGGCCCCGTTTACACGAGACCGAACGAATGTTTATCCGCATGAAAATTCGTCCGGATAGGCCTCACATAGCGTTCACACGAGACCCGGCTATCCGCTCAAATTTTTTACACGAATCCGGACGAATTTTCGTCCACCTACGAAAGCGGATGAATTGCGATTTGTGCCGGATAAATATTCGTCCGATACCGTGTAAACGGCAAAGAACCGCTTTTTCATTGTGCTCCATCAAGGAAAATAGATTCTTGGAAGAAGAAAGTTGTTTTATATTGCTATCAGTGCTTCTGTGGACAACTATTTCGGCTGCCGAGATCCTGAACTATTTACTACCCGATAACCCCGACAATTCTCTTCGAACTTACGTCTGATACGGCTCTGTGTAAACGGAAATGTTAAGTGAACGAATATTTTAGCGGACCGGTATTATAAAAATTCGTATATACGAAAGATCAAATTGCTAGATAAACTAAAATGGCACATGCAAAACAAAGTTTAGAACAAGGCAACGAATTCAGTTTTTATATTTTTACATTAAGGACTTTCTCAAATATCAGAGACAGTCAATCAATAAATTTGGTTACTTTGCACATGCTGTTTATATGCGCCACTATATAACTAAAGCTACTTTTTAAATAGTCGGTATACACGTGGCTAGCTTTGAAATAGATAATTTCTTTTCAACATTTCTTAAATTGTAAATATGCTAGTTCGCTCTGCAAACAATTCCGTTTCCTGTAATTAGTAATCTATATGATCAAGCAACGCTTGACCCCGTTTAAATTGGCGTTTAAGTAAAACACGGAACAGCGGAACACCGGAACACCGGAACAGCAAAAAAATGGAACAAATAATAACAATAAGTACAAAGTCAAGGGACCCAATACTGCCCCCCCCCCCCCGTACATCTGGCTAGGTAGTAAATGTTAGTACAAGTTTAAAAATAATACCCGAAAGTTTATCGACTTCTCGTTCTGTAAATGATGGTATCCCTGTAGATCGGTCCTGTAGCACGCTATATTCCTTTACCTCTGATAAATATCGTTTTTATTACATTTCAGAATCGATTTGATTTTAAAACTTCCGCGGTTTCGTATCACTACTAATAAAAGAGCCGTTTGCCATTCACATGGTAACGGACGAATTTTTGTCCGGCATAGTATTTAACTAGTACGCTTTCGTTGATGGACAAATACCCGTACGGATAGTAAACTAGCCTGCGCCGCAGACGACTAAACCCCGGTATACTTCGTCTGCGTATCCTTGTTCTAAGACTGTAGACACCCGTCTACAAGCAGCATTTTTTACACTGAGTTGATCATGATTACACTTGCCGTCCAGAGTTCCATGCTGAACCGCACTGACAATCGTCAAGAGAATATCCCGTAAATATCGAAATAAGTGGGACAAAAGTGCTTTTTTTCACAGTCTTATAGCTATTTCTCCAAACAAGAAGGTGCTAAGGTGTTTGTAACGTTACACGTATGTTGACACCTCTGTGGAGTCTTTGTGTCAGCATGGCGTCAACTGTTCTGTTTTCTTCGGGAAACCCTTCATCAGATAATATGCGCACTGCAATGCTTGTCTTTGACCTCCACACCATAATTGCCAGAGCTATTATTGTAAACAGAAAATTAACGCTTGGGCAAAAAAAAATTCTTGGGCAAAAAAAAAATCGTGGGCAAAAATTGGCGCTATATCTCAGAAGAGGTGCAGTTTATCGAAGCAGCTAATCGTGATCAACTCAGTGTACAAAATGCTGCTTGTCGACGGGTGTCTAGAACAAGAATTCTATCGCTATTACGCAGACGTATACTATACCTGGGTTTAGTCGTCTGCGGCGCACGCTAATAGTAAACTGGAAGCCCATCGTATAATAGATGGTATTATAATTAATATTATTGTAACCGACGCACAGCGTATATGTTATCGCTGGATATCTCAGGACAGGACTGTCCACTGCCTGTATACACGGTGCTGTCCCGTCCTTGCTTATTATTATTATTACTAGAAGTTACTGTCGCAAGTGAAGTGCTGCCTCAAATGGGACAACAACCTTTAGCCTACTCCACAGGCAACTCTGTGCACTTAGTGGCTAATGTGACACCGCCTTGCCCACTCCAACCAAGATTGCTCACTCCACCCAAGATTGCCCACTCCACCCAAGATTGCTCACTCCACCCGAGATTGCCCACTCCACCCGAGATTGCCCACTCCACCCAAGATTGCTCACTCCACCCAAGATTGCCCATTCCACCCAAGATTGCTCACTCCACCCGAGATTGCCCACTCCACCCGAGATTGCCCACTCCAGCCACGATTTCCCACTCCACCCGAGATTGCCCCACCCGAGATTGCTCACTCCACCCGAGATTGCCCACTCCACCCATGTTTGCCCACTCCAGCCAAGATTGCCCACTCCACCCGAGATTGCCCACTCCACCCGAGATTGCCCACTCCACCAAAGATTGCCCATTCCACCCAAGATTGCTCACTCCACCCGAGATTGCTCACTTCACCCGAGATTTCCCACTCCACCCAAGATTGCTCACTCCACCCGAGATTGCCCATTCCACCCAAGATTGCTCACTCCACCCGAGATTGCCCACTCCACCCAAGATTGCCCATTCCACCCATGTTTGCTCACTCCACCCAAGATTGCCCACTCCACTCAAGATTGCCCACTCCACCCAAGATTGCCCACTCCAACTATGTTTGCTCACTCCACCCATGTTTGCTCACTCCACCCATGTTTGCCCACTCCACCCTAGGTTTTCTCACCTCTTCACCATAACAGCCCACAGAGTTGCTTGCGAAGGAGGTTGGAAAGTCCAAAAATTTAATTTTTATTACAATAGACAGGGTATGTACACATTTCTTCTATATTTTTTAATTATAAAATTGAGAACTACAAGTTAGTATAACTTATCGCTTGACATGATATGGCAAGGGTTTTGACAGGAGGTACACATAATTTATAATATACAAATATTAAATAACCATGCTTCTTTATCTAATGCTGTGGCAAGACTGTCAATGCAATTCCAAGTGCTTAATATGTTTTGACAAATCTAGAGCTTTAATAATAGATGGTATTATAATTAATATTATTGTAACCGACACACAGCGTATATGTTATCTATCGCTGGATATCTCAGAACAGGACTGTCCACTGCCTGTATACACGGTGCTGTCCCGTCCTTGCTTATTATTATTATTATTATTATTATTATTATTATTATTATTATTATTATTATTATTATTATTATAATTGGCGTCGTGAGTGGCGGTTCTAGAATATGGCGAACGCGACAAATAGCACGATAAGAAGATCAAAACGTTTGAAATGGACCGAACAAATGAATTTAGATCGTTTGGATTGCAAAAGGAAAGCCAATATCATGATTGTGTCAAATGATCCGCCTCTAAACGAGAATGGAAGAAGAAAAGGCTATATCAAAGTTATGAAGGAGCTATGGGAGAAACGAGGATATGCAAACCTTGGATTAACAAGCCAAAATTTCAGAGATCAGGCAGCAAGATTTGAGAAAACAGTGGGAAGCGTATGGGGGAAGATTAACAGCGATGGAGTAAAAATTATAGTCGCCTCAGCGAAAGAAAATGAAGACGAAATCAGAGCTGAAAGGCGGGATATCGAAGCACTGACAACTGAAAATGCAAATTTGGAAACTTCAAACATAAATTTGCATGAAACGGTTGATGAGTCTGACGATCAATATGAAGACGGGATACGGCCATCTCATGTGAATGCACAAAGCGAAAAGCGAGAAAATGTTATTGAAGCTAGAAGAGTTCTCGACACGTCTGCCAGATTACATCACGGTGGACAAACCTACCACGATTGAATGGGGAAAAGATGCTGATGGTGCTCCGATAATAATTCAAACATCACCATTACCAAGGCATACAATGAAATCATATCATGGAGAAAGAATGTGTTTCTTGTCCCATATGGGAAAATAGGAAGAGATTTTATTGATCAATTAACAATACATATCAATCAATGGAACAATAAATCCGAAAAGCAACAGATTGCTCTGAAAGCCGTATTTGTGTTCCTGGCTGTTGGACTACAGAAGCGGGTCAAAAGTCTAAAGCAAAAGACCACAAAGAATGCCTAAAGAAACGTTTGGCCTTATGGAAAGATGGAGAAATTGATAAGCTGCTACGAGAAGGAAGAATGATTCAAGCCCGCATCGGAAAGGGAAAGAAATGTGAACCTCCTAACAGAGCCAAAATATTTGCCAAACTTGTTATGGAGGGCCAAATAAATTCAGCGATGCGTTTTCTAAGTGATGATGTTTGTGGGGGTGTGCTACCCCTAACGGATGATGTAATGCTTCAGCTACGCCAGAAACACCCAGAAGCACAAGAAGCGAAATTTGGAACACTTCTTCGTGGACCAATGCAAGATGTACCAGAAAGTTTGTATATTGGAATAAATGGAGAAATGATACGAGACGCCGCCCTGAAGACGAAAGGATCTGGCGGCCCATCTGGTGTTGATGCAAATGGATTCAAGCGAATACTTGCCTGCAAGTCATTCAAGCAATCTTCCACAGCGCTTTGTGAGGCATTAGCTACCCTAACAAAGACTCTGTGCACAGAATTTGTTGACTCATCTTCGATTGAGGCGATAGTAGCAAGCCGTCTAATTCCTTTAGACAAAGGTGAAGGTGCAGTCAGACCAATTGGGGTGGGAGAGGTGTTAAGAAGAAGAATCAGTAAGTGTGTGATGATGGTTGTCAAACCAGATGTAATGGAAGCAAGTGGTTCACTTCAGGTCTGTGCAGGTCAATCTTTCTGGAGTGAAGCTGCAATCCATGCCATGCGTAATATATTTCATGCAGATGACACAGATGCGATCTTGCTCATCGATGCCTCCAATGCTTTCAACGCCCTGAATAGACTTGCTGCTCTCCACAACACCAGAGTTCTATGTCCGACTATTGCGACCTATGCGATAAATACGTATAGGTTAGCATCACGATTGTTTATAGTTGGAGGCCAGGACCTCAAATCGTCCGAAGGTATGACACAAGGTGATCCTATGTCAATGGCCATCTACGCAATCAGCCTTCAACCACTCATCACACACTTGCATCTTGCAAGTTCCACAAAGCAGTGCTGGTTTGCCGACGATGCAAGTGGAGCAGGATCTACAACGCAGTTAAAGAGGTGGTGGGACACATTGGCAGAAATTGGGCCTGACTATGGTTACTATTCAAAGGATGAGAAATGTTGGTTAATCGTAAAACCGGAGAAAGAAAAAATCGCAAGGGAGACCTTTGGAGAAACTGCAATCAACATCACAACGCAAGGACAGAAACATCTAGGAGCAGTAGTTGGATCGAGATCATACCTGACCGAATATGTCAACGAGAAAGTAGAAGAATGGATAAAAGAGATAACCAAGTTAGCTGAATTTGCAACAACACATCCTCAAACAAGTTACGCCGTTTATACCTTTGGCCTGAAACATATATGGACATATTTATTGCGAACTCTACCCGAAATTCAAGATCTAATACAACCATTAGAGAATGCAATAGCCAAGGTCTTCCTACCAGCTTTGACAGACCACGACTGCACCCAACTTGAGCGCGAGATTCTGGCACTACCAGTGAGAAAGGGTGGTCTTGGAGTCACAAACCCATGCCAAGAAGCAGATGAAGAATACGCAGCGTCCACAAAGTTGACAGCTCCATTGGTGGAACAAATCCAATCACAAATGCATGAACTACCTGATGATTCCAGAATACAAACCCTGAAACAGATGGTACGGAAAGAGAAAAACGAGGTCATAAACGAAAAAGCTGAAGTCGTCAACAGCTCAGCATCGCAAAAGGCGAAGCGAATGTTGGAATTTGCCTCAGAGAAAGGAGCCTCTACCTGGTTGACAGTTATCCCGATTTCAGAGATGGGCTTTACTTTAAGCAAGCGTGAGTTCAGAGATGCATTGAAGTTAAGATATGATTGGCCTTTCAACGATAACCCATCGAAGTGTGTATGTGGAGAGTCCTTTAGCACAGATCATGCAATAATATGTAGACGAGGGGGGTTCATCATTCAACGCCACAATGAATTACGAGATTTGGAAGCTGAACTCCTGAATACCATTTGCAACGATGTGTAAATCGAACCAGTGTTGCAAGAAGTCAATGGCGAAGTCCTAAACCCAGGATCAAACAAATCAGCGGACGCCCGACTTGATGTACATGCACGTGGTTTTTGGGAGAAACAAAGATCTGCATTCTTTGATGTCCGGGTATGTCACCCAAATGCAGAGTCTTATATGGATCTAACTCCTAAACAGATCTACCGTATGCATGAGAATGAGAAGAAACGTATGTATAACAAACGGGTCACGGATATAGAGCAAGGAACATTTACACCGCTGATTTTTACAACAACTGGTGGAATGGGAGAAGAGTGTCTGAGATATCACAGTCGATTAGCTGAGCTACTCGCTAATAAGAAAGGAGAGATGTACTCGAAGACAATGGCGTGGATAAGAGCAAAGATATCCTTTTCAATCCTTCGATCAGCCCTGTTATGTCTAAGAGGGTCTAGAGTGATAAGAAGAGTACATTGTAATGTTAAAGATATTGATTTAGACATAGAGACTGATGTTGCAAGGATCCATTAGTTGTTTGCTTTTTGTTCTGACTATTTAAGGAAGATTCATTCTAAATAGGTTATTCCAATTATTTTTATTATTTTTTTCAAATAAATTTTCAAAGATTTTAAAATATTTTAATCTATATTTATAATATTATCATTTATTATTATTATCCATAATTATAATCTATATTTGTAATTATTGTAAGTTAAGTTGGGTTTTTTTTTAATGAAACTGTATTTTTTAGCTTTTGATGTACATTTTAACTAATTTAATATTTGAATGGACTTTATATATTTTTAATTGAACTAACTGACATTAATTGATTGACAATGTTGAAAAAGTGTACTAAGTATTTAAATTCTAAATAAAATTATTATTATTATTATTATTATTACTACTACTACTATTATTATTACTATTATTATTATACTTGTTCCATTTTTTTGCTGTTCCGCTGTTCCGGTGTTTCGCTGTTCCGGTGTTCCGCTGTTCCGTGTTTAACTAAACGCCGTTTAAATTTATTGGAGTTTCAATTCCGCCCTCTTAGCCCCCTTCGGTTCCTATTTCTCAGTATATTAAAGTTGGTCGTCTTATTCCTTGGCTAAGACAAGAACACACTATGGAAAATTGAATTGATGAATAAATTAAAAATCTCAGGAATACTTAAAATTGTACATTTGATGAGTGTACTAATTTAGTTAAGCAAATGCTGGCTAAGTAAGGTCATGACTACTTACAGTTATAGGTATTTCACTTGATTAAACTACATGTTCTGAAGGTTTTTTTGGTGAAGGAAAATTTCGACTTTCTATGCATGTCGACGACTTCTTATCGACAACTTCAATTTTCCCGTGTCATCGAGCATACGATACACTCTCTAGCTCCCAGCAGAGCTCTCCCTGCGTTTGCGTAACGTCGACGACAATTAATTACTCGGGCGACCGCAGGTAGACGAGTCTAGGTTTTGGTCGTGTTATTTGGTATTTTTTTGGGGGGTCGCGATATTGCCCCAGCAGGCTTTGCGAAACCGAGATTTCACTTTCATGGCGAGTTGTCTCTTAACGAAGCTTTTCTTGCCATTTTATCGATGTTTTTTAATATTTCCACGACATTTCTTAGCACACTACAAAGGGTTGTGTCCTGAGATCCTGAATGATTGCACTATACTATACTATACGTTACAAATCCTTTATTCTTTTTCTGATGTTTTTTCATGGTTCCTAAACAGTAATTTTACACTACATGTCCAACAGTGTGTTCCGTGTCGCCTTTCATACGCAACATAGCCTGAGGCTAATTGCGCTCTTCATTCAAATTCTCCCTCGTTTCACAATAATACACGGCCAAAACTCCAATGTGGTTCCCATAACTACACATAAACCTTTATAAAAAAATGTCATGTATCTTTACTAATTATGGAATTCCTCTTTTTTATTACTGGAAGAAATTTAACCAATAGTCAAATAAATAAACCAAAGTCCTCGTTTTGAACGAAGACTTTCTTGAAAATAATAAAATGTGCCATTAAAAACATGTTGAAAATTAGGTACGATTTTTCTTTAAAGTGCTATCAGAACGTGGGAAATGCCATTTTAGAGACCCAATTTTCAAAAAATTTCCCCGTACCCCCCCAGATTCCGTGTTTGACTAAGGTTATAAATTTTCCTAGATCCGCCCCTGCAATAAATAAAATAGTAGATGTTTGGCTGTTTTTTTTCTTGAAAAGTAGCCTCGCTCAAAGGAAGCAGATGCGTATCTATACTGAATTTCCAAAATTCGATCTTGGGCACACCATACATTTCATATAGTCCTTTGGCTTTGTTCTTTTTTTAAACAGCTGCATGTTCGTCGACTTCTCTTAAAATATATTTCGGCAATTGTTAAAACGCAGCGGGTCGTTCTGCGAGAAATCTGTTAATTTTTCTGTTATTCATTTAGTTCCTTCCGATCCTGTAGTCATGTTATGCGATATCTTAAATCCACGCGTAAGATTAATATACGAATTGACAGAAAGAGAAAAATAACGCGGGAAATGTTAATGCGCAGTTGGAAACAGGATATGTAACTATCTTTTCAAACCTTCTTTGAAAATTCCTTAACCTGACCACCCCACATCTTTATAACCTGCCAGAAAAAGATATGACACATCTTTCTAGCATAAGAGTTTCTACTAAAAGGGCTCAATCAAGTATTCAAGTCGAAATGGCAAATTTCTATTTCAATCAACATGCATTTTAGCCTGGCGTGGCGCTAGAACAAACGCGCAATGAATAATATCAGAATCTTTTAGCTTTCACTCGTTAAGAAAAGATGACACATCTTCATAACCTGCCAGCAAAGGATGATCCATCTTTCTGGCACAAGTGCTTCCACTAAAAGGGCTCAATCAAATATTCAAGTCACGATGGAAAATCTTTATTTCAATCAACATTTTGGCCTGGCGCGGCGCTAGCATGCACAAACGCGCAATGAATAATATCAGAATGCTTTAGCTTTCACTGGTTAAGAAAAGATGACACATTTAATGAATTTAAAAACCACTTCTTTTATTAGGGAATTTACTAATTTGTCACCTCTTTCCTTGATGCGTCGTTTCTTTTCAATGGAAGTAATCTCGACAGAATCGGCGATGTCGCTTATAGATAATCGTTGACCAGTCGGCGGGCTTTGCCCTTACGCGGGAACATTGGTTTTGCTCTCTATCTGGCGATGTGCGTCACCGGGAAAGGAATTGTTGATGGCCTCTTGCTCTTGATAATATTCTGCATTGGTGTAATGTGACTTGCCAGGGGAAGATGTTCGTCTTCTGGTTTAATTTGTTGCCGTTGCTGCCACTAGCAAGTCGTTCAACGTAGACGTTGAGTTGGCGCCAATTCGTTCGAGCTGAACTGAGTGATTTGATCTGCTGAAACACTTCGGTGTTCAGGACTATTCTTGGTTCAGTTTACGCTGTCTCAGCGCCAAAACCAGGATACCAAACGTTGAAATTGCGTACACGTCTGCGCTCCTTCAAGAACCACAATTAAAAATTTTGTAAGAAATCCGATTCCCTTCACCGTCTCGGAGATGTTCAAGCTTGACTTTCTTTACCACTTCAGACAACGACGTGAACGTGCTTTTTCCTTCATGCCGTCGATTTGACTTTAAATAGCCATCGATCCAGATGTACGCATACCAATTCTTTTGACATTCAAGGCAATGCGAAAAAATACGATAGTATTTAATTTTCCCCAGCTTTTTTTCGCCTCGCGCCAAATATGGCGGATAGCTCGTTTTATAGGGATCAGTTCTGCAAACCTCCAAATTTTTGGCGGACAACCTCCAAAACCTCTGGGCCAGGGTAATAATCATTATAAGTTCGGTTGGATTGCGAAATACAGTTTTTCGGCGATCACGATCATGACGAAAGAAATCTTGAAAAAATGGTTTCAGACAAGTAAAATGTACATTAACATTACTATGGAAAAAGACCAAAGAAAGAAGGCTAAGAAGAGATGTGACAGCAATAGAGACAGCAGAGAAGAGGCAACAATAAACATGACTTAAAACCACTGAAAAAAAGCCTAAAAATTTATACAATAAAGACCAAAAACGATGCCGACCGAAATGTATCTGAAAGAACAAGGATGTGTCCTGAAACTGTTCAAAGCTGGTAAAGAATTCTGCTCTGGTGTATTCTACTTAACTCGAGAGAGAACGATGAAGAAATTTTGAAACAAACGGCTTTTTAGATCATGAGGAGGACTGAATGATGCCTTGTCATATTTATTTGTCAACAACGAAAAAAGTAAGAAACCGCGAACGAGAAAAACAATCCGAAAAGAGTAGACTGAATTGGCAGTGTTTGTGGTGATATGAGCAGACGAAAGTTTAATAACGGTAGGAGATTCGTATTTACCAGTTTAGCTGAGTTAAAACGAAAGAAATCTTGAAAATGAAAATCAATATATTAAAATAATATCTTGTCTAGCATTGTCTTTGGACGCTAGGTCGTTGGCATTGTATCTTTTCTTGGCCACTATTTATATCTGTTTTTGAATGAGTATTTGTCATTTAGTTCATCTCGGTTTTTTTTAAATATAGACTATGCATGTCCGGTCTGTCAATACATGACAACAGATGAACTTTGCTAATTAATTTTCTGGGATGTTTTCGGGGGGGCGGGGGGGTTGTTGTGTTAAAAATGCATATAAAGCGGGCGAGGGGTTGTTGCGTTTATATATTTCAGTATAATACGTATACATGAATAATAAATGGTGGAATATTTAACCTTGTGCCGAATCACTCACGTGAAGTCTTTATCATAAAAGCAACGGCTGGCATTATTCATCATGATACTCCCCACGATTATTCAGGATACATGTAAATGTCATGAAGAAACATATATCTAATGTTGTTATATGTACTTTAACCAAAGCTATCGTTTCCATTCTTTGGGTAAACTTTGCAGATTGGATCTATTGCAATTCAACTTTTCATAAATAAGTTATAATCTATCTGAATTAATCGAGTTCTTAAACCGGCCAATCAGACTATAGAATAGACTAGTCAATGCCAGGCAAAATGCCCTGGGCACAACGTTGTAAACTCCTCCCCCTAAAAATCAGACTAGCAAAATCAACATGGTGATATTAAAGTCATTAAAAATCTATGATGGTCAATTTGTAACCGTCGCTGTTAAATGTACCATCCCCCCAAAGCAGCTATAGATAACAAAGAACTCAGAAAAGTTATAAACTCATGCAAGAGTGCATGCTTGTAGATCCATCAGGTACGACACAAATTATATTGTAGCTAGCAAGATCACGTTGAAAAAAAATATACAGAGGGAAATACACACACATTTTCATACCAATTATATCCCTATACAGTATATATTATACACACACGTGCACATAGACATACCATGCAAGCCAGCCTAGACATAGGCTTTTCCGTTGCTGGGAACTAAATTCGCTTCATGACGTAAGCAGAGTTAATGCTCAGGAAAAGCCTAGTAGATTTGCCAAATCCCAGACCATTGTATTTATTCATTTTTCTCACAGTTACAAGTCTTACAACCATCGGCATCGAGCCACCACTTAAATATCAAATCTATATTTTACAACCATAATATTAATTATTAAGTTAAAATTATATTCAGCAATTGTCCTCTGATCGATTCCTATCAACTTCACGCTCTGGATTCGACTATTAGACACCTGAAAATATGACATCTTTCAAGCGTAAAATACTCCTGGCAAATATATTACCATTTCAGAATCATCTTCAGAGAAACATCAACAGAAAATCATGAAGCATTGGCCACGCATGTGGCGAACGTTTACATTTATACACTCACGAGTTCACCTTCATTTGACATAAAATGCATTCGATTCGTTCGGGAAATCAAATAACTTTCACAGAATGCCAGGAATACTCGATTTATATCGTAAATGCTTCAACAATACCTTGAACTTCCATTAACTCGACAAAAATATCAATAACTTGAGATTTGGAGACCAACTTTGAGAATCTAGAGTGGGGCAGTTTTGGGGCAGTTTTGATTGGGAAATCTACTAGGCCTTCTATTTCCCGTTGTCTCTCCCCAGTCCTTTCGGCCCAGGCCCCCAAATAGGAAATAGAAGGCCTAGGTCTAGGCTGAGGGTTTACAATGTTTACGGCAGGCTTGGACTGGCCTATGTGCCATTGTGGCAATGGCACATGCGCCCCCTTTGGAATACCCCAACTGCGCCCCATGAACTATATTTGCTAAAATAGATATAAAATAGTATGGCTGTCCATTGCATGTAGTTTGTTACTGAATATTCTGCTTTCTTAAATTCATGTTGTGTGTGGTCGCAAGGGGTAGACATGCAGGAGAGTTGGTGTTCAATAAGATATATTTTATTCCGGCAAGTCTGTCGGCCACTTTCGTGTCGTTCTTATATAAAGTTTCTGCGAGTTAATCATACAACAATGACAACAACAATCACCAATTTCAAAATATTTCTATTTACAGAGACTTGTGGGCAAATTTGTCTGTAATGCATCTTAGTAGGCCAATGTCATTATTTATTAATTTATTTTTTTTAACTGTCCCCCTCTCCCTAATGGCACCGCCCCTAATACGAAGCCAGTCCGACTCTGGTTTATGGCAAGGTTTACGAGGTTTACAGGGTGTACGAGGTTTACGAGGGTTTATACAGGGTTTACGAGGGTTTATACAGGGTTTACGAGGTTTACGAAGTTTACAGGGTTTACGAGGGTTTATACAGGGTTTACGAGGTTTACGTGGTTTACAAGGTTTACGAGGTTTTATACAGGGTTTACGAGGTTTACGAGGTTTACGAGGTTTACGAGGGTTTATACAGGGTTTACGAGGTTTACAGGGTTTACGAGGTTTACGAGGGTTTATACAGGGTTTACGAGGTTTACAGGGTTTACGAGGTTTACGAGGTTTACGAGGGTTTATACAGGGTTTACGAGGTTTACAGGGTTTACGAGGTTTACGGGGTTTACAGGGTTTACAGGGTTTACGAGGTTTACGAGGGTTTATACAGGGTTTATACAGGGTTTACAGGGTTTACGAGGGTTTATACAGGGTTTACGAGGTTTACGTGGTTTACGAGGGTTTATACAGGGTTTACGTGGTTTACAAGGTTTACAGGGTTTACAAGGTTTACAAGGTTTACAGGGTTTACATGGTTTACGAGGTTTACGAGGTTTACGCGTGGTTTACGAGGTTTTACGTGGGTTTACGGGGGAGTACATGGCTCCGATCGCGGACTACAGTCAGTGGCGTAGCCAAGGGGAGTCTTCCAGGCCATTCCTGTGAAAAGTTTAAATCCGGGGAGAAACTTGTTGAGGGGGGGGGGGTAATGATGTTACGTAGTGAAGCCTTCAAGGGAGAAGCAAGTTGACTCGTAATGATATTACTATATATTACTGTTTTAATATGCACGAAAATATTAAACGATCTGCGGCTTCGACGTTAAACGCAATGTAGCGCAATTCATCAAGGTCGTATATTTGACCTTGTGATTCTGCACAAGCGTGCTGTCGCGCTTACGTGTAATCAACTTAATCCTTATCCCCCTTAAGCAATGTAAGATTATATGCCGCAGTTGAGCTGACTTGGATGTCGACGCCCTTGAGATCGAATTCCTTTCACTGCAGACGTCTACGCTCCTAACTAATGTTCTAGACAAGGCGAAATCGGAATAGAGAGAGGCTACTTTTATAGAGTTGTACCGAGTGCTTCGACATGAACCAGAGTGCTACGGCTAGGTTCTAGCACTTATGAAAACACTGCCACTCACATCTTCGAGCGCAGAAAGTGCATTTTCGAAGTTCAAGCTCATTAAATCTCGACTTAGGTCCACAATGGGACAGGAAAGGCTTCAAAGTCTGATGCTTATGTCTGTAGAGTCTGATGTATTACAGGAACTAAATGTAGATAATCTCGTAGAAACTTTCGCAGGCATGGCACCGAGAAGACTTGATTTAGTTTAAGTACCATATTATTTGTTGTGCTGCTTGTGCATGTAAATACCAATTATATATCGTATACTTGCAAATTATGCCTATGCATGTGTCGACTACAAATTGTAATGCTGTTTGTGTGAGTATATCGACTATATGTCAGTTTTGGCTACTATAAAATTCCAACTCGACAATTTGAATGGCACTGTTTGAAATATATCAAAGCCCTAGGCCTAGTTCAAGTTCAAACGTCAAACGCACATAAACCTAACTCAATTGTCAAGAATGTTTTCCGTAATTTAACCTAATTTGCATTGATTTTGGTTCATGTGAAGTTCCAGGTTTGAACTTGGCCTGAAACTTTTTGATGGGTCAAATTTCAGTTTGGTGTAGTCTAGATGGAAAATATAGCATTACAAGGTCCACATACATACGACTTATCATAAATAATTCTCAATAAATTTTGATATGTGTACTACATTGTTTTGGTTTGGAGACAACAAAACTTTGCTATTTATGGCGATCAGTTACTTTTTTAAATCTCGCCTCAGAATGCGGGAAATGCAGTCTGAGAGATTCTAGAATTCAAAAAATTTCCGGGGGGGTCATGCCCCCGGACACCCCCTAGGAGGCTCGCGTCTTCGACGCTCGACCAATTTCGCTCCCCCAAAGACAGAACCCTGGCTACGCCACTGACTACAGTGGATCGGTTGTTGGGTGCTTGGGACAGCGCGGGTTACGGGTTTACGTGTGGAAAAATAATGCTTTGATCAACATGAATCTACAACCAACTGCTGACCATAAAGGATGACTGGATGCAGTGGCGTAGCCAGGGTTAACCAATTGGGCGGGCACGTAGTGACATTTCTAAGGAAGGGAGTAGCATGCCCCGGAAAATATTTGAAATTTAGGGGTTTTGAAATGCCATTTCCTGCATTTTAGGGAAGGAATTTGTAGAATTCTGAAGATTATAAAATACGAAAATTAAATATTTACATTATTTTTTTGGAGGATTGCGGCAAACATTTTAGTCAGTTTGATTATTATGTATTTATTGTGCATACAAGTATGTTAGTGAAAATAGTGTGCGGTATAGATTCTTTAGTCACGAGTACACAAATCACGCGTGGAGATTAGTAGAATAATGAATGACGTCATTGACGCGGATTGACACCGGGATTGAGGGGCGCGTCGTTTCGGCCAAAAATGGTCGAGAAAAAAAACACATCGAGAATCGGCCAAAAATGGTCGAGAAATAAAAACGTGTCGAGATTTCCGCAAAAACTAGTCGAGAAATAAAAACGTGTCGAGATTTCCGCAAAAACTAGTCGAGAAATAAAAACGTGTTGAGATTTCGGCAAGAACCAGCTGCTGGAACTTCAATGTCATTGTAAACTTGGAGTGACAATATCTGTGAATTATTAGAGTAGTTTCATATGCTTGGTAAAAAACGTTGCTATAGTATAATCATGTAAAGATAGAGATAAAGAACGTAGTGATCAGTATTGTACCTATTTAGTATTGTGCAAATTGTTACCTTTGTGTTTGTGAAAATAGCTAACTGACTTCCCACGAACGTTCGAGGGCATCCCCCCCGTCCCCCAGAGGGTTCGTCGTCGAAGAACTGAATTAGGCTTCATTCGTCGTTTTTAATTAATTTTCCCTGTCGTTGTCGTTGAAGTGTTTTCTTACTTTACGATATTAGCGCGGAACGCGAGTCACCGAACGCCATGTCACTGCCGAACGACTGCATCGCCATTAATATTGTTTTCATATGAGTCGGTTCGCAGTGGCGTTCACGTATACCCGTTCTCTACAATCGACAGCGTTATCTTACTGTATATAAAAGCGAGTTTACAACAATTATGATATCCGCAATTGCGTCATCTTCGCTCGCTTGGCGATCAGATTACACTAGTTAGTACAATCCTAACCTACCCAAAGAAAGTATAAAGTGATTGGTTATTTCCCCCTTTGGAAAATATTTGTAACCCTCCCCGTATCACTTCACCCCATCGACACAGAATAAAGAACTGAGCAGAAGGGCTACTCGGGGGCGTAGAAGTGTCGTCGTTTTTCAGTGCGCATGCGCGAGGTCTGCGAAACTCGTGGTCGAGATACGGACAAATATGCGCCTGCTAGCTTTTAATACAGCGGAGAACCTGCGCGTCATTACCATAACATTGCTCTGGATTCAAATGCGTTCGAATCATTCTTTTCCCGCGATGGCTTCCACCGGAAGGTACCGGTGGAGACTCGTGCATGGAGAACTGGCAGAATTTTATGAATATAAAAGTAAACCATGACAGTGTGTGTCGTACTTACATTGGGTGACTTGTGTTTCAAAACATGTTTAAATAGTTTCTGTTTGCCCGATTTAAATACATTTTATATCGAAATCATCGCTTGAATCTGCCGAATCCAGCACTATAGGTTTTGTCTACCGAAAGTATTAAGATCCGTTGTTATTCGAATATGTACTCTATACGTCCTACAGGGAACTTTGAAATGATACCGTGAACAACGAACTTCGCAATCTCGCACGTAATGAATTTGCGAAGTCCGTCGCCAACTTCGGAAATAACGAATGAACTTCAGAACACATTCGGCGAAAGTTATGTGAAATCCTCTGTAAAATATCACTGAGCATATCTCCCAAAATTCAATTGATAATATATATTAATTTCCAAATTTTCAAAAGTATAATTCCAATATATACTTGTAAAATTAACATATTGAGTGTTGTTGTGAATGACGCGCATGTCCGCCCCTGTACTGAAAGCTAGCAGGCGCATATTTGTCCGTATCCCGACCACAGAATAAGGATTAACCAGAAGTCCGACTCGCGGAAAAAAGTGTCCCATTATTTTTATGCGCATGCGCCAGTCGGCCATTTTGAAAGAAAGTGCCCCCGGGAAATTAGCCTTCTCGTCCTTGCGACCCTCGGGCTCCTGTAATCAATTACTCTTGGCCGTCTTGCGACCTTTTAATTAACTTCATATTGTTATCTATATATATAAATAATATTTAGTTAAGTAAATAAGTAATTAATTTACTTATTCTATGACCACGGGGTTATTAAAACTTCAGTGCGCGGATACTACGGGTAAAAGTCCGTGGCAAAAAAAGTCCTGCACTCACGAAGCTGTCGGCATAATCCAGAATTGTATAAACTCCACATTTGTTTATAGAAGAAGATGGCTAAAATTTTCGGAACTACGCATTGTTGAAATACATCGGGTACGTATGTTGTTAGAAATTTTATAAGTTCATTCGGTATATAGTTCAAATCATAGTGTTACCTGTAACTTTTTAAAATGTTCAAAATGTTCTCACCGTTGACCATAAAAGTTTTAATAATTTTTCATATGTTGAAAAGGTATGATCACTAATTTGCACCAAAAACGCTTTCAACTTCAACTAGAAATCTGCAAACTTTTCCACTCCTTTCATATTTGAATTAGCTTTCGTTTAAGAAATATCTGAGGTTCATACCAGAAGTCTTTCTGAGGTTATAGCAAACACCAAAACAGCAAAAGGTAAAACAAATTTAAGAAATTCATCCATTTCAGACGGTCCAGACCAAAATAATGTTTTTTTATTCTTTAAAATACTTCCCGGCGAGAAAATTAAAAGTTCTGACATGAATGGCACTTCACAGTATCCTATGTTTAATATGTTGTTCAGGGCTGTGCGTTTAGTATTTAAAAACAATATCCAAAATTCTATAACACTTGTGAGGAGTCCATTTCCCATCATATAATTCTTATTTTACGAACAATGGTGTGCACATTTTGAACATTTTAAAAAGTTACAGGTAACACTAAAGTTTGAACTATACACCGAATGAAAGCTTATAAAATTTCTAACAACATACGTACTCGATGTACTTCAACAATGCGTAATTTTTAGCCATCTTTTTCTATAAACAAATGTGTCGGCATAATCGAGAAATGTAAAACCCGCTTCATGAGTGCTGGACTTTTTTGTCATGGACTCTTACCCGTAGTATCTGCGTACTGAAGTTTTAATAACCTTGTGGTCAAAGAATTTTATTTCCAAAGAACCGTTTTCTAAAGTAAATTACTTATTTACTTAACTAAATATTATTTATATATATATAGATAACAATATAAATTTAATTAAAAGGTCACAAGAAGGCCAAGAGTAATTGATTACAGGAGCCCGAGGGTCGCAAGGACGAGAGGGCTAATTTCCCGGTGGCACTTACTTTCAAAATGGCGCCGGGATCGCAGACCGACATTTCGCGAGGACGCGTACATCAAAGGTGCCGACACTGAGTCGGACTTCTGGTTAATCTTTATTCTGTGTCCCGACCATGATCTCACACTATAGAAATACAACAAGAAATCCAACTCGCGTCGGAACCTTTGAAGTTTCTATCCTCGCGCATATCGCCTCGCGCATCCTGATTCCTCGCCATCCTACGCCATCCTACGCAATCCTGGCAAGTTCCCCTGGCAGTTTGGACATTCAAAAGAAGGTTAAAACTGCCGGGGAAACTTGCCAGGATTGCGTAGAATGGCGTAGGACATTGGGTAGAATCGCGTAGGATGGCGTAAAATATCGCGCCTGCGCATTGAAGAAATGCGGACAAGTTGTCACTCGAGTTGGACTTCTGAGGCCGGTTGTACGAAGGCCGGATAGCGCTATCCACTGGATAGCGATTTTTTTCAACCTTCGTAAAATTGGCCGAAGAGCTGTGAAACTACGGATCTGGAGCCCACAATAGATCTTAAAAACTTCAGTTTATAAATACCAAATCCTAATCTGAGGTCATAACAATCAACGGCCAATTTTACGAAGGTTGAAAAAAATCGCTATCCAGTGGATAGCGCTATCCGGCCTTCGTATAACCGGCCCCTGGTTGTATTTCTATTCTGTGATGATCTAGTGCCGACCAGTAAACCTCAGCCAGGTCAACAAGGAGTGTAATGGCGAAATACGGAGTTGCTTCACTAAAATCGCTATATCTCACGAACTAGTCGCCCGATCATCACGCTACAACCAGTAGTGATTCAGAGAAGGTAAGTGACAATATTTTTGCTGTTTAGAAGGTATGGGAAGCATTTGAAAGTGAAAATTTACGGAATTAAAACGAATTTCTAAGAAAAGGTTTACTAGCTGCGAGATTTTCCGGAAGTGGTTTTCAGTAACCAGCGCGGGGACAAAAACTTCAAAGGTTCCGACCCGAGTGGCGCTTCTGCTCAGTTCTTTATTCTGTGCTTCAACTCATCAAGACATCAACTTTTATATAAATTCCAAAAGCAAAGCCAAAGATTTTGTGCTCTTTACCGATGCCGATTCGTATTTATCCCCGAGCCCGGGCCACAGAATAAGGATTGACCAGAAGTCCGACTCAGTGTCGGCACTTTTGATGTAAGCGTCCTCGCGAAATGTCGGCTTCGCGATCCCGGCGCCATTTTGAAAGTAAGTGCCCCCGGGAAATTAGCCCTCTCGTCCTTGCGAGCCTTCGTGTGACCGTTTAATTAACTTTATATTGTTATCTATCTATATAAATAATATTTAGTTAAGTAAACAAGTAATTTACTTTAGAAAACGATTCTTTGGAGATAGAATTCTTTGACCAAGAGGTTATTAAAACTTCAGTGAGCGGATACTACGGGTAAAAGTCCAGGCAAAAAATTCCTGCACTCGCAAAGCCGGGTTTTACATTTCTCGATTTTGCCAACACATTTGTTTATAGAAAAAGATTGCTAACAATTTCGGAACTACGCATTGTTGAAATACACGGGTACGTATGTTGTTAGAAATTTTATAAGCTTTCATTTGGTATATAATTCTAATTTTAGTGTTACCTGTAACTTTTTAAAATGTTCAAAATGTTCTCACCATTGTTCGTAAAATAAGAATTATATAATGGAAATGGACTCCTCACAAGTCTTATAGAATTTTAGATTTTGTTTTTAAATACTAAACGCACAACCCTGAACCGCATATTTGAAACAGAGGATACTGTCAAGTGCTATTCATGTCAGAACTTTTAATTTTCTTGCTGGGAAGTATTTTAAAATGTGAAAAAAACATCATTATTTTAGTCTGAAATTTATGTATCAGTTCTTAAGTTTGTTTTGCCTTTTGCTGTTTTGGTGTTTGCAGTTCAGAAAGACTTATGGTATGAACCTCAGATATTTCTTAAACAAAAGCTAATTCAAATATGAAAGGAGTGGAAAAGTTTGCAGATTTCTAGTTGAAGTAGAAAAACGTTTTTGGTGCAAATTAGTAGTCATACGGATTCCTAAGGATTCATACCTTTTGAACATATGAAAAGATAATAAAACTTTTATGGTCAATGGTGAGAACATTTTGAACATTTTAAAAAGTTACAGGTAACACTAAAGTTTGAACTATACACCGAATGAAAGCTTAGAAAATTTCTAACAACATACGTACTCGATGTATTTCAACAATGCGTAGTTCCGAAATTTTTAGCCATCTTTCTCTATAAACAAGTGTGTCGGCATCATCGAGAAATATAAAACTCAGCTTCGTGAGGACAGGACTTTTTTGCCACGGACTTTTACCCGTAGTATCCGCGTACTGAAGTTTTAATAACCTCGTGGTCAAAGAATTTCATCTCCAACGAAACGTTTTCTAAAGTAAATTACTTATTACTTAACTAAATATTTTTTATATATGTATAGATAGCAATATAAAGTTAATTAAAAGGTCACAAGAAGGCCAAGAGTAATTGACTACAGGAGCCCGAGGGTCGTAAGGACGAAAAGGATAATTTCCCGGGGGCACTTACTTTCAAAATGGCCGACTGGCGCATGCGCATAAAAATAATGGGACACTTTTTTGCGCGAGTCGGACTTCTGGTTAATCCTTATTCTGTGCAGTTAACCAGGGGCCGGTCGTATAAAACCCTTAATCACTTTTTAATCACCCGTTTTGTGATTAAAAAGTGATTAAAGTTAACAAGGTGATTAAACCCGTTGTATAAAAAAGTGATTAGCGATAATCATCGAGTCAAGCGACTCAGTGTCGGCACCTTTGATGTAAGTGTCCTCGCGAAATGTCGGCCTCGCGATCCCGGCGCCATTTTGAAAGTAAGTGCCACCGGGAAATTAGCCCTCGTCCTTGCGACCCTCGGGCTCCTGTATTCAATTACTCTTGGCCTTCTTGTGATCTTTTAATTAAATTTATATTGTTATCTATATATATAAATAATATTTAGTTAAGTAAATAAGTAATTTACTTTAGAAAACGGTTCTTTGGAGATAAAATTATTTGACCACAAGGTTATTGTGACAGCGAGCATGCAGTAGACTGGGGGCGAATCGGTGCAGAACCTCAAAAACAGAAAGACTTATGCGCAGGCGTGCTAGACAGGTTGTTGTTGACTGTTGAGATTCGTTTTGAGAAGTTAACTAAATAAAGATACTTATTACTAACCGTTGTCCGTGTAACAGTGGTGGCAGCGGTGGTCGTGATGGCCAAGAAACTAGAGTATTTTTCAGGAGAAGACGGCACATCTTTGAAGCCATGGCTCGATCGTTTCGACGCCGTAATCGAAGCCGAAGGAAAGGCGAGTAAAGCGGCCGCCATTATTCGCACTTGTTAAAAGGGGATGCAGCGCAAGTGGTAAGAGTAATGTCAGACGATGACAGGAAAGACCTCGACAAGATCAAAGCTGAACTTCTTAAGCAGTTTGACAGACGAGATAAAACGCAGATTCAACGTGAGTTTTACAACAGAAAGCTTGAAAGTGGGGAGTCTGTTGGAAAATTCGTTCGAAGTCTTCGACAACTTGCCGAAGAAGGATTTCCTGGTTTGGAAACTTCGCGATCAAATCGTGAAGAGCCAGTTTTTGCATGGAATACCTAACGACCTTCGTACCCAGTTATCCGTGGCTTTTCAGTACAAAGTGGATGACGCCTCGTTGAAAGATCTTGATGAATTTACTACCAATTGGGAAAGAAATGGAGGAAGGGCGACTGCTTCCATACAGCAAGTAACCGTGGCTTTACCAACACAAGATTTGTCGGAAACCGTTCAAACCGCAGTGGAGACAGCCCTTGGTAATCTGGAGGGAAAACTTTCCGAAATAGAAGCAAAAGTAAACCGTGTTTTTACCAGACAAGACAAGTACAGCAGACAAGATAAGTCCACCAGATCAAGCCAACGAAGAAACCAACCACGCAGTGAAACAAACGGTGGGTGCTATCAGTGTGGCTCGTTTGGTCATTTCAAGAGAGACTGCCCCCAGATAAAATCCCAAATTGTTTGTTACCGCTGTGAGAAACAGGGACACAAGGTTAGTGAATGTCCTGATTTACCTTCATGGTTACGCCCAAACTTCTAAGAGGTGGGAGGGTCAGCCCCCATGTCAGCTCACTTAGAATGAGGGCTAACCTTGAATTTAATGGAACTGTAAATAAACCTAGAGTTTCTACTACCTTTGCCACTGGTGTATGTGGGGATGAAGTTACTATTGTACAAGGGGTGGTTAATCATAGGAACATTTGCATGCTACTGGACTCAGGTTCACAGATTACCATTATTAGGAGTGACATTTACTATTCGTTTACTGGAGGGACTTGTTTGCAACCTGTTTCACTAAAACCATCAGCAGTTAATGGATCACCAATAATATTCCTAGGGCATTCCTAGACATTACTGTAATGGGAACTTATGTTGGAAAATCATGGTTATTTGTTATGAGTCCTGAACACATGAATAATGAGATGATACTGGGGACAGATGTACTGGCAAGACTGGGTTGTTTGTCCATTGATTTTCACTCTCAGACTGTCGACTTTGATCCAAGACCTATTAAAGAGACACCCAACTCAGATTGTCACCTTAATCCAGTCAGGTGCTCTAGGGTACAACTTAAAACTACTCAAGTTATTCCAGCTATGCATGAACAATTATGTAACGTTGTGGTAAGGGATGCCCAGCCAGACCAAGAAGGGTTAATCGATGCCTATGACCAGTTGATCGATGAAAAGTCTGTTGCTTGTGCACATTCACTTAATGTTATTGGGAAAGATAACACAACTTGGATCAACCATCCAGTCAAGTTATACAAGGGATCCAACCTAGGCTCCTTTGAACCAGTTGTGTCCAATGTTACAACTGTGGGCCAGGTTTGCTCAACAACAATGCCAAAAGACAACCCAGCACTGACAAAACTTGTGGAAACAGCAGAGATCACAGGACGTCCCAAAGCTGACTTACAGAAACTACTGGTTGAATTTCAGGATGTATTTTCGTGGGAAGGGGAACTGGGAAGAACAAGTAAGATTAAGCATGAGATACCTACAACCCCTGCTCATCCAGTGAGATCAGCAGCTTGAAGGACAGGGTACCATGAGAAAGAAGAAGTTGATCGAATTATCAAAGAAATGCTGGAAAATTATGTGATCGAAGAGAGTACAAGCCCATGGGCAAGTCCAATTGTTCTTGTATCAAAGAAAGATGGGTCTACTCGGTTTTGTATTGACTATCGCCGTGTCAATGCAGTGACAGAAGATGTCGCTTATCCACTTCCTAGAATCGACGATGCGCTTGACTGTTTAGGAGATAGCCAGTGGTTTTCTGCACTGGATTTGGCAAGTGGATACTGGCAGGTCGAAGTAAAGGAGGAAGACCGACCCAAAACTGCATTTAGTTAGCCACCGTGGTCTCCACCAGTTTAAAGTCATGCCATTTCGGTTGAAAGGAGCTCCAGCCACCTTCCAGCGGCTAATGGCCTCCATTTTTGGTCCGTTTCTCTGGTTTATCCTGCTGATCTACCTTGATGACATCCTCGTTTTCTCGTCTTCAGTCGACCAACATTTGGAAGGCTTACGTTTGGTGTTCTCCAAGCTACGAGAAAACAACATGAAGCTTAAACCCAGTAAATGTCAGCTATTCCAAACATCGGTCGAGTACACTGGGCACTTGGTCGGTGCAAGTGGTATTTCCCCATCTCCACATCTGGTTACAGCAGTATCCGAGTTTCCCCAGCCCCAATCAGCTCTAGAGGTGAAACGGTTTCTTGGACTCGCATCATATTACCGACGTTTTATCGCGGGATTCGCTGACCTTGCATACCCACTCAATCAGCTGACGCACAAAGCGGTTCAATTTGTGTGGAGCAACGAATGTGAACAAGCCTTTCAGACGTTGAAGAGAAAGTTGACTACAGCGCCAATCCTGGCCCATCCAAACTTTAATTGTCCATTTGAACTTACCACTTATGCAAGTGGGACAGGCATGGGTGCTGTGTTGGAGCAAAAGGTGGATGGCGTTACCCGACCCGTGGCATATATCAGTGCGACTTTAAACAAGGCTCAACGTAACTACTCTGTTACAGACCGGGAGTGCTACGCGGTCAAGTGGGCAGTTACAAAATTGCGTCACTATTTGTATGGCACCAAGTTTAAGATCAACACAGACCACCAAGCACTGTCATACTTGATGTCGATGAAAGAACCTCGTGGAATGATGGCAAGATGTCAAGCTGCACTTCAAGCCTACGATTTTGAGATTGCCTACCGTGCTGGAAAGACAATCCCTCATGCTGACGCTCTGTCCCGAGCTCCTCTGGTAGCTGCTTTGGCTTTCCCAGGCAAGTGGTCAACCGAAGATCTTCACAGCCTTCAGGTGAATGACCCTGACATTTCAAGAACCAAAACTCTCGTGCGTTTGAACCAATCGTGCCCGAATAATGCTTCTCCTCGAGTGAAACGTTTGATGTCGCTTGCAAAAGGTCTCCATATTGACGGGAATTCTGGTTTACTTTGCTGTCGGTATAGCATCGGTCGACGGGAATACATACAAGTCGTCTTTCCAGACTCTCACGCTTCAGAAATCCTCCATTTGGTCCATGATCAACTTGGCCACTTTGGAATAAAACGCACATTACTTCGCTTGAAGCAGTCTGTTTACTGGCCTGAGATGTCTCGGCGCGTATAGAAGAATGGGTGAATACGTGTGATCAATGCATGAAGAACAAGAAGATGACAAGCAAAGCAAAGGCTCCGCTGCAACTTATGCCAGAACCTGTTCGTCCATTTGAGTGGGTTAGTATGGACATCGCTGGACCGTTTCCCAAAACAACGAGCGGCAACCGCTTCATTTTGGTCATATCTGATGGGTTTTCCAAGTTTACGCAAGCAGTCGCAATCCCAAGCCAGGACGTCGCCACAGTAGCACCAGTGTTCTGCAACAAGTGGTGCTTCGTGTTTGGTCCACCCGAAATCTTGCACTCTGATCAAGGGCGCAATTTTGAAGTCACGTAATGGCAGAGTTGTGTAAAGTCCTCGGTATTACTAAGACCAGAACATCCCCCTACCATCCCTCGGGAAATGGTCAGACGGAACGGTTTAACCTCACGATGCTTGACATGCTGAAGGACTACACAAACGAGCAGCAGACTGATTGGGATGAACATTTAGACAAAGTCGTCTTCAGCTATAACACCAGCGTCCACGATTCAACAAATGAAACTCCGCATTTCTTGCTCTTTGGACAGGAGGCGAAAACTACCATCCAATCCCAGACACCAGAAACAAATGGACTCTCTCGCAGTTTACGTACAGCACGGGAAAATGCTGGTATTCAACGCAAGGTTCTCCTCAAAACACGTCAAGATGTGTCTGAACGGTTAGCAAGACTAAGACGACAACGATGTACCAAGTCAGCGACCGTTGCACGATTCCAAAGATACCTAGTTGGCGACAAAGTACTTCTCTCTAATCTCGCACGTAACAAGGGTGTCAGTCCAAAACTTAGCCCAAGATGGCGTGGCCCATACAGGATTACCCAGGTTATCAGTACGGTCTTTTATCGCATACAAGTCAGTCAACGAAGACGCGTGGTGGTGCATCATGATCGTTTGAATCTGTATGAGGAACGTCCGAGTCACCTGCAGCAAGGGCAACCACCAACACTGACCGAGCAACAGCAGAACCAATCAATCACTGAACAGTTCACCCCTCAAGTACCAGTTTCTAATGACAATCCAGCTACTAGTGATGACAGTGAAGAAAGTGGAGCGGAGGAAGAGAACGAAGCCCCGTTGAGGGAAATGGGAATTAAAACTAGACTCATATGGACGAAGAAGCAACAAGAACTTCTCATGACCACTCTTTCTGACAAGGAAAATGATCCACAAAAGTAATGCATTTCCATTTTATTGACCATCATCAATAATGCCATATAATTATGTAATATACTAATATTTATAGAAATATGTATATATAATAATTATAATGTAAAAATGTATACAATAAATAATGCATTTATCAGCAAAGATATAACTGGGTATAAATATCATTGATGATTGTGTCATTGTAATGCTTTAACCATTTAGCTATGTTGACTTGTACGGTTGAGCAGATGTTACAAATATGACAATACAATATTATGTACTCATGCGTTGACATATTGAGACCAAAAGTCAGTTACAAACCAGAACACTTTGTAATCTCTGCTCAATCACCTGAGCAATCAGAAGGTTATGGCTCCATACCCCCTTCCAGAACTTTTACTCACTGATATATTTGAACTTTAGAAAGTGAACATTAAATACTGAGATATATTTTTAATCCAGTTACTAAAATAAGTTTATTAATTGTTTACAGAATAAAAATTATTAAATACTTGATGATTGTTATATGTTGTCTATATCTGTACATACTCTCTTTATTATTGTTAGGCACACTTTTTCCATGGGAAATCGTGCCCCCTTAATTAATTTACCATGTTTTTTTAGTACTTTTGTGATGACCATGACACCAGTGTTTTCACCTTTATTGGGAAGTTGATAGCAACTCCTTTGCCATCTGCATTTAGGTGGTACCACCTCTGGCATATAATTTCAGTCTGGCCAATTCTTCTTTTTGATAAAGATGATGGCCTCGTCACAAAGTGCCAAACATACAAATCAATGTTGACATACACAGGAGATGTTTGCTGACTCCTAAATTGGCTCTAGCAATCTTTCATCAGAGACATTTACAGGTTTCCAGTAGTTTCTATAAGAAATATTTAGAGCAATATTATATATATATATATATATATATATATATATATATATATATATATATATATATATTCAAACAAACAAAGTGTTGTTCGCGAAATGTCGAAAAGTGCTCAATACCGTAAAGATAGAGCGAATATACCTGGGCTTACCTCAAATGTTGATGGTCGCTACTGTCAGTTTCACGCTGGCGCGACAGCGTGAACCTGACAGTAGCGACCATCAACATTTGAGGTAAGCCCACTTATAGTATATATTAATATATATATATATATATATATAATTGAATAGATCCAACAATTAAATATAAAGAAATACAAAAGCATCTCTTCTGTTTATCAAACATACAGTCACTGCTTGTGCAGCAGCATATAATTATCGCAGTTTTCCAATGCTTAAAACTAAAACTAATGGACTGCTTTACTAAACATATTAAAAAAATCAAAACGCCCAATATCTGTTGGCTCTTTATTGATCATTTATAAACATTTTGGAAATGGTTTTAGGAACTTAAAACTAACCTTGACAAATCAACAGTAAGATGGTTCAACGGTTCCCAGAATGAAGAATCCAAAGTTCACCAGGAAAAATCACAAATGAAATATTAAGTCGGGTCAACCGGTCAAACAAATTGTCTGTACAACTTACACTAGAAATACATAAACGCAACAACCCCTCGCCCGCTTTTACATTCTTTTTTAAAACACCCACCCACCCCCTGATTAAAATAAGCACTCCTAATATACAGCCAATACAAAAACAAACAGATATAAAAACAAATGATGTTAAATCCTTGGGATATTAAATTATACAATTTATGGATAGGTCGTTAGGATGAGAAAACTGATTTAAATCATTTAATGAAAGTTGAACATATCAAAGCAAAATTTAGATTTCATTATTAAATTCTGGTTGTAAAAAATATATTGTTTTTAGGAGGTTTCAAAAGGGATTAATTTTAGCAAGCCTTTAAATGGCTTCTCTATGCATGTACATTTTGCAAAGGCAGTATTAAAACTAATTAACAGCTCAGAAATTACATTTATAATAGAGTCTGAGATAAAAACAATTCAGTAGAATCGGATTCCAGAAAGAAGAATTCAAAAGACGTTTCAGTCGAAACACAGCCAAGAAAACCAACAAAGCCCATGAGTATTTTTAATAATAAAAAGTGCATGCACGTCCACCACGGTTAATATAAGCCTTAAAGGTAGTGTTTTAAGTTAGCTTTAGTTAAGCTGACTTATGGTTTGGATGAGCAAAGGGAAAGCACGAAAACGTGAAGCTGAATATTGTTTAGGTTAAGCGAAAACTTGAAAACAACAAGAATCCTACCGTTAACCACTTTAAGATGATTAATTTGACCATGGACTCACGGAGTGTCTTCAAACCAGGGCTACATACACTGCAGATCGAGTTTTTGTTTACCATACGGAGTTTGGTTTCTTCAAGTTCTCTGGTTTCTCTTCAAGATATATTAAACGGGTTGTTTGTATCCTTTTCTTCGTGCTCCATTTCATTTCGTTTCGTTTAAATAAACGAAAGCAAAACACTATTTGTTTGAGAGTTTATAGTTTTCTTCGTCGCTAGTCACCAGTGTCCAACTATTCTTACCGCGTGACACCGTGCCATACATATATATATATATATATATATATATATATATATATATATATATATATATATATATATATATATATATATATATATATATATATATATATATATATATAAGTGTATATATATATACACCCACGCCCCAACTAACGCATTTAAGCAGCCCACTAACCGATATTTTTCAGTCGCCTGATGATCCCGTTTAGGGTGAAACCTCTGGTAGCGAAGACTTTAAGGTAAAACTATACTTTATACTTTGTATATATATATATATATATATATATATATATATATATATATATATAATTAACAGTTATACCATGAGCTCGAGTCGTATATGAGCTCATAGCCAACGAGGCGCTTCGCCGAGTTGGCTATTAGTTCGTATACGACGAGAGCGAATGGTATAACTGTTTTATTATATAGCCAAGCACTGTACAAGAGACAAAATTACATGCAGCGAAATGTTTCAAACGACAAACTTCCGGCATAGGCAACTAATACTTCCGCCATGCGTAATGATGCATTCACATAGAGTTTCTCGCTGAGCTGTTCGGTAAACAGCTTCGAAATATTGTATAAATGTTGCTCGAGAGGCAAAAAATGTGTTAAGCAGATCAACAAAAAAGATTGAAAGGTACCTTTATGAAGTCAAAAGGTGGGTCAGTTGTTTATATTAGCGTTGCTGTCGTGAAAAAGGTTTTGATTTCATGCAAAAATGAAACTGAAACACCTTCGGCAGTGAAACTAAATTACTTAGTTGGTTGTTTTTGAAAAAGAACATGCTTTTTACTACTCCAAATGCTTATCTAAATAAAAAATGTCTCTTTACTGATGATCTCCTACGAAATGTGTGTTGTAAGCTTGATTTTAACCGTGAGTTTCTTTGTTTGGCAACAAATTAATATCAACCCGTTAATTTAGTCAGGTTTTTGAAGTAAAAATACGTAATTTTTAGGTGAATTTTACCATTTAGCATGCTAAATTGTGTATTTGTTAATGTATTTTTACACAATGTTGTTTTTTTATACATTGGTTTGAGGGTGTTGATGTTTTTCTGTATAAAAATCCGTCAATTTCAACTCTTTTCGGCAGTTTAAAAAACGTGCCGCCATCTTGTTTTTCCTCTACTAGTAGGATATGAGCTGATAGCCTGGTAGTAGGGAACCAATCAGATTACGCAAAAGCTCATATCCGATAGCATGCTATATAATAAATATATATATATAAACTATTTCCAGATTTCGTCTCCCTCGCTTTTACTCCACGCGTGTAAAGTGGACTACACGCATGTCGAGATTAGCACCCTCACCGGGCTCCGGGCCTTCGGCCCTACGCCCGGGCTCGGGGATAACGAATCTTACGTCTTGGAATGATCCTCTCGACTTCGTAAAGTTTACTTGTTATCTTGGAGCCGTGTCAAACAGTACGGCAGAGGGAAAAGAATTTAATTGTTTCAGTTGACTCCATTGTCGCCTTGTCAGTTGCTAAGCGGTAACTATGGCGTAGCTACGAGGGAGCGTAGAGGATAAGCGGGTACATCAGGGCATTTACAGGACATTTGCGAAAGGCTGCTGGACAGTTAGCGCTGGCTCAGATGTCCGCAATTTCTGGCCATGACATACTGGACGACCCACACGAGTACGTCGTGCCCCAGAGCGATTTGGATTCGGAGAAGATTAACTTGAACTCTGGCCAAGCATGAGGACATGCTTTTAAATAGAGAGGGGGTGATGTGACAGCGAGCATGCAGTAGACTGTGGGCGAATCGGTGCAGAACCTCAAAAACAGAAAGACTTATGCGCAGGCGTGCTAGATAGGTTGTTGTTGACTGTTGAGATTCGTTTTGAGAAGTTAACTAAATAAAGATACTTTTTATTAACCGTTGTCCGTGTAAGGCCTGTTCCAAACGCCGCTCTTCTCATGCGCCGAACCTAATAGATGAATTAAGTGCGGCAGAAGAGCGGCGTATGAATCAGTTAGGTACGGCAGATTGTATTTGGAGCGACAGCGGCATTAAATTCGACAGAGCCCGTCGCATTATGCGACTCTGGAGCGGCATTGATTCATACGGTGCTCTATTCATGTGCCGAACCTAACACATAATTAATTTAATTTATTATAATATACTACACATGCGCATTTAACGATTGATTGCCAAAATGGCGGGTGATTTTGACGACGATTGCATTGTTTGCCTTCGAGAAACTAAATATTCTTGCATGAAATGCGACTTACCAATTTGCAATGTGTGTGGAGTGGAAGAAATGAACGACGATGCTCCAGGCTGGATGGCTGGACGAAAAGTTGGGTACTGCCCTGACTGTTATAGTACACATGTAACTGGATGCAATAGAAAGGAATTAATTGAGGAAAACAAACTACATGATGTACGTACACCGAGAGATAGAAGGTGCGTATACTGTATAACAAAATAATTTTAAAGGATGACAGCTTAGATTTCCTCATTAATATTATGTTTTTTTCTACTATATTGCATGCAATATTGTATTTTAGTATATAGCTTGGGAACTTGGCCCTTGGGTTTATATTCAAATTATATTACCCTCCATTGAATCTATAACTCTACTCAGGATTTTTCTCTTATTATATATTTTTAAGATACATAGTTACTTGTAAAGATTTATCTTTAACGATTCTTCATAACTGAATTTTCAGATTGTAGTGGATGAACAGGATAGGGTCAACCCCCCCCCCCCCCCCCCCCCCCTCTTGTTAAAATTTCTATTATTAATTCAGAGTGTGTAGCCAAGCCCCACTATATTTTATTACACCATGATGCCATGCATCAGGGAGAGTATGTGAGTAAGCTACTTATTCAGAACCAGGGTGCATTCCATGTAAACTACACACCAGATATACACCAGTTGTATACTGAGTCTTGCAATAATTATACTGTATCTGTATACTTATTGCAAGTATTGCATTATAAGTGATTTTCATAAGTCCATGCTGGAGATCTCCATTGTGGAGTACATGGAATGCAAACTGGATTCAGAACAATGTACTGGTGAGCCCCAATTGTCAATATATTTTCAAATGTTATTAACTCTTTCACTGCCAAAGTCGACTTTTAATATTCTACCCTGGCTAATACCAGATGATATTAC
Organism: Paragorgia papillata; assembly: GCA_035771165.1. Classification (NCBI taxonomy): domain Eukaryota; kingdom Metazoa; phylum Cnidaria; class Anthozoa; order Scleralcyonacea; family Coralliidae; genus Paragorgia; species Paragorgia papillata. The sequence goes on along the minus strand of JAWNZC010000174.1, from coordinate 932,772 downwards.
TTTTCAAAGGGAGAAATATGGCAGTGAAAGAGTTATAATCAATTTAATATAAAATTAAAATTTGTATTTCATTGCCTTAACTTATTTAGTGGTGATGGTGGAGATACATCTATTTCCAGTGGCCAGTCTTTTTCAAGTGATCATGAATTATGTGAGAGTGATAACAGTGATATTGAAACTTCAGGTGGTTTGAGATTGGCTAGACAAAAGAAGAAATGTGGTAGAAGGGCCAAATGGAGCAACAACTTGTTAAATGATTTGGTTGATGTAGTAATAAACAGTGATTACTACAAACAAAAGTTGCTGTTTACAAATACCATGAACCAAAAAAATGGTGAAATTTATTCAAAAATCCTCACTGAACTTAAAGATCGAGCCAACAAAAGGGGAGAAGAAGTACCATTCACCTACATTCAGCTACGCACTAAATTTAAGAAATGCATATCAGAGTGCAAAAGAGTTGCCCTTACTATTAAAACTGCCACAGGAATAAAAAAAATAGAAGAAGAAAAAGAATATGGGCCGTGGTTTCGTAATCTACTGGCACTTGTGAAAACAAGGGACTCGTGCAAACCAGAACTAGCAGTTGAACCATCGGTTTTTGGCAACAGTTCATCAGGTGGTAAAACGGATAGTAATAGTTCAACAAGTGCATCTTCAACTGATGTAATAAAGCTTTCCATTCCTAAAACTGGTAAGAGAAAGAAAGATGACAATGTAACCGAAGCAATTACTCTGATCAAGAAAGTAATTGACAATGATCCTATGAAAGACATGGTTGCATATCTGAGGGAGGAGGCTGAAAAGACTCGCCAGCATGAAATTTAACTTATGCAGATGATGCAAGCAGTTCCACCACAGATGCAAGTTCCACAACAGATGCAAGTTCCACCACAGATGCAAGTTCCACCACAGATGCAAGTTCCACCACAGATGCAAGTTCACCAACAGATGCCATTTCAACAAGCAAAACAACCTAATTCATATTTCATGAATTGGCAAGGTAGCAGTAGGTATGATCCACAATGCCAAGATAACCTACATTACTCAGGATATGAACCGGAGTATCAGAAATTGTAATTTCTACCAGTTTACAAAAGTATACAATGTACTGTATACATTGTTGAGTTCATTATTATGTTCATTGGTGTACATTTGCACGGACATCTTAAAGATTATAACAGTACTTGTTATTCAATAATAACACTTTATATTGCATGATGTTAATAAGAACAATAAGAAACTACATTTTATGTGTACATCAAAGTTGATACAGTATTTAATTAAACAACCAGTTATTTAATGCTTAAGAATATCAACATATTTTAATTAACATACAGATAAGATAACCGATAAGATACTGATAAGAATCCCAGAGTGCATGTGTATATAACTAATATCTATTTCTCTCTCCAAAGTTTTATACACAGAGCATCTCTGATTTTACTTGCTTGGACACAAGTGTCCCTAACCTTCTGACAGCTTGTCATTTGTAATACATCTCTAATTTTTTGCCAGCCCTGCATCTCATTTGTGGATGGATCAATTGCAAAGTCTAGATTATTTGAAATTCTCTCTCCCTTTTCAATACAAATGTTGTGTAATACCATGCATGCTAATGTTGCCATTTTAACTTCTGAGGGGCTGCTTTCATTTTTTCTCATAAGAACTCTCCATCTTCCTTTTAGGTGCCCAAAAGCTCCTTCTACGACCATTCTTGCCCTGCTCAACCTGTAGTTAAAATATCTTTGTTCGGTAGTTAAAACTGCATGGGTGTAGGGTTTTAGTAACCATGGTTGCATTGAAAATGCTGAAGCAGCAATAAGTAGTGGGGGTACAGTAACATTCCCAACTTTTTCACCAATGTTTGGAATATAGCCATTGTCTTTAAGGTTAGCCCAGATGCTTGTTGACTCCAAAATAATTGCATCGTGAGAATTGCCTGGGAAGCCACAACTACCCCAGACAAATCTATATTTGGAATCTACCATGGCCATTAATATGACTGAATAAAAGTGTTTATAGTTATAGTATTCTTTACGAGCTTCAGCTCCTCCGGGGGGACACTTGATGGGGATGTGACACCCATCCACTGCAGCCCAGCAGAAGGGAAACTGCCACATATCATACATTTCTTGCATTTTAGATTTAAAACTTTCAGGATCTTGTGGCATATATGTCATATGTTCTTGCCATAGATTCTCAACCATTACATGGCATACCTACAAATACAGAAGGTTTATCAGTATAGTTGTATAAGTAATAGCATGGTTTCAAGTGCCATTTTGAAAAAAACACGCACAAGTGAGTTTTTCAAAGACTAATTAAAATTGGATGAGTGCTATTGAAGGTCTTTGGAAAACTCACAAGTGCATGTTTTTTCCAAATTGCATGATAAATCATACTATTACTTCTTAATTGTTTACATGAACATGATAACCTGCAGGAATTTTTCTTAGTAGCCAAAAATGATTTTTGCACAAATTTAAATAATTAAAAAATTTGCACTGTATTTCATCAAAGTTGCATTACTCTCAACCAATCAGAATTCAGAATTTTTTTTCATGTATATCGCGAACCTGTACATTTACAAAAATTAGATGGAAATAATTATAAATGATGATTAAATGATCGACTAAGCAAATAACAATAATTTAATACTATCTATTTACCTCGGTAACAATATCGTGGACTGTGGATACACCCAGTCGAACCATTTCAGCAATGGGATAATAGTAGTCACCTCTTGCAAGTCTATAGAGGCAAATACCAAGTCTACATTCAGGGGATACTGGGTCTTCATTTACTGTACAGCGTTCCAAGTGTTTTCGAATTCGGCTCAGGATAAAGTTGAAGGTGTCTTTCGATATTCGAAACGTTTTCTTGAATTGTTCATCAGTGTACGAGGTCCATACACGCTCCCACCACCCGTTATTCCTTTGCAATCTTCTGCATGAACGTTGATAAACTTGATTTTTGCGACTGGATAGCAATAAAAATCCCAACAAACCAACTAAAAGCAATACGCGTTTTCTTCTAGCCGCAAGGCACGTCAATAAAGCTTGATTTAACATCCTACGTCTTCTGTTTGCACGAAATATCCCTGTCAACAGAACTAATCGTCGGTTATACGCCATTATTATGATATTTACATTTCCCGCGCGAACCCGAACTTCCTACTCGGCCCAGGCTATTTTCGTTCGATTACATTAATATTCGCGCCTTAAGTTCGCCGTTTGAATCAGTGCCGTTCTACAGTCGCTCCAATGTCGCACCTAATACAGTTAGGTTCGGCGCATGAGAAGAGCGGCGTTTGGAACATGTCTTAACATTATTAAAACTTCAGTACGCAGATACTACGGTAAAAGTCCGTGGCAAAAAAGTCCTGCACTCATGAAGCTGGTTTTACATTTCTCGATTATGCCGACACATTTGTTTATAGAAAAAGATGGCTAAAAATTTCGGAACTACGCATTGTTGAAGTACATCGAGTACGTATGTTGTTAGAAATTTTATAAGCTTTCATTCGGTGTATAGTTCAAACTTTAGTGTTACCTGTAACTTTTTAAAATGTTCAAAATGTGCACACCATTGTTCGTAAAATAAGAATTATGATGGGAAATGGACTCCTCACAAGTGTTATAGAATTTTGGATATTGTTTTTAAATACTAAACGCATAGCCCTGAACAACATATTAAACATAGGATACTGTGAAGTGCCATTCATGTCAGAACTTTTAATTTTCTTGCCGGGAAGTACTTTAAAAAACAAAAAACATTATTTTGGTCTGGACCGTCTGAAATGGATGAATTTGTTAAGTTTGTTTTAGCTTTTGTTGTTTGCTATAACCTCAGAAAGACTTCTGGAATGAACCTCAGATATTTCTTAAACAAAAGCTAATTCAAATATGAAAGGAGTGGAAAAGTTTGCAGATTTCTAGTTGAAGTTGAAAACGTTTTTGGTGCAAATTAGTGATCATACCTTTTCAACATATTAAAAAATATTAAAACTTTTATGGTCAACGGTGAGAACATTTTGAACATTTTAAAAAGTTACAGGTAACACTACGATTTGAACTATATGCCGAATGAAAGGTTATAAAATTTCTAACAACATACGTACCCGATGTATTTACCCGATGTATACCCGATGTTAGCCATCTTCTTCTATAAACAAATGTGTCGGCATAATCAAGAATTGTATAAACTCCAGCTTCGTGAGTGCAGGACTTTTTTGCCACGGACGTTTACCCGTAGTATCCGCGTACTGAAGTTTTAATAACCCCGTGGTCAAAGAATTTCATCTCCAAAGAATCGTTCTCTAAAGTAAATTACTTATTTACTTAACTAAATATTATTTATATATATAGATAACAATATGAAGTTAATTAAAAGGTCACAAGACGGCCAAGAGTAATTGACTACAGGAGCCCGAGGGTCGCAAGGACGAGAAGGCTAATTTTCCGGCGGCACTTACTTTCAAAATGGCCGACTGGCGCATGCGCATAAAAATAATGGGACACTTTTTCCCGCGAGTTGGACTTCTGGTCAATCCTTACTCTGTGCCCGGGCGGAGGGTGCTAATCTCGACACGCGTGGAGTCCACTTACACGCAAAATTACACACGAGATGAAAACCTGAAAGTAATTCTGAAACATGTTTATATATATATATATATATATATATATATATATATACTACCCTTGTGGAAGTTTGAGCACTCTGGGCCCATGCGCACTTCACGCTATCTGAATGTACTTCACCGATGCTGTCCCACATGCGGTTGTCACCGACAATCGCATGTGTATAAGTAATTGATGAAATTCATTCAGATTGTTCCAAGCTACACTGATGAGCTGTTGTACAGCGAAACACCGTGTCTGTAGATTGAACTATATATATATATATATATATATATATATGTTATCAAATCCACAACTTGCGCAGTTCGGATAGCAGGGTACTGGTAACTAACCTGTTAAATTATTCAAATTATTTAAAGTTATACGTCAGCAAATTATAACTCATTATAAGTTCGGTTGGATTGCGAAATACAGTTTTTCAGCGATCACGATCATGACGAAAGAAATCTGCCAGAAAAAATTGTTTCAGCTAAAATGTACATTAACATTGACTATGGAAAAAGACCAAAGAAAGAAGGCTAAGAAGAGATGTGACAGCAATAGAGACGACTTAAAACCAATGAAAAAAGCCTAAAAATTTATAGAATAAAGACCGAAAACGATGCCGACCGAAATGTATCTGAAAGAACAAGGATGTGTCCTGAAACTGTTCAAAGCTGGTAAAGAATTCTGCTCTGGTGTATACTACTTAACTCGAGAGAGAACGATGAAGAAATTTTGTAACAAACGGCTTTTTAGATCACGAGGAGAACTGAATGATGCCTTGTCATGTTTTAGTCAACAACGAAAAAAGTAAGAAACCGCGAACGAGAAAAACAATCCAAAAAGAGTAGACTGAATTGGTAGTGTTTGTGGTGATACGAGCAGAAGAAAGTTTAATAACGGTAGAAGATTCGTATTTACCAGTTTAGCTTAGTTAAAACGAAAGAAATCTTGAAAATGAAAATCAATATAAATAATATCTTGTCTAGCATTGTCTTTGGACGCTAGGTCGTTGGCATTGTATCTTTTCTTGGCCACTATTTATATCTGTTTTTGAATGAGATTTTGTAATTTAGTTCATCGTTTTTTTTAATATTGACTATGCATGTTCTTTCGCCTTTCGGTCTGTCAATACATGACAACAGATGAACTTTGCTAATTAATTTTCTGGGATGTTTTCGGGGGGGGGGGGGTTGTTGTGTTAAAAATGCATATAAAGCGGGCGAGGGGTTGTTGCGTTTATGTATTTCTATATAAGGCGATATATGCCATATATGGCATGGGCCCTCTCCTGTATTTGGGTCCTTCTCATGTGTACCTTCTCAGGCAGCCTAGACCTAGGCCTTCTATTTCCTATTTGGGGGCCTGGGCCGAAAGGACTGGGGAGAGACAAAGGGAAATAGGCCCAGTAGATTTCCCAATCAAAACTGCCCCAAAACTGCCAAAACTGCCCCACTCTAGATTCTCAAAGTTGGTAGCGCCAAATCTCAAGTTATTGATATTTTTGTCGAGTAATGGAAGTTCAAGGTATTGTTGAAGCATTTACGATATAAATCGAGTATTCCTAGCATTCTGTGAAAGCTATTTGATTTCCCGAACGAATCGAATGCATTTTATGTCAAATGAAGGTGAACTCGTGAGTCTATAAATGTAAACGTTCGCCACATGCGTGGCCAATGCTTCATGATTTTCTGTTCATGTTTCTCTGAAGATGATTCTGAAATGGTAATATATTTGCCAGGAGTATTTTACGCTTGAAAGATGTCATATTTTCATGTGTCTAATAGTTGAATCCAGAGCGTGAAGTCGATAGGAATCGATCAGAGGACAATTGCTGAATATAATTTTAACTTAATATTATGGTTGTAAAATATAGATTTGATATTTAAGTGGTGGCTCGATGCCGATGGTTGCAAGACTTGTAACTGTGAGAAAAATGAATAAATACAATGGTCTGGGATTTGGCAAATCTACTAGGCTTTTCCGGAGCATTAACTCTGCTTACGTCATGAAGCGAATTTAGTTCCCAGTCCCATAGGCCACAGCTCAGCCATGGAAAAGCCTATGGCTAGGAACACCGCTGCCAAAGGTTTTGCTCATGCGCGACGTCCGAGCTCGTCCCCAGAAAAAGAGCGGGAAAACACTGAAATATTTGGACTGGTCCGAGAGTCCGACACAAAAGTTAAAATTATAAGCATACGTAGTACCAAAAAAATAAGGTAGGTAATTTGTTCATGGCTTCTTTGTCAATATTGTAACATATTCTGAAGTTACCCCTTCGTAATTTTCTTTACCCTTTTTTTAAAACACAAATGAATAGTCGAGTCTTACTTAGTCTTCACCAGTGGCGTACCGAGGGCATTTCGACTGGGGGGGTGTTTGTTCCAAAATTTACCGACGAAACTCAATCAAAAATCACGCAAAAATCACATACTTTCGCGTATGAAAGTGCGGTAAAACCTGGTGTTTTGAAGAAATCACGATAGGTGTATTCACTATTAAACTCTATTAAATTAGAAGCACCAGGAGGATGGAATTGAAAAGTTCTTGTTTGTACATGTCTTAACTCCTAAGAATCCTAGAAAAATATTCGGGTGCCTTTTTATTTTGCTTTTTTATTTTGAAGTTAATAAAGTTACAGCTTTTATTTCTATAATCTAGTATATTATTAATTAAAGATTAGGTAATTTAGGTTATACAACTACAGTGCATGTACAGTGGTTACAACTTACTTACAGTCTAGTAGTCTACAGTGGTTACAACTTACTTAGAGGTAAACTTCTGATTGCATAACTGCCAAAACAGGCATTTAATTTCAGGGCCGTCGGAAGCAAATTCATATTGGATTATTGGGGTGGGGGGGGGGCTGAAAAGGGCGGGGCCATGCGAATTAGTGACCGCATTTATAGGGGGGTACGGGGGTATGCCCCCCGGAAATTTTTGAAATATAGAGCCTTGGAAACACCATTTCCTGCAATTTGAGCGAATGTTTTCAGCTCATTTTGCGGCAGACATAGTCCAAATTTTACATAAAAATAAACAAGACGTAATTTGAGTGACTCTTGCAATGCCTAAGATTCATTAGTAACTAAGATATCCAAGAAATCAAGAATATTTATATTGGAGTTAAGGATACTTAAAATCATGTTCAAATCCAGGGCAATATCTAACAGATTTTTTCATCTTCAAAAAAATGTTGCAAATTTTTTTAGCAAATTATTGGGGGGGGGGGGGGCTGCAGCCTGCCAAGTCCTCCCGCTTCCGACGGGCCTGAATTAATAATTACTTGTCTTCTTTACCTTACTAAAGCTAATTGTAAGATTTGATGCTTACATATTTGATGCTGTAAATTTGGCCTGTCAAGTTTTCAGTCCGTTTTTTTTCTCGATAATTCGTATGAATCACGGACTCACAGAATGATCAGTACCGCTAGCTAAGGCGCTAATAAATAGCACAGAATCCTAACATACAAATACAACTTTATACAAGTGAAAATGACTTGACAACAAATGGTAAGGTAAGATGTTACCACCATAAATGGCTAAATTTACCGACCGCTTTGGTTTTAAAAACCGACCAATATCAATATTATATCAATTTACCGACCATTTTCGAAAAAAGTGGGGGGGTGTCGCACCCCCCACACCCCCCCGCTCGGTACGCCCCTGGTCTTCACTGTCTGGTTGTTGTCGCCACGGCTAGTTCCCACTTCTCTTGCAATGTTTACTCTAGCAAATTCACGCATGCGTAAACGTTTGGCAGCGGTGTTATGTCTAGGTAGCGGTAATAATTCCATGTCCTAAATAACCCAGGTACTTCATGAAAGCCTGACCCCAACACACACCCTAATCCTAACCAATAAATTCGTGAATATAGGACATGGATTTATAACCTAGGTAGGTAGCCTCCTTCGCAGGCCTTCTTTGCGGGCCTCGATATTTTCGTCCCCCACTTTTGTCACTTTTATTTTATCACTTTTGTGAACATGGACCAATGAAATTACACCATTGTCGTGCTAAATAAAGCCGTCCTGGGCTGGTATTGTTATGTGTAATTTGTTTAGTCGAAAGCTAATATTTTGAAAAGTTTAGCCTAGAACTTAACGAAATTTACGAAGAATACTGTTTTGACTACGTTCTTGCTGCCTATGCAAACAAATAAGCGTGAAAGTCAGTGTAAAGCGTAAGAGCGTTGAGAGAAATTTAAGATTGTAAACAAAAGCTCAAAGGTGTTAACGGTTTTATTGAAAGCTAATATTTCGCTTACTATAGCTCAGAGCTTTACAAAATTTACGAAGAATGGTATGAATATGTTCTTGCTGGTCATGTAAATAAATCTGTGCGAAAAGCTTTAAAAAAGCTACAAATGTCGGCGAAATGTATCTAGCGGATAATAATTATTTACCTGGATGTCTGGCCATCTTCATATATTCCAGTGACGCTTTTAACTTTATTTCATGCACATGTATTCATATCGCGATTCACAGTTACAACATCATCTTATTGATTCTATTTACGCAGAATTTTTACTAAACCGTATAAGCAATAGTCTTCGAAGTATTGGTTAAAACGGTCAGCTCAAACCTCAAGGTCTATAGCTGTAAATGCATGATATCGGATTCGCCGATTCAGATTTTCTTTCGTTGTCCAACGAATCCGTCGCAGAACCGTCGCAGTAGTCTCATTTACAGGCGTTCTTTGTATCGGTCCTATATAAATACTCCATCTTCATTATAATTATAAATATACCACATCAACCCCTCCCTTTCATATGAATTTAGATCGGTTAACTTTCATCAAACTCGGTCATGTTGTATAATGTATACATGGCCAAGGTGAAGGTCAGCCTCCCAGATTTTAGGAGCCTATCTCTGATTGGTCAATCTCTCGGAACAGAATGTGTTGCTCGTTTGAGCAGACCTTAGTGGGGGACGAAAATATCGAGGCCCGCAATGAAGTCCTGCGAAAGAGGCTAATGTCTTGGCCACAGAATAAAGAACTGAGCAGAAGGTCCACTCGTAGCCTGCGTAGCAGGCGTTACTGGATTGGGGGACTGGGGAGAGGGCTGAGAAGTAACGCCTGCAGTGGAGCTCTTTGGTTTTGTCAAACACCCCCAAATGAAATATGATCTCGAGCGGCCAATGTCTGAAGCCTAAATTAACTGTTTGTATTAATTGTAATATTTCAAAATCCATGGCATTTAATTCAGTAACATTTCGCGTAAATTATTATTTAAATAATTATCTTTGTATAAAAAACAATTATAGTACAAGGGAGTTAAAAGACTGAGAGTTGGTCGCAAATCTGTGGAAGGGATAAATTAATATTAACGGAATATGTCTGCAGTGTCCGACCGGGTGTCTGCTGACAAATATTTATAAAACTGTGGACTGGAAATGTATGAAATTAGGTGTAAATGGTAGAGTAATCCTGTTTCTATCAATGGCAACGAATATTCACGAAAAAAACAGTAATGACAGCGAGTGTTTACCGAAATAAAACAGTTGTGAAAGGTATATAAATAGCAGTGATTATTTAACGGAAATGTCTGCGGCGTCCCACTGTTCTGCTCACCAGACTGCAAAGTTTGCTTTGCGCGGGCAATATCTAGCCCGCGCACTTGGAAACCGTAATTGGCTGTCTGCCCGCGCAATTTTCGTCAAATTATATATTTGCCCGCGCATTTGCCGCAATAGCGAATGGGTGGGCCGTTGAAAGAAACAGTGCAATTACTTTAACATCCTTATATTTACTTAAATGACTCTAAATCGATTTATTTTCCCGCAAATGAGTGCAAATCGATCTGAATCGACCTTTCCCGTGCGATTCATGGAAAGAGGGAAGATGGCCGACATCCCGTCAATAAAATTCGTCTTGGTGGCATCGGTATTGAAGAATTCACAAGGTGTGTAAAGTTTGTATCCGCCTTACCTCACATTAGAGATAAGAATATGGAGCTTGGTGCAGAATTCGCTTTCAGTATATATTGGAAGTTGAAATCTGCACTCATCGAGGTCGTCTGGGGAGGACTTTTTTCGACGCATTTTCCAACTTTTTTCAAGAAAGTTAACGACGTCGAAAGAGAAAGAGTGGGAAAAGGGGGAAAAGGTGCAAAAGTCTCCAAATCTGTCGAAATTCGTCTTACCAATGGTATGTACGTCAACGAGTTTGAAACATCGCCCATGAAAGAGTTCACTCTGTTGGATACGTTTCTGGTGGAGCTGAACGATGGCCAGAAGATGGAGGTTATTCTACAGGAGGATGCTGTCATCAAAGCTTTGTACACTGATCCAGAATTTTACAATATGATTGGGCTCGAATTCTGCTTAGTATTCGACATTATGTACGCCAAAAGTGGCACTGAATCAGTTGCCGAATCCTTCTACCGAGTTGTAGAAAACCAAGAGATGGCAGGAAGTCAGAGCATTGAAACCTTAGCTGCACGTTCAAAGGTTGACTGGTGTTTACCTGCGGTGATTCAGTGCGAATCAGCCCTTGAAGAAATGGCCAAGCTATATATCAACGGCAGCAAAGAGGACGGTCTCAAAAGCCATCCAATTCCCATACATATAGACCGTAGATCTGAAAAGGATTCACAGCAAATCTCAAAAGTTGTTGACCGCATTCATAAATCTACGCCAAGGCTTCCATTTATGCTTTAATTTACCGTAACGTAGCCAAACATTATTGTGATAAAGTTTTCAAACACTGTTGCTGTTATTATTAAACTCGTTTAATTATTTACTGAACGAAAATTGATGCAGTCATGCAGAGACTATCTATGTACAGTAATGAAGATATGCAATCTAAAGAACGTTTGATCTTTATGAACTTTTATCATTTCATTTGTATATACTACATAATTGTATTAACGCAAATTTAGTTTAATTTTGTTGTACGGTGACTAGAACTTGTTTCAAAACCTCTTGTCTCGAGCCTCTAGAACCGTTGACCAGCATGACTCATGTTACAATAAATACAGTTAAACCGCGGAAATTTTCTTATCGAATATAGTTCGCCGCGCAAACGAAATTTTCAGGACACAACTTGCCCGCGCAACTCGCAAACTTTGCAGTCTGGAATTAATTCCATCTGAATTTTGTGGATATTACTGTATTTCCCCAAACTCATTATTCCATAAGTTTTATGTATTGTTTGATCTGTGCATGTTTGAACAACTTAATATACTACAAGATATTGACACCACATACTACAATTCATAGTTTATTCCATATATCTGTAGTTAATACAAAATCATTTATACACACTGTTATTTCTAGGGAGTTATTTTAACTCCAAAAATGGAGTTAAAAAAAAAGGTTCAAAACGCCCCAGTTTTTCAGAGTTATTTTAACTCCCCCAATTTTAACTCCATAGACGGAGTTAAAATAACTCCAATATTTGGATTCATTTTAACTCCAAATATGGAGTTATAATAACTCTGTTGAAGGAGTTATTTTAACTCTTTGAAAGGAGTTAAATTCACTCTTGTTTTGGAGTTATTTTAACTCCAAAAAAGAGTTGTTTAAAAAAGGTTCAAAACGCCCTGTTTTTTTGGAGTTATTTTAACTCCATCACTTTTAACTCTACTTACAGAGTTATTTTAACTCCAAAGTTGGAGCTATTTTAACTCTGTTGTTTTTAACTCTACCAGTAGAGTTATTCCTAAATATAAAATAAACACAAAATGTTTATAAATGAAAGTTGCATGTTTTAATTTATAGTATTTAACAATAGTAAAATAAGATTTAATTCATTTTATAAATATAAAAAAAGAAAGTGCATGCAAATATTTTAGACAAAGTTTTCGGACACATCATGTATATTTTAAACATTTTATTATATATAGCTCAGCCAGATGTCTTAAGAGCTGAATGACAATTTGCTCTAAAGATGTCCTTTGCCTCGAGAACAAAAGGTCAGCTATAATAAAATGTTTAAATAGCATGATGTATTCGAAAACTTTGTTTTACACACCGTCATGCAAAACTTCAAATCCTTAAGTTAAATATTTGTTGACATGCTTTCAAAAAACCCCAACTATATACAGATGTACATGCTATAGATAAAAATATTCTACAGTATATAACTAATAAATAAATGTTATTAAAATAAATTTACAGTACAACCATGCATGTAATGACAACATCATCACATCAGGTTGTACCATAAATTTATTTTAATAACTATAAACATCAACATGCAAAGTTTCGAATCACTTAATATAACTAATAATGTCTAAGCTAAATCTTTGAGAAGTTTATTAACTGAAACTCTCTTCCTTGCTTCCACAGTATTGTTCATCTATGTTGCCTCCAAAAAGATGAAAAAGTTTTTCCCACTGGGAGGGTACTGCATGTTAAAAATATAATAGATACCAACAAGAAGTGACAATGCAGTTACCACACCAACATTGTTCAACTTCGCAATGATAACACCCTCTGACACCAAGTATAGTGGGATAATATTTTCCAGTCCACCAGATCCAACAAGCCTTGGTGCTTTTGTTTTGGATATCATTTTATCAATATCTTCCTCAGGCTAAAAAGGAGAATTGGTATATATAAGTCAATGAAGTACAGAAAGTTGCTCATAGAAAGTGTGGTTCACTTAAATACAATTTTATTCAAATATGAAATAATTTTATATTACTGACTTACTGTAAATACTAAAAATAAAATAAATATTGTTCTAAAATTTGCCTTTTAGAAGTGCACATCCAAACATTTAGGATCCAAACAAAAACTTTAAGGCTACTTTTGAAGGGCCAGTTACTATCAGGGCCAGTTACTATCAAGATTCTACAGTATTATCCATTCCAAATCAAAGAATAATAATTTTATTTGACATGTTACTATGTAACTTACTGAGCAGATCTTTATAAAATCACTTGGTGCACTCCGATCTTTTAACAATGTTGGAAGCAACAGGACTGCAACACTCTCGTCTATACCTACACAAAGAAATAGCAATTAGGCTCAAAAGTGTAAACAAACAAATTAAAGTACCATCATGGTAAACTAATGCAATGAAACATTAGTTGAATAGTCACTCTCAATTTCCATGAAATGGTACATACAATGTACTAAGGTTAAGACACCTATATACATTAATTCTTGGCAAGATATAATTTAGGCACACTAGTCAGTGACAAATAACTCCCTGGATACAACCACGTCGGCAGCTTTAATTACATTACTTATTATATGCATGACAAAATTACTACATTCTGATTGGTTGAGAGGAGTACTTATTTTATTAATAGACCTTTCCACATGAAGTGCGTGGATAATGCGTTGAGAGATTTGATTGGCACTCGCAAAACTTCGGACAAACATCGGACAAACATTGGACATAGCCAATCAGCTTTGTCAAAAAGAAAGATCACATGATCCATTTACTTCATGCGGAAAGGTCTATTGTACTGCAGTACAATTAATAAAAATAGAGAAGGCCCTGAGAACGATGTTGACAATAAAATTCAAAATGGCATGGAAAGTTTTCACATTTCCAACGACTTGTGGTACACTATGAACTAAAAATTCCATGTAAATATTTTGAATGAGTACAGAGAACACCCAGAGTGAAAATGTTTCTTGTCAAGTAATGAAACAAGTTTTTTAAAGGTGTGAGTGAGTAGGAAGCATACGTGTTGTAATTTTGTCATGCATATAATAAATGAGTGATCATATGATTTTGCTCGTACAATTAAGGATTTACACTACTAGTGATATTTGAAAATTATGCCAAATTTCTCTCACCTATTAACGGCTCATGCAATTTTGGCAAAATTTTCAAAAATCACTTGAAGTGTAAATCCTTAATTGACTCACTATCATTATTACCTATACTTACTATGATAAAAGAACTTTCTAAGACTGACAGTATTAGCCTACATGTATCTAGGACTTGTTCCATTTTAGGCAGTCTTGTTTTGTTAACACATTGAGATCTCAATGTATTTTCAAAACAAGATTTCAATCCTCACAATACAGGTATTTCACTAAAATAAGACAACTAAAATTAGATAAACCATGGCCATCAAGGCCATAGCCTCTGGTAAATGGAAAATGGTCTCTGGTTACATGGTTACACCAAGGCCAATTTTGGCTTCCTGACATACTGTATTCAGAAAATATGGTTACAGCAGCATAACATCCCAGAAGTTAGTGTAATGTTTCACAGCGTAACCTACTGTAGGAACACAGCATAAAAATTCATTCAGCCAAAACATTTTCCTTGGTACAGCTATAAATGTATATAAAAACTGGGTTGGGAGATCCTACAGCCTCTGTATCACTGTGGGTGGAAGACCCTACCTGATATAACCAAAAATTTGAGCCCTCATTGTTCAACTGTATAAAGACCAAATGCACAAAGACTTTACATAAATAATTAGCCCCAATGCAATGTCCAATTAAATCATGGGCTGATATGACATAAAATCAAACCAAGTTTTTTAAATTACAATGAACTCTGATCATTAACCACACTTCACAAAATATTTTAAAATATAATAATACTTACAATTCCAGTGGCCAAGCTGTCTGCAAGGAAGGGGTATTTTTTAATGATGAGGAGAGATACATGTTCCCGTTCCACTCTTGTTGGGTTCATGGTGTAAACTCTTATTGAAGAGAAAGCATCCCTCGTAAATTCATTTCTTCTATTTGTTGATAATGCCTTTGATGCTAGTTCATTGGTAACAGAAGGTGAAAACGAAAACAAATATTAAATTAAAATGATAAATTAAAATGTTGTTCCTTGATGCAGTATACTGGTAAGATAAACTGGTATTTATCTTATGATTATGGTTTCCATCCTGGAAAGTCTCTCGCTATGATATTAAGGGTGTTATTGAATTATAAAAGTAAAACATGTCCTATTTAACTTTACCTGGTAAAAGAAGCAGCCGCCATCTTGAAAATTGGCAACCATTATTCCAATTATACGCAAATTATGGAAATATATCCGATTAAAAGCACAATTATAAACATATTTTGTTGATTTAATCAAACAAATCACGAGGGGGAATGTTACCAGATTCTTTAGGTATAAAAAGTGATATTCAAATACTTTCTAGCTTTTAAATTGGCAAGGACAAAGAATAAACGGCATGGTCTTACCTCTTCTTCCTCTAGACACTTTAGCGTTTCTTCTCGAACTCCTGCCTTGGACAAAGCCTCGAACAACTCAGAACCAAATACCTTAACAGTAAATAAAAGCTAACGTTCATACAAGTAAATGTATTTAAGATAAGGTAGACTGTAAGATACGGTAATAGCTCTTTATTGAACTACTTCGCACATAAATAATTTTTTTCTTCAAAAACGTCTGCGTAGAGTAGAAAGCACATCCTGGCTTTAATTTTCCACGATATAAAGTTCAATAACACTATCATTTACTATTGCATATGTTACTGTAAGTAAGATAATTACCGTAGATACATCCATTCTTAGAACTTTGAAATAAACTTGCCAAACGTCGAACACGAACCCTTCTTTATGTCCAGTGGAAATGAAATGAATCCAAATCAAATCACGCGCTCTTGTCTATTACGTGCCTGACGTCATAAAAGACAAAATTCGACCAGACCCTGGGTACGAGGTTGAGGGACCCACACTTGGTATGACAAAAATTAATATTTATACGTAGCAAGCGACAAAATAATGAAGAAAAATAAGTTCTGGATTAGCAATAAAGTCTCATACCAATAAATAATTATCATTGTTTTTAAAATCAGGAAAAAGTATTTCAGACGCACACAACCCAACCCTACCCTCAAATTCAAAGAGGAAGGCCGTGTTCCACAAACTGTTGTTAATTCATTTGTGAAAAACACTATACATATTGTGCAGAATAGCATCGGTGCTATAAAACGTGGGGTCAAAGCCAAGCTACAGGCACTGCAGGATTAGACTTTGACACAATTCCAGGACTCGGCGAATTATTCGAAGAAGACAGCTTTGTGATGAATCCATTCCACTAGACAATACATCACAGAATAAAGTATTTTCGAGAGTTTTAACTGATAATGACACCAGACTTCGCTCTGCCATATAATCACAGTAGACACAAGTACCTGTGCCAGCTCATGTCAGATCAGTAATGTCAGCTAGCTAGCAGAGTCAGCTAAATATTATGCTCGGAAAAATCAGCTCACACATCTGGGAAGACACATAGTTTCCCGCGGAGGAGGCTAGGCTTATACAACTTCCCAAGGAGTTTTGAGTGGGCTTATAACCGAGGGGGCTAATAACTGGGGGCCTTATAAGTGGTATAAAAAAATTTTTCCAAACCCAACAGACAAATTATGTTGGGACTTTATTGCTCCATGTTTTGCTTAATATCGCAAGTGCAAAAAATAAGGGAAGGTATTTTCTGTTACCAAACAGATGGGCCTATAACCCGGGGGGGGGGGCTTATAAGTTGGATCCTACAATAGGTATAATCATGTTTTATATTTTTAAAAAATAATGGGTTGTCATAGGTTCTTCCAATACAAGTCTAGCACAGTACTCTTATACCTGTATTTACAACTTCATAATTTAGATATCACTTTGGTAACCGTAAATACCGTAATGCTTGGAAGAACTAATATTGTTATGGGCAACCCCAGGGGTAGCCAAAAAATAACACCATGTCTTTTGGCCTCATTGAACCATGTGAAAACAAAGCATAATGATGCTTTGTAAAAATGGCTAGATATGAGCATTCTTGTGGGGTATTCATATTAGTTGTTTTTTTCCAAATTCTCCCAGGAGCCACAAGAAATTGTGTTGGGAGAGCATCACACCTAAGCACGCAGAGGGAATGTAATGATTGACAAAGTGAAACGAGATTGTTGTTATTATATCCCGCTACTTCAAGGTCTGCAGCAGCTACTAAATGATGATGCAATTCTAGAAGAGGTAAAGTATATTTTGACATACAATTATTTTTCTACATGTGCCTACCGGTATGCTTTGGCTTGAAAGTTATCCCTACCTTTTTCTTTAAACCATTTCACTACTAACCCTTTCCTTACTGTGGGGACCTTTTAGTATTTTACTCTGGCTAATGCCATATGATTTTACTCAGCAAGAGAAGACATCTAGTAAGGAAAGGGTTAAACAGTTTTTTATATTATTATTCTCATTTTTCAATACAATAATTATATTTAGTAATTATTTTATTTATGACATGCATTTGCCTAGTATGTTACCCAGGACGTCATCTGAGGTATACCATTAGGTATTTGAAAGTGCACAATTAACCATACTTTATATATTTTTAGGGCCCGTTGGGTGACCATTTGTGGAACCAAATACAAAGTTGGAGCCATTCTACATATTGGCTATGACGACAATGATTTTCCTAAATTTTGGGAAATCTTGAAGATCTATGTAGTTGACAAGAATGTTTCTGATATTAAATTTGTAGTGTCAGGAAAGCTTACCGTTGAGTTTAATGTCCACTTTCAAAGGTATGAAGTCACACCCACACTTGGGCAACAATTGAAGATTGTGTGTCACAGAAATGTTACATACTTCAGCCCGCATAGTATCAGCAAACCCACCGGGCTCAGAACTAAGTCAAAATATGTTTGTATGCGAGTAGAACTTGGTACATGCAGTTAATTTATTAAGAAACCCACATCTTGTTGATTATGCATAACATACTGTAAATATTAATATTGGTCACTTTGAGTAAATTACGTAATTACCTTTACTTATAAATTACTGGTCATGTTATTTATTTTTTGAAGTAGAATGTGTGAATATTTATTTATATATTATTAATTAATATTTATTAATATATATTACTTTATTTATTTATACTTTATATAATAATTTACTACACATTATACATGTGGTTAATTATAGCATGTACAGTAATAGTGAATAAAATATTATGTTTATACTGTATAATATAATACAGATGAATGATTCTCTGCTCCCATTTGACTCCAGGAATGGAGTTATTTCAACTCATAATAATGCCCGAGTTATTCAACTATATGATGAGAGTTACTATAAGTTATAACTCCACTTGATGAAGTTAATTTAACTCTCTCGTTGGATTATAATAACCCTTTATTATAGAGTTATTTTAACTCCACTTGATGAAGTTAATTTAACTCTCGTTGGATTGTAATAACCCATTATTATAGAGTTATTTTAACTCCACTTGATGAAGTTAATTTAACTCTCTCGTTGGATTACATTAACCCGCTATTATAGAGTTATTTTGACTCCTAATAATGCCCGAGTTATTTCAACTATATGATGAGAGTTATTTTAACTCCATTATGAAAGTTAAAATAACTAAGCTAAAAGAGTTAATTTAACTCTCTCGTTGGAGTTATAATGACCCGTTATTATAGAGTTCTTTTGACTCGTATAAGAGTTATTTTAACTCCAGTGACAGAGTTAAAATAACTCCAGATGATGCCAGAGTTGATTTAACTATGTGAGAAAGTTATTTTAACTCTGGTGTGGGAGTTAAAATAACTCTTAGTCATGGAGGAGTTATTTTAACTCGATCGAGGAGTCTTATTAACTCCAATATCGGAGTTAAAATAACTCCACCGAAATAACTCCATCCGGAGGAGTTAATTTAACTCCATTGGCCGAGTTATTTTAACTCCTCGGAAATAACAGTGCATATACTGTACTGCATTTATACAAATGAAACAGACACACTTTCTTTTTAAACATAAGCTTACTGTAGTTTATATGTTCACAGACAATCCAGAAGACAACATTTGTCTTCTGGACTGTATAAAGATCTGTTACACAAGTCAGTTAATAGGAGTGAAGAGGTATTATCTCTTAAATTACTGCCTATGACAATTTGTAGCAAGAATTAAACCATAATTTTGAAGTTTTACCCAGAGGCTTTGCTCTCTTTTTACTTGAATGTACGTTTGTGTTTTCCATCTGAAATTGAGAAATAAAAGGGATACATCAAAACATAATTTATTAGATTTTTAATTCAAGACAAAAAATGAGCATATGAAACAAATTACACAGAATAAATATTGAGCAGAAGGCCCACTCTCGTCGGAACCTTTGAAGTTTATGTCCTCGCGCAGGTCGCCTCGCGCATGTTGGCCGCCATGTTGAAAGCAAGTAAAAGTCGCTGCTCTCAACAGTAAAGAATATGGCGAAAAGTGCGTTCTGATCGTTTAAATGGCTATAACTCAAAATTTTGGTGGTAATATTTCTTGGGACGGATAGTACATTGAAAGTGAAGGTAAGTAATCAAATTTATTGTGGTAAGGAAGATATTTAACGAAATTTGAACGGGAAATTTCCGATTTCATTATCTTGTTAATCGGTCCGGCTGGAACTATCCGTCCACTTTTGAAGTTGTACTTTCAAGAATAAATATAGTGAGGAAACTCTTTAAAAACAGTTTAAATCAAAAGTATAATGATAAAATTACACGTATTGGTTGTTCTTTCTTAATCGGACAAGCAATTTTGAAGAACGAAGCAACTCTATAGCTCACTATTTGGACGGATTTTAGGCAATTATGATTTGACATATATTTGTTGAAGGCTGACAAACAAGTGCCAGTATTTCTACAATTTCATTTAATATTTGTAAACGTTGCTGCTGATAAAAAGATTAACCTGAAATATCAGGTCGTTAGTGTTGAAGTCTTGGTATTTTACTTTATTCTACTATAAAATGAACGAATTTGCACGTTAGCTTGAAATGGCCTACTGTATCTTAATTCTCTAGGTTATTGGACAGTTTGTCTTGAGTTTTGTCCCCCAAGTTTTTTAAATATTTCATGATTTGTTGCTTAGATAGAGGTTTAGATTATAGATGTGCAACCTTCTGATAGTTTCTCTCCTTTTTTTTAGCTGAGAATAGATTTGAAATGAAATCTTAAGAAACAATGAACTGTAGAAAATCAAGAGGGGATTCTTCACAGCACTGGCCACTGACACAGGAATAGTGGTAAATGTTCTTCAACAGCTTCAGTCATACTGAGTGTAAACATTTTGAACAAAAGACTTTCTACTTACTTCATGTTTAAGAACAAAAAGGTGTTAATTTCATGTCTTTATAATAAATAAGGAAAAAAGGTTTAAGTTTAATTGGTCTACTGGTTAATTTAATTAATAGGGTGTTGGCCAGTAAAATAGTAAAGGACCAGTTACTACTATTTGTCCTGTGGTGGGCAACTGGTAATAATACATATATGTTATTTACCGGCTGGGAGGTCCGTATAGAGAAATATTTCCCGAGGTCTCAAAAACTGCCCGAGGCCGCAGGCCGAGGGTCGTTTTTGAGACCGAGGGAAATATTTCTCTATACGGACCGACCAAAACGGTAAATAACATATTTATTTTTTTATCAATCGTACGATTTATAATTAACATAATTAGGTAAATTAACATAATTGAATTGCGTAATCGAGATGACGTTCACGTGATATTCAAAAGTCCAAAGTTTATCGTTCGACAGTAAACTGCCAACATGCAGTCTGACAGGGAAGCTTGGAACCTCTTTTGTGATAAAAAAAAAACAGTCAAAACCTGAAGATCTAGTTACGAAGAAAGTCAGGATGCAGTCCTAGTGTTTTTAAAGTTTAGTTGATAAAGATTCTTCGTCGTTCTTCTTCGTCGCTTGCTCGTTTTTGGCTGTTTGCTTGGGGAATCGCTTTCAATACTCGGCTGACTAGCATGGAAATTGAAAGTGGGTCGTTCGAGTTTGAAGACGAAAATGCTTGTAGTAAGCCATTTGTAACTTTTTTCAAAGACATGATACGATGAGGTTGGCATGTGGAAAATATTTGACTAAAGGGTAAAGACTTGTAGCGGTTTTGTTGAGAATAGTTGGACAACAGAAGAATGACAGTTTAGTATCAAAAGGTTTCAGCTTTTCTGTCTTCTCGTGGTATGTTTTTTTTTATATATATACTTCTATATGGTTTCATTTAGTGATTCCGAAAATACTGTGTTCACAAGTTTATATATGTTTTGCCTACCGTTTTAAACTGTTTTCATACGTCGTTGAGCAATAATACTTTAAAACTTTACTGTAAATGGCGCTTGTAAATTTTGCTTTGTCATAGTTTTCCCAGCGTTTCTTTTAAAATTCGCTGTTTTCACTTGCAGTTGTCAAAACCCATTTGGATAATAAAACTCATTTGCATCCCCGTAGCTCTCTGCTAAATATATTTGTTCTGTGGCAAGCGAAATAGTTATAAAAATCGATCAATTTTAAATGACAGAGTGTAAAACTTTTTTGTTTTTGTTTTGAAATCCGCAGCGGTCCGAATCGGGGTCCGTATCGTGTGATACGGACCGCTCGCTAAGCCAATCAGAGCGCGCGAATCAGATGGATACCGGACCGCAAAAAAATAAATTTTCTTAATTTTGCACCTTGTATACACAGAGCTTGTAACAGTAAAATTTAGTGGTCAAAAGAACTGACCTTTACCTATTTTGTACTGTATATATGAAATAAATGTTTAAAACTTATTGGGTTTGGTTAACATTGTAACTTGTTTGCAAAAACGTTTTGTAGTCAGTGGTAAACACAGTCAGGTATATGGGGTTTGCAATATGTATATAAATAATGCTAATGCTTAAATGTATACCAACAACAACTCAAATGTACAGTATATCCTCTATTATAGGGTGGATGGTTTATACCTAAATTAATCTACATTAAGAATTTAATTTGGAACACATTTCCAACAGCTGTTTCTGTTAACAGCTGTCAACATTTTTGCAATTTATCATCTGCACATCAACTTGACATATTTAAAATAATGCTTTTAAATTAAATGTACACTATGCAAGCCTTTGATACTCTAGAAAATACAGGTGTGGGTTTTGAGACTTTTAGAAACAGATAGTTTTAATATGTACTGCAGTAATATTATATCATCATCACAATCACAACTGACAACACATATACACTTGAATAGTTTTAGGTGGTGTTTATTATCAGTTTTTCTTTTTTTAAATCCAGTAATACAACAATACTCAAATAAAGTTCGACTATTAATGGCACTTTAAAAGTGAAACAAGTGAATCAAAAACATGCGAGTTTTATAAAAGCCTCCATCAATTCAGGCATCAAGCTGTGTCTTTTCTGAGGGAAGCTTCTGATTTTCATCCAGTAAGTTGTCATGTCCAAATACACGCACAATCCAAATAAATTATTTACTAAAATTACAAGAAAAGAACAAAATCAAATCAACATTTCAACAGCTTGTCAAGTGTATCAACTTTAGCCATGGTTAATGACAAAAATAAATCTTGTTCAATGACTCAATCACAATTCACTTAATACAACAGACAAACAATTGGAATAAGAACGTTACTAGAAGAAGGTAAACAAACACATAAAGATGGAATTCTGCGGAATTGGTATTTTTACCAATTGAACTGAAGACTGAAATACTTCATCAATTTACATGTAACAAATTTGGAGTGAGTGCCGGAGCCCTCGTGCGCATATTATATCTTTAAATATTCGTAAAAACAAGAGCACGTTTTACACACTGTGCAATTCTCAATTAAAAATATGTAACTGATGTGAAATGATGTTTAAAAACTCTTGATAAAAGATCTCTGTAATTTGAAATATGTACCGAGATACCGTACCCGACTGACGCACTTCAGTCATTGAGGAGCGGGCAGGTCATCGCTCAGAAGTTGCTAAATTCCACGCGAAAGCGTGTTTGTATGCCTTCTAACCTCAAGTAAATTGGTCACTTACCTTTCATTTGTAAAATATCAAAGTTAAAAGGAAATCGTCCAAAAACCTTTCCTGCTAGATCCGTTTTGGTGACCCGACTTCGTTTTCCGCCATGTTGTTCCTTGTTGATCCGCTGGAGTTTACTTGCTTTCAACATGGCGGCGTGTGACATGCGCACTAAAAAAGTGAGGACACTTCGTACCCCTGAGTGGGCCTTCTGCTTAGTATTTATTCTGTGCCCTCGCTCTCACTGTCTTCTACAAAATCTATCTCCAAATATCTCATCCCAGTTGACCGCATCCGCCATATTTTATTATTTTGGTATTAAACGAGCCCGCAAAATTTATGCACAGACCGTATCACGGATATAACGCGCGAAATCAGTGTCGTTTCTAGTCCCTGTCTTCTGGATTGTCTATGGCCAGAGCCAGGTCAACAAGGAGTGCAATGGCGAAATACGGAGTTGGATCACTAAAATCGATATATTTCAAAAACTAGTCGCTCGATTTTTACGCTACAACCAGTAATAATAGAGGAAAGGTAGATGACAATATTTTTGCCATTTAGAAGGTATGGGAAACATTTGAAAGTGAAAATTTACGGATTAAAACGAACTCGAACCGCCATTGTGTGGAGTAGGGTCGCAGCTTTAAGAAGATCTCATCTCATTGGCTAATTTCGTCAAGCGTTAATTAATAAATTAATCTAAATATATATTGCCAAATATATATATATATATATATGTGTGTATGTATTTATATATTGTAATATATGTGTTTATTATATAGCATGCTATCGGATATGAGTTTTTGCATAAACTGATTGGTTCCCTACTACCAGGCTATCAGCTCATATCCTACTAGTAGAGAAAAAACAAGATGGCGGCACGTTTTTTTAAACTGCCGAAAAGAGTTGAAATTGACGGATTTTTATACAGAAAAACATCAACACCCTCAAACCAATGTATAAAAAAACAACATTGTGTAAAAATACATTAAAAAATACACAATTTAGCATGGTAAATGGTAAAATTCACCTAAAAATTACGTATTTTTACTTCAAAAACATGACTAAATTAACGGGTTGATATTAATTTGTTGCCAATCAAAGAAACTCACGGTTAAAATCAAGCTTACAACACACATTTCGTAGGAGATCACCAGTAAAGAGACTTTTTTTATTTAGATAAGCATTTGGAGTAGTAAAAAGCATGTTCGTTTTCAAAAACAACCAACTAAGTAATTTAGTTTCACTACCGAAGGTGTTTCAGTTTCATTTTTGCATGAAATCAAAACCTTTTTCACGACAGCAACGCTAATATAAACAACTGACCCACCTTTTGACTTCATAAAAGTACCTTTTAATCTTTTTTGTTGATCTGCTTAACACATTTTTTGCCTCTCGAGCAACATTTATGCAACATTTCAAAGCTGTTTACCGAACAGCTCAGCGAGAAACTCTATGTGAATGCATCATTACGCATGGCGGAAGTATTAGTTGCCTATGCCGGAAGTTTGTCGTTTGAAACATTTCGCTGCATGTAATTTTGTCTCTTGTACAGTGCTTGGCTATATAATAGAACAGTTATACCATTCGCTCTCGTCGTATACGAACTAATAGCCAACTCGGCGAAGCGCCTCGTTGGCTATGAGCTCCTATACAACTCGAGCTCATGGTATAACTGTTAAATATATGTAGACAGACATATATACATATATTTATTTATATATATATATATATATACCCACATACATCGGTACAGTATATAGTCTGGGTAGTCTTGCTAGTCTGGGTAGTCTGGGTAGTCTTGGTAGTCTTGGTAGTCTGGGTGGTCTTGGTGGTCTTGCTAGTCTGGGTAGTCTTGGTGGTCTTGGTAGTCTGGGTAGTCTGGGTAGTCTGGGTAGTCTTGCTGGTCTTGGTAGTCTGGGTGGTCTGGGTAGTCTTGGTAGTCTTGGTAGTCTTGGTAGTCTTGGTAGTCTGGGTAGTCTTGGTAGTCTGGGTAGTCTTGGTAGTCTGGGTAGTCTTGGTGGTCTGGGTAGTCTTGGTAGTCTGGGTAGGTAGTCTGGGTAGTCTGGGTAGTCTGGGTAGTCTGGGTAGTCTTGGTAGTCTGGGTAGTCTGAGTAGTCTGGGTAGTCTCGGTAGTCTCGGTAGTCTTGGTAGTATTGCAATAGTCAACAGACAAGCACAAGTTTTCTAACTTTTCAAACAGAAAGTAATATTTCAAAAACCCAGGTCCTGCTGTCGTATGCGAAAACGAAGTTGTTTGAAGTGGTTACCCATGAATAAAATCCTCCCATATCTTGCTGTATTTTTGGCCCCTTCAAGTTAGCTTTGATGGAGAACTTTGAAAACCTTGACACCAATGTTGACAAAAAAATGAGAAAAGTGTATTTGACACAACATCTAAAAAGCCTTGCGATTGATCATTCAAAACCATTGTTTTCACCGATTCATCGTATCCCAACGTGATATATCAGTAGATTTAACACGTTGTAATAGCGAATGAAAGTCGAAAACTGTACACTGTCACATTTATACCAACCTTCTTTATTCATTTAATTTGTAATTAAAACGTACCACTTAGTTAAGGTCACCGACTGTACATTTAAAGATGTTTCCAGTCTCAAGAATGTACCACATGCCCTTGTTAAATCCGCCATTTTAAAAATAATTTAATGTAATAGTTCATTTATTATTTTTTATTTATTTATTTTTTATTCTTTGTATTTTTTCTTTTTGTTTTAAATTTGTATTTCTGATTTTGGTGTAGTTCGTATTTTTTCGTGTCCCACAATGTACTCCATATTTTTTTTCAGAGAGTTTATTTTAATGATTACATAGTGCCAGACGAAGTACCCCCTAGAAAGATTACTCTAAAACGTTATGGATCGAGTTCTACCGTCTACTCAGACTAACGCACTCGAGTCTCCAATCCAGAAGAGTCGAGTCCTCAATCAAGAAGAGGAAAGATGATTCACAACTACATGGCGAGGAAGCGCGGAAAGAGAAAGCGTCATCGCAAAGTGGCGCTGCTGCAGCTGTTGAAGATGACGATTTATTATATAAAATAGAGTGTTTTATTGATTTTTCCGCCACTAATAAAAGTGATAATCTCACATGTGCGATTATTTATGATAATCGCACATGTGACGATTATCGCTGAATCAGCATTATAGTTTAATCATAGTTAATAGAACATATACATGGTTTGGAAACTCGTCCAAAGTGATTGTTCTATGTTTTTGTTCAAGTTTATGGAAATTTGTGCAATTTCACGGTATTGTATTTTCTGTATAATGAAGCAGTCGTCCAATAGCAACGATCGGGTTTAATTAGTATGGTCCTTCATCATCACGTGTTGTGGTCCTTCGTCATCACGTGTCCATAGAATTTACTTCCATATAAGGAACTCCATTGTCAGTTCAACATGACCATGCTTCATGTTGAAAGACAATAGAGCTTCCAAACCATATCTATGTTCTATTAACTATGGTTTAATGCAATTTCTGCTATGAACCATTCTGTTGCTAATACAGAAATAGGCAATAGCACAATTATTTTATATAATAAACAGAACAATACATGGATGCTTGGAAATATGAAATTTATTTCTCGTGTTGAACAGGATATGTCACTCGTTCGCTTCGCTCACTCGTGAGATATCCTGGACAACACTCGAAATAAATTTCATATTTCCGCACATCCATGTATTATTCTCTATATAATCTACTTGAATGTCGGCGGAGTAACCTTTGCTTCAAACATGTCAACACTGTGTCAAGTTCCAGGGTCATTCTTAGCCTCAATGTTCAGCGGTCGATGGGAGGAAAGTCTGAAGAAAGACAAAGAGGGCAATGTTTTCCTGAACTTTAACCCCAACTGCTTCAAACTGATTTTGAATTATCTTCGCTCAAAAGAAATTTCGACGTGCCTGCTGCGAAGGAATATTCCAATTTTTACAGCTTGGTTAATTATCTTGGCTTAACAGAAGAGATTGTTGTACCACAATTGAAGGATCAATTCTGCGATGATTGTACATCAAATATATGTCTTTCTGACAACGACCTGGTTGCGCAACACCTGGGAAAAACTAGTGGATATCTAGGATTTTCTGAAACCAAAAACAGAGATTTATTAAACTACGTTATGCGTGAAGAGTTGTATGAAAATGGCTGCACCCAATGGCGACTTAAGGTAATATCGATGGGAGGTCGCTCTTCAATATTCATTGGAGTACTACTCTTTGATGTTGGGCCAGTTTGTATGAATGGGGGGACTACACTAAGCCGATACGGCGTTGTGAAGGGGCCTTTGGATGGGATGCTAATAGTCATGTATGCAATTAGGGATTTACCGGCTGTGACTTTTATAATATCACGATATCATGAGTAGTGTAAATCCTCAATTTTAGAGCAAAATCATGACTTCTCATATATATATATATATATATATATATATATATATATATATATATATATATATATATATATATATATATATAAAACAAGATAAACCAAATTTTGTTGCGTATAGTTCAGAGAGCGCTCAATACTTTTGGGTAGAGTGGGTATTTATTATTTATTGATATTAAGTTATTATTTTCCAAGTGCCACCACCAGAGAAAATTTTGGGTGGGAAATACCTACCACATGAAAAAGAAGCCACGCCGTCTTACGCAAGACTATGCACGTGCGTCAGCCACTGGCGTCAGTGATTTAACGGTTCCACTATTGCCTACGGGCATGAAATTTTAAGTAGCAATGTATATTCAGTTTTCATTATATATGCGTGTTTTCATTGTTGCCAGTGATCTATTACCATATATGGCTCTTACCATATAATAATTACATGTAATAGGCTTTTTTCTGTCTAATAGTGTATACATTTGGCTCCAAGTTACTAACTCTAACTGAATCAGTGCGGGATGCTGCAGATCTCTACTTGTCACTTAGACACACTCCCACATCATTCATTTGTGATTCCTCGTGTGGATTAGCCAGACATTTGGAGCTGCGTGACAAGCAGTTAACAAATAATTTGTGGGGAGAAAATGGTGGATGCTTTGAAAAACCAACTCTTGAGAAATTACCGAGTAACGTATGTAATAATAAAATATATATTTCTTTAGGGAATGGGCACTGACAACTTTCACCTGAACCCTGGCAACCAGTGGATACTATACCCATTTAATCTTCATATAGGAAGGGGTCAGGGCTCATGGTATAGGATTAATGTGGCGATTGTGGCCCCAGGTAATTCCCAAGCAAATAACTAAATAAATAAATAGCTGACTGGTCATTATGAAAGTGGTCTATTACTTTACACTGTGTGAATTAAGTAGGCTTGGGCGGTTTACCGGTTTACCGGTTTTTTTCGGTTTTATTATCCAAAACCGGTTTTTCGGTTTGGCTTTTAGAAAAACCGGAAAACCGTCATTAAATAATTATTTACTATCATCGCCGTAATTTGACCCTTTGACCTTGA
Source organism: Paragorgia papillata (assembly GCA_035771165.1). Classification (NCBI taxonomy): domain Eukaryota; kingdom Metazoa; phylum Cnidaria; class Anthozoa; order Scleralcyonacea; family Coralliidae; genus Paragorgia; species Paragorgia papillata. The sequence goes on along the minus strand of JAWNZC010000174.1, from coordinate 903,954 downwards.
TTTACGATACTTGACACTCAAACGAACAGAATATTTAGCGGTAAAATTGCGCACTTAACCAATCACGCGGTGCGCATTTTACGGTGTCAATTTCATGCCACACGTTGACGCTGCACGCAAATAGTCATGGCTGCTATAAACGCCACTACAAAACTGCATACTTGACCGAGGAGGAATGCAGAAATGCCGCGGACAAAATAAAGGATGAGATGATGGCGTTCGAAGTAGAATGGGCACTGGCAGGTGATACTGCTGATGAAGCTCATCGAAACGAAGATCCTAACGCATCAGACAACGATGAGAACGTCAACGACCAACCAGCAGCAAAGAAAACGAAAAAATCACTTGCAAAACTTCTGGGGCAAGTGAAAAAAACGTCAACGTCAGCTAACGCAACTACTCCTGCTGCTCGGATCGATCTTGAGATGTCCCGGTACGTCTCTGCACCCGAAATTGAGCTGGATGCAGACCCTCTGCAATGGTGGAGTATGCATGCTGGTGTATATCCATCGTTGGCCAAACTCGCACGCAAATACTTGTGTGTTTGTGGTACAAGCTCTGCATCCGAACGACTTTTCAGTGTCGCTGGTAACATTGTTACGGCCAAGCGGTCCCTACTGAAGCCACACAAGGTTGACATGTTGGTTTTCTTGGCCAAAAACCTATGAATTTTTTACTGGTGAAACATTTCTGAGGTTTCTTACTTTCTGGACAATTATAATGTGTAAACTGTAATGTGTGGTTTTGTATATTATATATAGTTTTATTAGTTTATATTAAAGATTTAAAGTTTCGTTTCGTTTTCGTTCGTATTTTCCCAACATTTTGCAGCGATTTATGCGGTTGTTATGCACTGCAGACAGTCAAATTATAACGTAAAGTGATATTAAAGTCCTTGACTTCATTCAGTTCAAAACTGAAATCGTGCTGAGGTAAAAGTTCACACAATTTGCGATTTAGCGTGTACGATTCGTATTCTGAGGTCAAAAAAATTGCTGACGCAGCCACAAAGGGCTTGACAAAGCCCACAATTCCTCTTCATTTAGTTTAAGCAAATTTTAAAGAAAAAAACCGGTTTTACGGTTTTACCGGTTTTGAATCGGACGGTTTTTCGGTTTTTATTTTAAGCAAAACCGCCCAAGCCTAGAATTAAGTACTATACTTGACTACTCATATAGAGTTTGTACTGTACTCACACTTTAGTTTCATTTGAGTTAGAAAATGAACAAGCTATATATTGATAAATATTGTCCTCAACAGGTGATATTAAGTTCTATATGATGATATTTAGATAATCAGGTCTCAATGGTGTGGAACTAGAAGTATTCCATGTTCGAAAGTGTTTTGTACAGTCACTGGAGAGAAAGCTAGCTAAGTCTTGTCAGGAAGAGTCAGGATTGAAGATATACAATTGAAAATAAATTTCAAAACAATCAATAAAAAAACACAAAAAGATTTAAACATAATTGAATTAATTATTCTTCAGAGTGATACATATTCACACAATTTCGAAGAGAGAAGTTGATTGCCAGAGACGAAGAATCGAAGATACAGTATTAAAAGTGCAGAAATTAAAAATAAAGGACGCGTAGAGCTCAGAGTTTTTCTGAGTATTACCAACTAACACAGCTTGTACAGCAAACAACTGACATTAGATACAAACCTTTTCAATTAAATGAATTTCATATCGCTTTTATACGATTACCGAAATGTGGCGTATGCAAACGAAATAGAAGTACACGTCATGTGATCAAATAGCACAAATATCATTGGATGGCAACCACGACCACCATTCACAAGTATCCAGCCAATAGAAAAGCAGCTTCTTGAAACTGCATGTCACCTGATTGTGTGAAGCTATTTAAAGCATTACCGTCTACTTTAAACTTGCATTTGCAAGCAAAAATAAGAGCAGACTATCTTTGAAAACAGTTTAAACGCTAAATATAAAGATTAAACTGCACATATTTCCTGTTATTTCTTGAATGGGATGAGTAATTTTGAAGAACGAAGCAATTCTATTAGTTGACGTTTTACAAGTAATACTTGAAAATAAGGCCAGCTGTTGTTTCATTTCATAGGGATGCAACAATTCAACAACATATATATTTTTCATAACTCATGTTTAAATTACTGCTTGGTGTCACCACCTTTGAGCTGTCATGTTGTTTGACATCAGTGTAATGTATGTTTTAATAACCAATTCTGCAGTTAAAAAACTGAATTACAATGGATTTACAATGAATGAATATACAAAATGTCTATTATAATATAATATAATATATGTATATAGACTCTTAAAGAGACTCTTAAAATTAAACCTGACATTTTACAGGGAAAATAGAATTTCTCTGAATGACTTTGCTTGGTCATAATATGCAAAATTCAAAGTTAGTGCAAACTTGCTGTTGCACTGGTGCAGTTCAACAAGAAATTCAACCTCGAATGATAAAGTTTTTTTGTGCAATCACAAACAGACAATCCCAAATATTTATTGTCATATAGCAAAAAATATTAAAATAATTTACACTGTAGTGAAAATCAAAGTACACTATCAAACTATAGATTTTTTTAGAAATAATTTACAAGTGACCATCCAATAAACAAAATACTCCACTAAAATTACTATTATACACCAGTCCTTGTTTTGATCTAAAATATATGATCATTCCTCTACCATGAAACATTACAGCTTAGGTTAGCAACCCCAATCTTGGACTGAATTGCATATATTTCAGTACACTACTTTCAAGTTCAAGAAGATCAAGGGTCTGATATGATATGAATATAAACAAGTTCAAGAAGAAGTACTGTATGCACGATTCAACTGTAATAAAAAATAAAACAAACATAAAAATCACAGCCACGCTTCTCAATATAAAAATATTAAAGTTATCATTGCAGAACTATATAACTTTAGTTTTGAAAAGCGGGTTGTCTTTTAATATGGAATACCGGTCAGAAAATTTCAGTGTCCAATTGCCCCAAATTCACCTAACAGAATTGCTTCGTTGTTCAGAGCTACTCGTCCAATTCAATAAGTAACAACAACAACAAAAAGTGTGATTTCATCTTTGTACTCAATGTTTGAAATGTTTTCAAAGAGTTTCTACTATTTTTCTTGCCGTAAGGCCACACCAATTTTATTTTGTGTTTTACGGGCCCGCCGACGCTAAAAATCCGGAAAACAGAATAAAAGTAAAATTGAAAATTTATCCTTTTATTTTTAAAATAAAAGAATAAATAAGTCAAGAATCCGAAATAATAAAAATCAATGGTTTTGTTCTTGCCGAAGCTCACTTTTTATGGCTGAAATGACTTGTCAAAACACGCTGAATTGCTGAGGTTTCGCACTTTTGGTTTTAATAATATTGTTTGGATCGTGTTTTGAGCAATATTCATGAACCGGAACCCGGCAGACTTTAGGCAAAACTTTAGGCTCTAGTCCTCTAATATGGAATTATGGGCATGCGCAAAACATGGCCGATCCGCTGCAAGACGCTCTCACGTGTGCTTTCAAGCTGCAGCTCGCTCTTTATGTAAATATCTTGGATGTGCCGTGATGGCGGGCCTACCAGATTGTGCGTGGTTCTCTGTTAGTACATTCACAGATGCTGTAAACACTGCAAAATTTGTCTTGCTAACTCTTGTGTCTTATTGACCTGAATCAGTTAGGCAATGGCTAATCTATTATATCAATACATTGTACTATGTTGCTTTATAAATCCTTTCTTGTGATATATAGATTTCTTGTGATAAATTTGAACATTCCTGAATCATCAATATAATTTTATTTTTATTTTTTTCCCCTCCTCCGATCCTGAAAAAAGAGGATTTCTGCCCGCAAAACACAAAATAAAATTGGTGTGGCCTAAAGGCAAGTTGAAAGTCGACAAGAATGCTTTAGTGGCTCAATGCTGTGGCGGTTTTAATTCCGTAAATTTTCACTTTCAGATGTTTTTCATACTTTCTAAACAGCAAAAATATTGTCACTTACCTTCTCTGAATCACTACTGGTTGTAGCGTGAAGATCGAGCGACTAGTTCGTGACGGATATAGCGATTTTAGTGAAGCAACTCCGTATTTCGCCATTACACTCCTTGTTGACCTGGCTGAGGTTTACTGGCTGCGAGCTTCGCAGACCTCGCGCATGCGCACTGAAAAACGGCGACACTTCCCACCCCGAGTGGACTAGCCTGCGTAGCAGGCGTTACTGGATTGGGGGACTGGGGAGAGGGCTGAGAAGTAACGCCTGCAGTGGAGCTCTTTGGTTTTGTAAAACCCGTTCGCTGACGAACGGGATTTTAATTATTGATTACGCCGAATGTGATTCGCTTAGCGCCCATAATCTGTCAATCAAGAAGGTTTAGTAAGTAAAATTAATAATTTCAATTCTAATTTTCAAACAAAGCTGAAACGATTTATATTAAAGGAAATATCTAAACAGCACTTGCAGGCTTTTGCGATTTGATCAAATGAAAATGCTGAGTGTCAGCCTCCTCGACTCCCATACCATTCAACCGTAAGTTTTATATTTAAAACCTCCATGCAAGAGTTTGGAATATATCTTAATATAGGAAGTTCCTGAATTTGATTTTGAAAGCGAACACCGTGAGACGCTTTGCTTTCATATGTCTCTGTCAGTCATAAAATTTCTGAAAATATTTGCGAGCGAACACCGTGGGACGCCGCAGACATTTCCGTTCAATAATGGTATACCTTTCACTCAACTGTTTTATTTTGGTAAACACTCGCTGTCATTACTGTTCTCTTCATGAATATTCGTTACCATTGATAAACAGGGTTACTCTACCATTCACACCTAATTTTATAAATTTTCAGGCCACAGTTTGAGAAATATTTGTGAGCAGATTAATAAATTCAGTGTACAATGGGTATAAGTTTTTTGTAAAAAATTCTGTATGGATTTTCACCCTTCCTAGCTTTTGTTTTTTTGTTGTTGTTTTTTAATACAGAGATTCCTCATACCAGTGATACAAAATACTCGTTCACCAACTTATATAATGATGGTGAACGGTTATTGGTGGAAACACTTATTGAAATAATATCTGATCCCTTTAACAAAATTAAAGGATCCCAACATGGTCCTAAAATAATTTCTTCTGCTGAATGTATGCTACAAAATATAGAAGACTATGTGATGTGAAAATGCTTCACATCATATTAGCTAAACTTTGCAGCAACAGCAGGGGATTTAAAGTAGTTACCTACCAATCAACATGAAACATGTGGCAAGCTTTTCATGTCCTCTGTTCAGATCCTGATTTTGTCAGAAAATTTGAGGTTTACCTTTAATCCGGTACTATTTCAGCAACCTAGTACCAAGCTTTTCATTCAATCTGTGATTCACAAATTGTTTTCAAACACAAATTGTTCTGAACCACTCGAGAAATGGTGCCAACAATGCTGAGCTCGGGCCCAGGAAACCCTGACTAGTAGTTCCAGATATTGCATCAGCCTTCTAAGCATGCATGTATCACGTGCCTCTGTTCAACAGTGCCTGATTCTTTAATCGCTGGATTGTGATACTTCACATGTGCCATGCGTGACCAGATAGCCACAATGAACTGGGGGGTTGGAGCCACATAAACAACACACAGCTAGTTTTAATATTATTTAGGATGCATAGATAAAGTCAGTAAATAGATGTACACAGTACTAAATTTGGAGGGTCGCAATCCCCAGTGGGGTATCTCGGGCTGGCAATCATTACACCACCAAGCTAGCAAGTTGCCAAGGCTTGGCAGACCAGTCTGGTGCTGGCACAAATTATTTAAATTGAGAATGTTGCAGTTCTCATTTGGATTCCATTCTCTTCAACTTGAACTTTTTTTTGACTGAATAGCCTTTTCTATATGGCATCTAAACAGTTTGTTGAGATAGTATACCGTTAGACCTTCTTACATTCTACAAGTATAAACTCAGATATCATACACACAATCAATGGAAATTTCTGGTAAATTGAAAACTATACAGATAATACAGAAGCGACAGTTTCGTTGATAATTCTTTTCTTATTCTAAATATAAAAATACAAAGTCCTGAAATTCTTTCAAATCTTAGTTACAGGGTTCCTATTGAGAGCATCCTTCGACAACAAAAATGGCGACTTTGTTGTAGTCGTACGTGAACACTACACGCACAATCAATGGGAGTTTCTGGTTAATAGAAAACTAAACAGATAATAAAGAAGCGACAGTTCCGTTGATAATTATTTTCTTATTCTAAATATAAAAATACAAAGTCCTGAAATTCTTTCAAATTTTAGTTACAGGGTTCCTATTGAGAGCATCCTTCTACAACAAAAATGGCGACTTTGTTGTAGTCGTGAACACTACACGCACAATCAATGGGAGTTTCTGGTTAATAGAAAACTAAACAGATAATAAAGATCAAGCGACAGTTCCGTTGATAATTCTTTTCTTATTCTAAATATTTAATTCCAAGGTCCTAAAACTCTTTCAAATTTTAGTTACAGGGTTCCTTTTGAGAGCATACTTCGACGACAACAACAATGGCGACTTTCTTTTACTCGTGTAGGTAGTGGCGAAAGTAAATAACTTTTTACACTAGATTGACAATTTGCAACTGCTTTAATTTCATAAATATCCCATCAGAGATTCAAAATATCCAAAGGAGAGGGCTACTGAGAGTCTGAGTTTAAAGTTACAGGGTTCCAAAGAGCTCTACCTAACTAGCGTGATTGTTACGTGCGCCATTTTGACACAAAGAGCAAAACAAGACGAGAATTATAATCGCTATTTACTGTAAAAATAAACATTTAAAAACGTACATACCTTGAAAATATATCTCTGTTGACAGGTAAACTTCAAAAATCTCTATAGAAAGTATCATCTTTGAATAAATTTGCATAAACCGCCTATGTTTACTATAGTTTTTGTTCTTGGTTTAAAGCCGGTTGCCTTGACAACCGATAATTCTTACGTGCTGAAAATCATATCACGGATGTCACGAAAGGAGTCGCGCGAAATCAGTGGCGTTTCTAGTCCCTGTCCATTCTCGTCCCCAGAGCCTCTCCCGTGCTGGCGCGCTGAAAAGGCTCTGGGGGAATCCAAACCGGAACACCAAGATTCTTTGGTGTTCTTTCTAAAGCGCATGCGTTTAAGTTCGCGGTTTGGGCGTTGGACACGAGATCATCGGCAGTTGTTAATTGTTTGCAATATAATTTTCCTTTCGTTTTCGATTCTGGCGGTTTGGCTGTCTCGTATTGACTCGTTTGACTTTGGAACAATATATTCTGATTGTTGTATATTCCGTTCGAAGAAGATCCCTGCTGAGTGTAGCTCATAGCCGCGTTTATTCGGCGGGGCAAAAGACATTAAAATTTACGAGTTCGCTTCAGAGCTTGGCAATACTAGAGCCGCGTCGGAATTTCTTCGTATTTACGGCTTCTTTTAGTGAAGGTGGTTCTCTTTAATATGTTGCACCGTTCGTTTATATTTGACGTGTATATTTCAATGAGATTCTTATTATGTACCATGCACGAACAGCCAGCAGTGTGCTGTGACTGCTGTCTAATATCGTCTATCGCCTATCGATTTCAAATTGCTGTCTGTCTTCTGTGTTTGATTTAATTATATAATGGGAAACCGGTTGATTGCTTTGAAAAATGTTCGATTAAATTGTTCGGATTAGAACTATGATTAGAATTGTGCTTCGTTGTCAGTTTTCGTGTCTCAAATACTGTTTATTTATAAACATTCACTAAGCTCCATCGTTATATAGGCCTTTGAATTTGAACAACCAATCAGATCGCGATGATATATGGTTCCCCCAGAGCCTTTTAACGCGCGCCAGCACGGGAGAGGCTCTGGGGACGAGAATGGTCCCTGTCTTCTCAATCTCGTACCCCAGACCCACGCGTTCCCATACTCACACGAGGCTCTGGTAACAGCCATTTCAGGGCCCGTTTTGATTGGCTAATCCAATGCGCATGCTCGACTAGAAATGGTTGCCTGATCTTGCCCAGGTTTATAAATATCACTTCAGCCGAAGTTAGAATTTGCCACAATGAACAAAATACTCTCAACTTGGTAGTTATTTGATGCAGGGTTGTGATATTTTAGCATCCAGTGCCGATAGGCTTTCATGTTGACGACTTTTGAACGGTTCCGAGGGGGAAAGCGGCGAGTATCAAATGGCATGGCACATTGCGCGCGGCATCTTGTCAGTTGTGGAACAAAACGGCTAGTAAGTTCAGAACTACTCTTCATTAAAATATATTGTGTACGTATGTTAACACATGTTGAATAAGCTTTCATTTGATGTATAGTTCAAGTTTTTCCGTTTTGTAAAACTTGTTAAAATGTCCAAAATGTGCGAACCGCTGTTCGAAACAATATTACAAATAAACAGGAAATTGACTTATCACAAGTGTTAATACAGAATTTTATATATTTTTTAAAATATTTAACGCACAACATTGAGAGATATATCAAAGGGAAGCTATTAAAAAATGCTATTTGGGGTAGAAAGTTCAAGTTTTTAGCTAAACGGAAAATATTTTAAAAATGGGAAAATGTCTGTCATTTGATTATTAAATCAAATAATATTATTATTGTTGACTTCGAATGCATCTTATAATGAAGCGTTTGAAACGTTTGCGGCTTTCTAGCCAAAGCAAACCAAAGCAAGAGAATTTGGAGGACTTCACATTGGAATTTATAGCTTTTATTTTAACCCTAGCGATCTCCCAGGCAGTGACGACTGACGAGTAGAATCGCTTAGCGTTGGCCAGAGTAATAAAATACTAAAGCCTCAGCGTTCACAGCAAGTTTTAGTTTTAAATCCTTTAACCCGAGCGACCTCTCCGTGAGGAGTAGAATCGCCTGGCGTTATATAGCCAGAGTAATTATAGAGTAAAAGAGATTTTAGCGTTCAGAGGGTTTATAAAGATACCTTAGAAGTCAACAATATTACTGATTTATTTAATATTTATTAACACATTCACGCAATGAATTAAATGACAGAAGTTTTCCCATTTAAAAAATATTTTCCATTTAGCTAAAAACTTGAAATTTCTACCCCAAATAGCATTTTTCAATAGCTTCTCTTTGGTATATCTCTCAATGTTGTGCGTTAAATATTTAAAAAAATATATAAAATTCTGTTTAACGCTTGTGAGAAGTCAATTTCCTGTTTAATATTTGTAATATTATTTCGAACAGCGGTTCGCACATTTCGACATTTTAACAAGTTTTACAAAACGGAAAAACTTGAACTATATATACATCAAATGAAAGCTTATTCAACATGTGTTAACATACGTACACAATATATTTTAATGATGAGTAGTTCTGAACTTACTAACCGTTTTGTTCCACAACTGACAAGATGCCGCGCGCAATGTGCCACGCCATTTGATACTCGCCGCTTTCCCCCTCGGAACCGTTCAAAAGTCGTCAACATGAAAGCCTATCATCGGCATTGGAGGCTAAAATATCACATCCCTGCATCAAATAACTACCAAGTTGAGAGTATTTTGTTCATTGTGGCATATTCAACTTCGGCTGAAGTGATATTTATAAACCTGGGCAAGATCAGGCAACGATTTCTAGTCGAGCATGCGCATTGGGTTAGCCAATCAAAACGGGCTCTGAAATGGCTGTTACCAGAGCCTCGTGTGAGTATGGGAACGCGTGGGTCTGGGTACGAGATTGCTGCACTGACCTATATATATAACTGGACTGCGGGTGCTGGCCAAAAATGTGTCCCCATTTTCACTTTCAAAATGGCGGCATTTATGGGTCCTTCTGCTAATGGTAGCGACCACTGACATGTACTTATCGTAGGAAAAAAGAATATTTATGTAAATACAAAGCGATTTTCTTACTATTAATAAATCGTTCCTATGCGAGGGCTTCCCCAGAAGTGAATAAAATCGTCTGGCGTTACTGCGTTAGCCAGAACAAAATACTAAAGAGTAAAGACCAATAAATTCGGACAGGAAAGAGTTAATGCATGCAGGTTGGTCATTGTTAATTTCTTGTGGAACGACTCAAGAGGCCTGCTGGATTACTTGTCTGACCAAATAGGAATATCGCCTCCCATGTAAACACCCCCTAAGAAGAACTCGGTACGCCTCGCTTCTTTACGATTTTCTCGTGATCTTCAGCGATTCTTTATAGAGCTGGCGACTTCACAAAACGAAATGTTTGTAGATTTCCATGACCATGTGTATTGACAGTCTTGTTTATTTTATTGCCAAGTGTTCGTGCCGTACCGCCGGCCGGCACGTCTTTAATTCAGACTGCTAGAAAGCTACAATTGTCTAGGATTATTATATTGTAGTTCAGAACTACAATAAGACTCTTATCATGAAAACATCCCGGGCCGCTCAACAAATATTTTGTTTACACAAACTCGAGACCAGGACGATATTATGCTGACTTGGCAAAAATTCTGACAGAAAATTCGACAAAGTTTGCCTAGTCCGTCTACTCCGAACGTTTTCTCAAGAAATAATCCACTGTAGAAGTTACAAAATATATTGGCAGAAAGATAATTCACCTTACTATAACATACGTGCAGTTTATCCGACCAAATAGCTTAGTTTCCCTAAAAAAAGTGAAATACTAAACATGTCCAAATCATAATAGCGGCCGCTATTTTGAAATTTTTTCCCGTATGTATTATAATGTCTTCTCCGAATCTTTTCTCGAGAAATAAACCACTGTAGAAGCTATCAAATATACTGGAAGAAAGATAATTCATCTGGCTACAACATACGTACAGTTTATCCGACTAAATAGCTTAGTTTTCTTAAAAAAAGCGAAATACCGAACATGTCCAACACGAACTAGAGATTCTTAGGTATCGGTCAGCGACCTTCACCATTAGCAAAAGGACCCATAAATGCCGCCATTTTGAAAGTGAAAATGGGGACACTTTTCCTAACTCAAAGGTAATAGGAGCACGCAGTCCAGTTATATATATAGGTCAGTGGATTGCTGTCTTCTGGATTGTCTATGCTCTGGCTGAGGTTTACCGGCTGCGAGATTTTCCGGAAGTGGTTTTGAGTAACCAGCGCGGGGACAAAACTTCAAAGGTTCCGACCCGAGTGGCCCTTCTGCTCAGTTCTTTATTCTGTGGTCTTGGCTGCCTTCTAGGTACTGGCACTGCCAAGTATAATATAGAGTCGAGTGGCTGGCGACTTTCCCTTCCGCTAAGCGTGAACGCCTGACACAGCTAGGCGCCAAGATTGTTTCTATTAAATTCATGATTCAGATGTTCAAAATCAGAATTTTGCTCAGAGTGCTTTAAATTGTCTTCTTCTCGCTGGCCCTAAGGGTGAGGCTAAAAAACCTGATCACCTGGCAAAGACTCAATTAAGTCAAAGAGGAAAATTAATATACAGCAGCACTTCGCTTTCTCCACACCTTTAATACGTTTGAGGAAGTGGAAATCTCAAATCATCATGCCGAAGGCAAACATGGCAGGTTGGTGTTCACAGTTGTTCCCGATATATGTTGCTTTGTCGCTTTTTATTTTGTCGATTCGACCAGGGAATAGTCTGCTGAAAGCAAATGGGGTCCGCTTGGATAGATGTCACTCTCGCTGTCGGCAAACAAATAAAGTAAGTACAATGAATAATTATAATTAATATAATTTGGCAATCACTCACAGGTGAAAGAAAGACGTTTTGTAAATAGGTCATTGTATTTATATTGGAGATCATTTTATACATTCAAACTGTGGGGTGTTCTTTTCCACGCGACCTTGCAATATTGATAGCAATATTGCAATGTTGACTTGTGCGACTTCTTAGCAAGTTGCTAAAATTTTGCACATAATATGCAGTTCTATTGAAAGTCAGAACAACTAACTCTAAGTAAACTTCTGTGAAGTTTGATATTTAAAATGCGAATTTTTAGCAACTTGCCAAGGAGTCACCGTTTATCATTAATAGCAAGTCAAAATTGCAAGGTCGCTGTCAATAATGCCTGTAATATATTAGCCTCAAATACAATTTAGCCTCACTTTTACTTTTAAACCGTCTTCACTTTTACTTAATCTTGGTGATTGTCAATTTCACAAACTCTCTTTATTTATATATTTAACAAATAGATTCCATTTTGCCGTTGTCTGTTCAGTTATAGATGCACAGATGACGTCACAACGTAGTCGAGTGGGTCACTGATGTTCTTACCACGCGGTGACGTCTTCTGTGCATCTATAACTGAACAGACAACAAAAAAATGGAATCTATTTGTTTTATACAATAAAAATTTAAAAGGTCTTTGTCGAAACTCTTGCCGGATTTTGGGGCATGAAGAAGGAAAAAAGCAGGTCAGCTGACGTGATCTGAGGTGACCATGTGTCTGTCCTCTAATAGATCATGGCCAACAACCAATGAAAACACGCATAGCAACCAGGGTATTGTATAAATATATATATATATATTATATATATATATTGAATATGAGTTTGTGAAATTGACAATCGCCAAAATTAAGTAAAAGTTATATATATATATATATATATATATATTATATATATATACGCACCTATAATTTGTCAAAATATCTAGTTTCAATGATATTGCCTCTTCTTAATAAAAGATTAATTTTCCCAGAAAATTAAGAATCAATTACAGATATCAGAGGATGAGGTCATGCATGATATCATTTGACGTCATTTCCCTATTCACAGGGATTCCAGTAGAACAATTAATTAGCAAAATTGTCTCAGGCAGTTATAGCCAGACTGTTTATATTATACTGTATTAACTAAACTAGATTTTCAAATGTTGGTCTTAGGTTTTATTTATACCCTATTGCAGTATGTATTGGCCTACAGTATTATAGCTTGTCTAATATGTATACAGCTGGTCAAAATTACCAATTTTGTTTTCTACATATCAGGTGTGATTGAATTTATTTATATAATAGTAAAATAAGGCACTAAGGCCAATTGCAGAATTGGTGTCTGGTGATTTAGTTACACAGTCTTTTAAATAACCCATTGCCAGTGCTGTGAGTAACTTTGTTACAAGTAACTAGTTACAGTAACTAGTTACATTTTTAAGTAACTAACTGAAACTAGTTACTTTTTCTGAAGAAGTAAGGCCTAAAAAAAAAAGCCTGTAGTTCTGGTTTCCCGACCGACCCCCCAACCTACCTACTGACCCTATTTTTTTCCCGGGTCATTGCGGGTTGCACACATACAACAATGCGCCAAGATGGTGTCTATGAAGTAATACCATTTACTGTAACAAGATAGTGTCAAACTGGGCTTTTGGTATATATGAACTCCTTTAATAGTTGTCAAAGTCTTATTTCATGAGTACATTATTTATGTATTAATAACAGTGACAGTTCTACATGAATAAACTGTTAACATTTAGCTGCTTCTTGAAATATTTTTGTGTTGTAGCAATGGCCAACTGATCACACCCATGGCCATTGCTGACCAATGTCAACCCCCAAAAAAATTTTAAAAACAAAACTTTTATCCGACCTACCTACCCTACTTTTTTGAGGACATGAAATAGGAACCACAGGATATTTTTTAGGCCTAACTGTAACTATAACTATGTTAGTAGATGTAAAACTTTTAATTTCCTATTAATATAATCACTAGTTACTATAACTAGTTACTTTTTGAAGAAGTAACTATAACTAGTTACTTTTTTAAAGAATTGTAACTGGTTACAATATTTGGTTTAAAAATGTGACTATAGTTACTGATTTTCAGTTGAGGATGTCATTCTTTCTTGATAAAAAATGGTTTTGATATAATAATAAAGATACATTATATACAATTTTATTATTTCTGCTTAGTGATAACTATATTTAGCTGTAAACTGGCATCTAAAAACCAGTAATTTCTTTGTTGATTCTAGTAACATGGACAAAGGAATGTAACTTTGTAACTAGTTACAAAATATTTGGAGTTACTTTGTAACTTCAACTAGTTACTTTCTTTTCATTGTAACTTTTATCAGTAACTAGTTACTTTTCTAATGATGTAACTGTAACTGTAACTAGTTATAAAAATTATGTTACTTTTACAGCACTGCCCATTGCTGCCTAGGATATGTCTGAAGGTTCTCCTAACTTGAACAAGTAAAATCATTTGGCCAATTTGACAGAGTAAAATATTAAGGGACCATTTTTGGCTGCCTCAGGCAGCAATGTGTTTAAAACAACAGTTTCTGCAATTGGCCTTAAAAGTTTTAATAAGAGTAATATTTTACTGGTATCATTTGGGTTGAATTACTGTAGGCCCTTCTTATACTGGCTTTTCTTGCATTATTGCCACTTTTGACAAAGTACCAATTGTTCAAAACAAATTATTGACTGCATTAATGAGTATACTAAATTTGTCAATTGGCAATTTTTATTATGTTAAATCAATAACAACCTCAGTGGTGGTGCTAAGAATTAAATTACAGTACATTTATCAGTATTTGGCTGGCACACATGGTCTCAGGGTTCTTAATCTCCAGAATTTTTTCTGTTTTTTTAATTATGCCTAATCTTGCCAGGAGACATTTACAAATATTTGTGACTAGAGGTCAACTCGCTTTTGCCTTTATTACTTCATGTATGACATCAATAAAGTCAAAGTGATTATATCAAATTTTGGCAATCGCAGAAGCTGGAATTGCATATTGATTCATGTAAAACGTAACGTTTATTTGGTCTTGCACAGACAGTTTGATGTATCTTTATTTAACTTTCTCAAACTCATTAATAATTCATGAGCTAATTAGCCAATCAGGCGAGGATATTTCGTCATGTGCATTGGTTTTGAAACCCGGTAAACGTCGCCCAAACCGAATTTATAATTAAGAAATCAGATAATAAACGGCTTAGACAAAGAACAGTTTATTACCACATTTCTTAATCATAAATTCAAAATAACATAGAGGCATACATACCAAATTCATGATTGCAAGTTATTTTTATTTCACACATTTACACACAAATGATCATTTCCACACATGTAAGGCTTCATTAGTTCATTCTAAAGTAGTGTCCTTTTTTACAACAAAATTGACATTACAGTTGTAGAAACATGGGGATTGCAAAGACACAGCATTAACTTTTGTAGAAACACACTGTTCTGACACTGAACTAACGTTAAGTTTTCCAACTTCCGCTTCACTTGAAACGATTTCCTTCTCTTTCATATGTATATGATTGGGACCCAAAATACTAGACACATTCGAAATCTGTTCTTCATTAGGTTTCTCGTATCTAAATAGGGCATTAGACTTATGGCCAGTCCTTTCCCGAATAATCTTCTCTTCAACTCCATGTTGAAAAAGGGAAGTGGCACATGTTACTCTAAGCGAATGACAACTCTTAACTTTTATTCCGACAGCTTTACACATGTCTGGCAAAATCTTACTTAATGTATTGATGCCAACAGGGCTTTTCCCAAAACTCAAATCTTTCGAATTTGGCCGGAAATAAAAAAGCCTCCACTTTCCTATCGGTTTCACACTTTACAAGATCAATATAAAGCCTATATACTGTATGTCAACAAGACAACGGTCATGTTTCTCACCTTCTTTGTGACAAACATGGCGAACTGACCTTGGAACATATTTCAAATCATTTAACCTACCATGAAACGTTTTACTCACGTTCTCTTCAAACTTGATGTAATTTGTTCCTTATCTCGAAATTATTTACGGTTATATTACGGTGTTGATCAGCGCGTCTAACGCCGAACAACTTTCCATTATAATAATACACAGTATTTAACAAACTTTTCGATGAACACATGCTCAATTCTCCCTCTAGCCAAAACTTTTCTTCTTCCTCTTCGGTAACAGGGAATTCCCTTTCGTCCTTCTTTCCACCCAGCCCAACTCCTTCGCTTGTACTCTTTTTCATTTCGCAATCTAGCAGTCGTTGAAACCTTAAAAATCTGAACAGGCAAAACGTTAAGACAAATCTAATTGAACGATCTATGACCGTGTAGTCTATAAACAAGTTGCGTATGAAAATTAATTCTTACCGTTTCAGTATCTGACCTATCCAATGGATTTACAGCTAGCTAATGAACCGTTTTCCTCCTCAAGATGGCGCTTCAAGGCAGCTATTAAACCGTAAACGCTACGTGCAGGATACTTTTGGGCATCTTTTTTTACTACCTCTTCCACAAACTTTCCAAGCCAGAACGCCAAACTTTCTGCATTGAATTGTTCAATCACTGTGTCCACGCTCTAGAACGACGAATATTCCTTCATTTTATCGCTAGTTTCATCGCTCGTTTGGCTTTTGAGGCTCCGATAAAAGGGGCGGATCTAGGATTTTTGTCACCTTAGTCCAAAATATTTGGGTTCTAGGGTATAGGGGGGGGGTGGGGGGGTGGCGGTCATGCTCCCCGGCCCCAGAAAATTTTAGCAGATTTAATTATTTTATCCAAGAAATAAACAACAGATACAATACATCTACTTCAAATATTTAATAAGATTCATGACTTCAAATATTTTATATGAAACTGATAACCATACTGCAGGTTAGACCATTTCACTCAAGAGCTCGAAACAGAGCTGTATAGGCAATTCCCAGATGCCTCAGACCATTCAAAAACGTTGTAGGCCTGACTCAGTCTCTATATTCAGGGCTTATTTACAAGGAGGTAATGAGGTATTATCCTAGCCACTGGGTAAGGTTACTCTAGCACACTGGTTACCCTAGCTTTCATACATTTCCTGTGGGGTTTTTTTGTTTGTCATATTTACAAGGACACTAGGGTAACCCGGGTGCTAGGGTTACCCTAGCTGGGTTATGTTTTGTCCTTGTAAATGCATTTGGTAGGGATAACTCACCTACCCAGGACAACCTTTTACCTGTTTGGTAACCACATCTAATATAGTTGACCCAGAGTAGGGGTAACCGTACCTTGAAAACAGGCCCTAACTATGGTCTCTCACATAAAATAAGCATAATTATGATTGCCAGACCTCACTATCTATTTTATGAATTTATGAAGTAGTCTACATTATCCAATCTTGACAAAATCCTTCATCTTGTATTTCAATTCTTGCTACAATGCTAGTCTCAAAATCATATTAATATTCAATGAAGTTTTCAAACCATTTATATAAACAAATACAAGAAGGGAAAACCCTGAATGAATTTGAGCTACTTCAAATAACTTGCGCTACAAACACGTAGATATATAAATAAGATTCTAAACAATAATAAAGGTCACCTTTCATTTGAAGACATGCCATGTGGTCTCAATCATGGCGAAAGTTGTTATTGCTGTATTTATTAAAATTCCATGTAGAATTTATATGTCTTTATATGTCTTTATACGCCGAACGAACTTAAAGAAACTAGAAAATAATTAAGGCAGAAAAATCTGCTCACCTGAGAGCAGCACGAGGTTTCTTCTTGTCATTGTTGGCGTATATTACCACGTATATCTCAGTGCCTTTGAAAATTCCTTTGAAGCGTCTTGCCAATCTTGGTAAAATGCTCCTTTGCGCAAAGCATCCTTCACTTGTTGACCCTCGAGTCGACGGTATTAAACTTGCCGTTTTATAAATCTCTCGCAACACATCTCGTCGTTGTCCTTCACAGCGAATACATCAAGATCTATCACGTTTGTATTAGGGAAAGCCATGTTCCAAACGAAAGAATCCGCTTGTAGTGATACTAGTGCAAGTTAGTCGGAATCGATCACTGATCAGTCCACAAATCAGTCGAGACAAAGTAAAACGCCGCTAAACCAATCCGTGCTCTTGATAAAGAGCTATTGAAAAATTAAGCCAATCAGAAAGGGTGATACAAGGGGTCTAAATCCGTCGAGAAAGACAAAGAAATCCGGCGAACACTCGGTAAACCAATCACAGGTCGCTATAAAGGCTAATTTATAAATTCAACCAATCACAGCGCCTGATACAATAGGGTCAAATCCGTCGAGAAAGAACAAAGTCAACCGCGCGGCGCGGGTTAAAATGCCGGTCGGCAGTCTCACCTAATCGATTATCTCGGCGATCTCGAGAGTCGAGACTGAGCGAAGAACGGTACGATAATTATTTTTTCTTGCGGATTTTTATACCTTAGTCGTATGACTTATTTGACTAACTCTAAATCCGCCCCTGGTAATACTGCCATTCCCTAATTGCTTCAGTCGCCCATTTATTTTTGTATCGAGTTGACATTGGAATTCCAGCTTCGATAGCCGTTTCTTCTTTCGATGTTCTTGCCTCGCGAAACGAGCGCCCATCCTTCGCAATCGAACTCATGTTCAAACTAATCATGCATTTGCATGAATAAATCAAACTAATTAAGAACAAGAACTTAAAAATAACTTGAGAGCGAATGTCCTATTGTCTTCAAGTCCCTCGCCAATTCAACTATAATAGACGATTGAGAAGCTATTTCATAAACTCGTGGCTCGTGTATTACCAGGTGTCACAAACACTCGAGAACAATAAAAATCGCTCGGCGTGACGGCCTCGTGATTTTCATTGTTCACTCGTGTTTGTAACCCCTGGTAATACACGAGCCACGAGTTTATGAAATATTACTTAAAAAACTCATTAATAATTCATGAGGGAAACACAAGAAAAATCATAACCGTATCGTGGTTTTATATGTGATAAAACATTCTCCTTTAGCTTTGATTTTCTCGCCTTAGATAACGTTATTTTTGAAAATTACTACGCCAACGAACTTACCAAATGGTGATAATTTTTAAAGCCATTCAAAACACTCGCAGAACGTGTTTTATCAGATCTAAAACACTCGGCTTTGCCTCGTGTTTTATACTTTTATATCTGATAAAACACTCCTGCTCATGTTTTAAATATTACATAACACCTTTGACCGAAAATACCCAATTTTTGGAAATGATGGAAGAAATCTGTCAAATGGTCTGAAATTTTGAAATGAATTTACTTTTACCAAGTTAGAACTATGGTTAAAATATCAAGAGAAACTATGAAGTCAAACAATGTGAACCAACACATCACCCCATGCATATATGCGGTTTATACTCTCTATATATATAACACCGTTAGCCAAAAATACCCAATTTTTGGAAATGATGGAAGAAATCTGTCAAATGGTCTGAAATTTTGAAAGGAATTTACTTTTACCAAGCTTTAGTTAGAACTATGGTTAAAATATCAAGAATGTGAACCAACACATATATAACACCTCTCTCTATATATCCATTTTTGGAAAAGATGGAAGGAATGAGTCAAATTGTCTGAAATTTTCAGATTAGTCTACTTTTACCAAGATAAAACTTTAGTTAAAATATCAAGAAAAATTATAAAATCAAACAATGTGAACTGGGAGACATTATTCAAGGAGACCTGCGTGGAAAGGGAGACTAATTATTCTCTCTTCAGATTTTAGACTTTCCGTTTACATGGTAGAAATTTTTAACACAATTACCAAGTGCGAAGTTAAAAGTATGGTTAAAGTATCATAAAAAAATCATAAACTGATAAAGTCAGACAATGTCAACCAACATATACGCACTCCGTGATATGCAGTTTATACGTACTATTTAAAACACGTTCTGCGAGTGTTTTGAATGGCTTAAAAAACGATCACCATTTGGTAAGTTCGTTGGCGTAGTAATTTTGAAAAATAACGTTGTCTAAGGCGAGAAAATCAAAGCTAAAGTTTATGTAAATTAGGAGAAAATTTTATCAGATATAAAACCACGATACGGTTAGGATTTTTCTTTGTGTTTTCCTCATGAATTATTAATGAGTTTTTTAATCTATATTAATACCTTTATATTAGCCGAAAATACCCAAGTTTTGGAAATGATGGAAGAAATCTGTCAAGTTGTCTGAAATTTTGAAGTGAATTTACTTTTACCAAGTTAGAACTATGGTTAAAATATCAAGAGAAACCATGAAGTCAAACAATGTGAACCAACACATCACCCCATATATGCGGTTTATACTCTCTCTATATATAACACCGTTAGCCAAAAATACCCAATTTTTGGAAATGATGGAAGAAATCTGTCAAATGGTCTGAAATTTTGAAAGGAATTTACTTTTACCAAGCTTTAGTTAGAACTATGGTTAAAATATCAAGAATGTGAACCAACACATATATAACACCTTTAGGCCTAAAAAAACATTTAGGAAATATTGAATAAATTAGTCAAATTTCCCGAAATTTTGAAATGAGTCCACTTTTACCAAGTTACTCACTATGGGCAAAATATCGAGAGAAACCAAGAAGTCAAACAATGTGAACCAACACAACACCTGACCGTCGTATGCAGTTTAATTATACTCTCTATTTAACGTCTTTAGGCCGAAAATATTTAATTTTCGAAAAGATGGAAGAAAAGTGTCAAATTTTCTGAAATTTTGATGTGCAACTACTTTTACCAAGTTAGAACTTTACTTAAAATATCAAGAAAAATTATGAAGTCAGACAATGTTGACCAACCCACCACAGTTATATGTTGTATATACAACATTAGCAAGAAAGACTATTGACAGTTCTTGTAATGAAGGTTACTTAAAAATATATTTGCCACTGATCATTCTCAGAAAATTGCTTGGTTATTTAGCTTAATACGGTTGTCGCTATATATAACTTATAAATGGTATATATTTTTAGAATTCTCAGTAAAGTAATATGACCTCGGTCTGAGACAGCATAACTTTTTCTTAAAAGTCTTTTACACGTCAAACAACCCAACCGTTTCAGACCTTCAGAGAATGTTGATTATCATTGCGCGCGTATTCCGTAGTGAAGTAAAGCGTTTGCCTTAAGAGCTATGGCTATGATTTATAAGCTTGCCTAATATACTATATTTTCAGAGTATGAGAGTTGACGCTCAGACTCCACTAGCTATGCTCAGAGTCAGACTTAGATATCTTGACTTATTTAATATCCTCTCTTGTTATAACACGCAGTAACTTAAAGAAATCGATTATTGAGTGGCAAGTTGTTTCAATTTGTATGGGTTATACAAATACTGAACTCATATACTTCAACTCATCAAGACATCAACTTTTATATAAATTCCAAACGCAAAGCCAGAGATTTTGTGCTCTTTACCGATGCCGATGAGATTGAGAAGTCTCAATATAATCGAAAGGTCGTATAAGGCGATATATGCCATATATGGCATGGGCCCTCTCGTGTATTGGTACTGCCAGGTATAATAGAGTCGAGTGGTCCTTTCCCTTCCGCTAAGATTGTTCCGAACCCAAGTCGAGTGGCCCTTTCCCGACTTTCCCTTTCCCGACTTTCCCTTTCCCGACTTTCCCTTCCGCTCGCTCACTGCTCAGCTGTGAACGCCTGACACACCTTGGCCCTTTTCCGACTTTCCCTTCCGCTCACTGCTCAGCAGTGAACGCCTGACCCAGCTAGGCGCCAAGATTGTTTCTATTAAATTCAGGATTCAGATGTTCAAATTCAGAATTTTGCTCAGAGTGCTTTAAATTGTCTTCTTCCCGCTGGCCCTCAAAGGAGGAAGTGGAAATCTCAAATCATCATACCAAAGGCAAACATGGCAGGTTTGTGTTCATTGTTCCCGATATACGTTGCTTTGTCGCTTTTTATTTTGTCGATTCGACCAGGGAATAGTCTGCTGAAAGCAAATGGGGTCCGCTTGGATAGATGTCACTCTCGCTGTCGGCAAACAAATAAAGTAAGTACAATGAATAATTATAATTAATATAATTTGAACAAAAGAAAATTAGAACTGCTGGCAATCACTCACAGGTGAAAGGAAGACGTTTTGTAATAGGCGCGGCGGTCATTGTATTTATATTGGGGATCATTTACATTCAAACTGTGGGGATCATTTACAGTCAAACTTGGTGTTCTTTTCCACGCGACCTTGCAATATTATAGCAGTATTGCAATGTTGACTTGTGCGACTTCTTAGCAAGTTGCTAAAATTTTGCACATAATATGAAGTTCTATTGAAAGTCAGAACAACTAACTCTAAGTAAACTTCTGTGAAGTTTGATATTTAAAATGCGAATTTTTAGCAACTTGCCAAGGAGTCACCGTTTATCATTAATAGCAAGTCAAAACTGGAATGTTGCTGTCAATATTGTAAGGTCGCACAGTAAAGATCATTCGGTTTGACTGTAAAATATTAGCCTCAAATACAATTTAGCCTCACTTTTACTTTTAAACCATCTTCACTTTTACTTAATTTTGGCGATTGTCAATTTCACAAACTCTCTTTATATATATATATATATATTATTCACCGAGACTGAGGTGAATAATTGTTATAGTATGTTTTCTAATTAAAACCAACAAAAATCATTGATAAGAACAACTGAATAAATTGAATTTTATTCGAGATTACAACGTTGCGCAATCGGAACCACGATCGGAAATGGCGGCTGTCGACGCTCGCGAAATACGGGCTGAGCCGTATTAGCTACGCATGCGTAGAATGAATATCTTGCGTGTAAACGTCATCAGTACACAGCCGACAACTCACTTGAGCCAGCACGCACGTGGACTGCGAACTGCCCCATGAAAGTGGCCGATTTTCTATGCGATTTCCGATCGTGATGCGTCGAAGGTTCTTGGTCACCTGATCAAACTAAAACTGATGTGATCATGTGATTATCGAACGATTGAAAAGTGAAATTCAAAACACGAGTTCAGGGTTTTCGTTTGGAAAAGAAACGATCTTTTGTCGAAGCTAAGAGGAGTCCGAGGAACTCAAATGTTAACGTTAATGTTAAAAGTAAATGAACATTCGGTGAAGGAACCAGACGGAAGTGTTGCCTGAGGATTTAATCCATTAGAAAAAAGAAATGTTTCTTCGTTTTTACTGAGAAAAGTGTCGGAACGGGCTGGAACAACATCTAAAGACGTTGGAGGAGCACTTTTAGGTGGACGTTCATCTTGATCCTGGTCGATTTCTTTGTCGTTAATGAAAGAGGTAACTGCTGAAGACATTTGATGGAATTGGTCGAGTGTTGGCCTTTCGCAGTAACTTCGGATGCTTGCATCACTCCTGTGACCAGTTACGGTTTTAATTTGGCGAGTTTCAACATTTTCTGATGACAAAACGGTTACAGTTGTCGCTCTCAACGAATGGTTTGTCAAATACCGAGAGATACCAGCTCTTTCGGTCATACCTCTGAGCATGTTTTCCATGGCCGAGTTACCGTGTTTCGTACCAAACGTCATCAGACGCCTGATGAAACCTGGTCGACATTTGTTTAGGACGCTGAAAAAAGGCTTCAATTTTTGGATTCAAGTGGCTTAGATAAGCTTTGATGGTTTTGACAGGACATCTAGGCGAGCTTGGTTGAGCAAATATTTTGCCGTCTTGATGATCTTCGGTTCTTTCTAGGCCACCAGTGTGGTTTTTGTTGTTTAAAACTGACCCCGGATTTGTTTTGTTGATTTCGAAATATTCCTCACCTTCGGGAGAAGCTGCAAGGCGAATGCACGACTTTTTCATTGAAGCTTGGTTTTCCCGACCTCTTTTTCCAAAGAATAAAGAGATGTAAAACCAGGTCGTTTGCAACAACACTCGAGGATCATTTTGTCGGCGTTTCCGAGTTCTTCTGCCTCGTACAATTTGTTGACCATTTCGGCGCTTAAAGGCGTTTTGTGGACAGTTCCTGCTATTTTACCATTGCTAGACAGGTGCTTGAGAAACGAATTCAACGTTTTGTTAGCTTCACCAAACAATATAGGGTCACAAATGGAATTTTTTTTGTTGAAAGGTGGTGATTTTAGATGCCGGTCAAGCGCAGCTCTGATGGCCAGCAAACTTGTTTTTTTATAATACGTCCCATCTTTTTTCGCTCGCCGAAACATAAACTTTTGAGAGACATTTGTTCATGTCTACTAAAGATAAACCTTCAAATTCTGTTTGAAATGTTGTTTGTTGCGAGTACCATTCTATGAAAAGAAAAATATCCGTGTTTATCGTTTTTCCTGTAGTATTTACGCCATAAATTTATCGCTACGAACCCAATTCACAAATTATCAAGTAATTCCTTTATTTATTTTAATAAAAAACTGCATTTTTACCTCTGAATAGCTTTAACCCATATTTTGTGGACTCCTTGGTATTTTTTGGAACTGAATTCTCTTTTAATTTTTCAATTTCCTCATCGGTAACGTTGGCAAATCGGCTGAACGCCATTTTGAAAAATGGCAATTCTTATATTTACCACCTGATGCGGTGCGTGAATATAAGGATTTATAAAGAAATTTTCAACCAATTAAAAGCTTGGGATCTTTATATTCACCTCTGAAAAAATACTATATATATATACATATATGCACCTATAATTTGTCAAAATATCTAGTTTCAATGATTTTGCCTCTTCTTAATAAAAGATATTCCATAAAAAACAACATTAAATTTTCCCAGAAAATTAAGAATCAATTACAGATATCAGAGGATGAGGTCATGCATGATATCATTTGACGTCATTTCCCTATTCACATGGATTCCAGTACAACAATTGATTAGCAAAATTGTCTCAGGCATTTATAGCCAGACTGGTTATATTATTTATAAGTAAACACATGGTTTTGAGGCCCGAGGGACTTCCACAAAACCCTCCCAAGGCTTGAGGGGTCATTTAATCACTAATGGCCCTCAAAACCATGTGTTTACTTTGTAATCACATTGTCACCGAGGAAATAAACAAGACAATGGATGCTTTTGTTTTGTAAAATCTCTTTATCGAATTGGTTCAGTGAATCTGGGTATAAATTTGGTTTGCAAATACAGTATTTTTTTATTCGGAATGAATGATGGCTCTTCGCTTTTCCTTTGTGAGCGACAAGGAAGTTTCGAAAGTAAGAGAAGATCGACTGCCTTTAGCCACAAAACGACATACAAGTTGGAGTAGCAACGTATACGAACAATGGGCACATGCAAGGAATAAGGAGTTCGGTGATTTTAGACAAGAGAATGAACAATTTACTCGTGTACCAAGTATCGACGACGTGACTGTCAAAGAACTGAACTATTGGCTGAGTAAACTTGCAGTCGAAGTAAGAAAAAGGGATGGCGGAGATTATCGACACGAAGTTCTGTACAGCTTGTTTTGTGGACTCAATCGACTTACTAGAGAAAAATACCCAGCACTTTCTCTGTTCCATTCACCAGAATTGAAAAGTTTTCAGGAAACGCTGGATGGGCGATTGAAAGAGCTACAGTCTAACCAACAGCCATTTAAAAAGCAAGCGGACGCGATTTCTATTACTGACGAGAATGAAATGTGGAAACAGGGGATACTAGGGACACATAATCCTGATACAGTTATTAACAGTCTCGTGTTTCTGACTGGGAAATTGTTTGTTCTAAGAGGAGGGAAAGAGCAAAGAAATTTGTCGCACGACCAATTTGAGTTTGAACGACAGGATGATGGTTCGATGAAAGTGACATTTAAGGAGAAAGTGTCAAAGACTAACCAGGGAGGTTTAAAGAGAAGAAGAATGGAGGCAAAGGTGGTGAAACACATCGAAGATCCGTTAGATGAGAGGTCGTTTACTTTTATGTACTCGTTCTACGTAAGCAAATGGTTAGTAAATTATGAATACAAGCGGTGAGTCGATCTGTGTTTATTATTACATCAAATTTAAAATTTCAATGTTCTATTTTATAGCGCTGATAACATTCTTGTCGCGGCGTTTTATCTCAAACCAAAGAGAAAGTGGAATTATGGCGATGATATTTGGTTTGAGAAGACTCCAATTGGCCATAACATGTTGAATACTCGCTTTAAGAAAATGTGTGGAGAGGTTAGCTTAGTTGGAAACTTCACGAATCATTCCGGTCGTGCGATAGCAGTAACTCGAATGTACGAGGCAGGATTACCTGAGAAGGAGATAATGAAGAGAAGTGGCCATCGATCCACTGAGGGGGTGAGAGCATATCAAAGGGAACACCCAAATGACAAGATTGCCGTATCGAATGTTTTATCCAGTTCAAAGAGTGTAGTAGCTGGTTTTGTTGAGAAAAATGTAGTTGTTAGTTCGTCGAGTTGTAGTAACAGCGTTCAACTAAATAAGGATCAGGATAGTGATGATTTGTTGTTAATGAAAGCGTGTGAAGATTATGAAAAGAGTGTTTCGAATATTCATTTAGGTGGATATTTCAGGGAGCTAGTCTTCAAAATGTCAGCATCAATATTAATATTAATAAGTGAAACAATAAACACTTGAAAATTTGTGTGTAAATGAATTTGTTCTTTGAAGCGTATTTTTAATAAATAGTAATGAGGGATGTTTACTCTAAATGTCCCTCATCCAGTATTGATGAGGGAAATACGAGAGTAAACGTCCCTGTTAAAACAAAAGAAACCGAGGTGACTATGTTATTAACTGACTAATCAGTGCCGTATCCAGCCAGAGATTATTTGGGCACACCGGTCAGTGACGATATTCGAGCGCTGAAGGCGCGAGAACCATCTCAGGGCGTCTGGGGGCATGCTCCCCCGGAACATTTTTAAATTTAGGGTATCGGAAATGCCAATTCCTGCATTCTGAGATGTGATTTTTAACATTGTGAGGGGTGATTTTTAAATTCTTGTATGGTTTTTGAAAAAACCCTCAGATTGTAATACATAGTTTATATTTTTTGGGCACCTAGTTTGGGCGCCCAAACCGGTGTACCGGCGTCTCAAACCGTCTGGATACGGCCCTGCTAATACTGTATTAACTAAACTAGATTTTCAAATGTTGGTCTTAGGTTTTATTTATACCGTATTGCAGTACGTATTGGCCTACAGTATTATAGCTAGCTTGTCTAATATGTATACAGCTGATCAAAATTATTTATATAATACTAAGTAAAATAAGGCACTAAGGCCAATTGGTGTCCGGTGATTTAGTTAGACAGTCTTTTAAATAACCCATTGCTGCCTAGGATATGCCTGAAGGTTCTCCTATAACTTGAATAAGTAAAATCATCTGGCCAATTTGACAGAGTAAAATATTAAGGGGCCATTTTTTGCTGACTCAGGCAGGAAGTGTTTAAAACAACAGTTTCTGCAATTGGCCTTAAAAGTTTTAATAAGAGTAATATTTTACTGGTATAATTGTTGAAGACTGGGTTGAATTACTGTAGGCCCTTCTTATACTGGCTTTTCTTGCATCATTGCCACTTTTGACAGAGTACCAATTGTTCAAAACAATTATTGACTGCATTAATGAGTACTAAATTTGTCAATTGGCAATTTCTATTAATATGTTAAATCAATAACAACCTCAGTGGTGGTGCTAAAGAATTAAATTACATTAATCAGTATTTTTGGGTAGGCTAGTGAAAGATAGTTCATGGGTGGGCATGAATATTGGACTGGCAAACATGGTTCGGGGTTCTTAATCTCCAGAATTTTTTCTGTTTTTTTAATTATGCCTAATCTTGCCAAGAGACATTAAAAATATTTGTGACTAGAGGTCAACTCCCTTTTGTCTTTATTACTTCATGTATGACATCAACAAAGTCAAAGTGATGATATCAAATTTTGGCCATCGCAGAAGCTGGAATTGCATATTGATTCATGTAAAACGTAACGTTTATTTGGTCTTGCACAGACAGTTTTATGTATCTTTATTTATAACTATGAAAAATTGAACATGAAAACAGGGGAAACACCAATACAGTATTTTGGGTGGGCAACCCATCATGGTGGGCATCTGAAGTTTTTGGTGGGCACACTGAATTTTTGGGTGGGCACACTGAAATTTTTTTGTGGGCACACTGAAGTTTTTGGTGGGCACACTGGAGTTTTTGGTGGGCACACTGAAGTTTTTGGTGGGCACACTGAATTCATGATTTCCATATGGTAATTAACAACCTCGTCCCCAGGGCCATTTGTGGGGGCTGGGCTTGCCTCCTCCGCAGGCCCTCGTTGCATCATGGACAGGTCACACACGCCGAATTTAGGGCCGGCAAGATCCTGTAACGGAATAAATTTGCATAATTAACTACGCATTCTTAATAGCCATACCCTGGTCCCAGAGGTCCTACGCCGCCCGCTCCCCCCCCGAAATGTTGAAAGCTGCGAGAGAACCTCTGGTCGAACTGGCCGTTTCTTTGATCGCTCCGAGCCAATGAAGTCGCTAGGGTCAGATCTTGACCCCATTTTCTGATTGGCTAAGAAATCTGTTAGAGGGGTTTCGATTAAAAAAAATACAGGATTACAGGATCTGGCCAGTGAACTCGATGTAAGTTAAAATCTGATACCTGGAACGCTAACGTCCAGTCATTCGTGGGGCAAAAAGTGAGGCAAAAAGTTCCAGGCCCTTGCGCGGTTTGCAGGTAGATTTTAGTCTCCCACACAATGTTTTTTACACGGCCACCGGTCTTGAGTGAACCGCGAAGACTCGAAAAGGTTTGAAAAAGTATTTATTGAATCATTTTACTGCTTTACTAAACGTGCATTTTAAATTTTAATTGGTTGTGCTATACTGCCGAACTAATTATGCAGCAATTGTTTATTTGTTACTATAGTAAAAGTCATTGTCTTTTCAAAACGTGCACGAAGATTGTCAGTCAAGAAATTAAATCAAACTTTTCGTTATAATATAAACCATATATTAGAGTTTCGTTGCTCCAAAGAGGATACAAAAAATCAACACAAACTTAGTACAGAATATGCCGTTAGTGCCACTTTCATGTGTCGTTTTGTCTAAAAAGCATTGCGCATTGGTACCGGAAACAACAACTATCCATGAGTAAACGTGAAAAATAAACAATCTAGTTGTCAGTTATTTCTTAAAATATGATTAGTTACAAAAGGCCGTTTAACAAAACCGAACAAGAAATTAAAGGAGCAGAAATAAGAAAATGACATTAGATGTATATTATGAAATATCAAGTATCAATACGTCTCCAAACTCGTACAAGAATAGCTTTCTCACTCTTGTTCTCACCTTTTCAGCTGGCTGTTTTCATCCTAGCCAGCAAAAGGACGTCTGTTTTCTCAGCCTATTTTCATCCCTAGCTTAATTTACTGTATAGTTTTGGACTGCTATACAATAAATAAAACAACAATAAAACAACAACTGCACGTTGAATCTGACAAAATAATTTGATAAATAATTATTTCAAACCTTTTCGAGCCTTCGCAGTTCGCTCAAGACGGGCGGCCGTGTAAAAAACATTTTGTGGGAGACTGAATCCTCCCTGCAAACCGCGCAGGGGCCTGGAACTTTTTGCCTCACTTTTTGGTTTACCGTTAGCGTTCCAGGTATCAGATTTTAACTTACATCGAGTTCACTGGATCTGGCAGGCC
Organism: Paragorgia papillata; assembly: GCA_035771165.1. NCBI lineage: Eukaryota > Metazoa > Cnidaria > Anthozoa > Scleralcyonacea > Coralliidae > Paragorgia > Paragorgia papillata. The sequence continues at coordinate 874,703 of JAWNZC010000174.1, read as the reverse complement.
CTCTCAAAAGTGTGACCTGTCCATGATGCAAATGGCCCTGGCATAGGCTGCCAAAAATGCGCCAAATGCGTCACTCCAGTTATATATAGCACAGGGGCCTAGAACTTTGCCTCACGAATGACTGGGCGTCATCGTTCCAGTTACCACATTTTAACTTACATTGAGAGTTCACTGCCATGGCACAAAATGCCAAAAATGCGCTATATAATGGCGCATTTTTGACTCGGACCCAGTCTTCACTGAGTTTATCACGCCTAGTCACAACCTCGTACCCAGGGCCTTCTCTGCTTTCAAAATGGCGAGAGGAGAAGACGGGCAAAGGCTGGTCACGTGTTCCAAAATACTCCAAGATTCTTGGAGTATTTGGTCGCGTGGATTATTTGAACCTTGCCCGTACTGTAGAAGGTTGTTGCAAGTGTTGTAAAGTTAAATTCGAGCCGTAAATCAGATATATTTAAAAAAACTACGTTGATTTACGACATTTGCTGGATATTTCATATTTGTTGCCGACATTCGCCAGAAATGAAGCCGAAGGCGACGAACGATCATAAACAGAAATCCACTATCAATAGAACTACTGCGGTACAGGTACTTCTACATACACTTTATAATATTCGAATGCTGTTGATTGTTGAAATTTATTTGCCGTCCAGTGTAGCGCGTCCACACGTTTGGGATTTGTGGAAATTTAATTGTTGTATCTGTCCATTTGATATTCAAACGGCATATTTAATTTCGAATCTGCTGTCCTCGTTGAGGTTGTACTTTAATACAAATATTCGATCAACAACAATACCACAATCGACGAACATTATACTTATAGATCAGCACTGAAGACTTTGACTTTGTATATTTCTAAACTTTTTAAATTAGATTCGGAAAGTCCAGAAACAAATAAAACACTTCTTGCTTGCATTTAGTATAAAGCAAATATGTTGTAGCATAGACGCTACTTACTAAACATGGTCATTAACTGATTTGATAAATTTGTTAAGAGAATGTCTTGTTGTTTGTACGGTTTTTGTTATTCTTGGTTGCTTAAATAGGTCGCTGAATAGTTTTACATACGCAAGTCAACTATATACTCTGTTTATCAGTGACACAGTGTGAGTCACTCATCAAAATATTCCAAAATTCTTGGGGTCACGTTACCAGCCTTTGCCAGGGTCTTCTCCTCCGCCCCGCCATTTTGAGAAGGCCCTGGGTACGAGGTTGGCCTGGTCAGGCTCATTTTTTATGAATATTTAGTTCAGCTTGACTGACCCTAGCCTGCGTGCAGCCTATTATCAGGCTAGACTGACCCAAACTGAAAACAATCAAAACATTCATTTTCAAATACGTTGTCGAATTATTAAAATAAGTAGACTTTTAATAAATATCTATGATTCCTTAGTATTTATCATTTGCTTCACCGTTGTATCAAATTCGCAAGAAACTGGATTGCCGTTGTCTGGCCGGGGCCGTCTTCTTTTCGGCGGATTCAATTCAGCGTTTTGAAAAACATTTAGGCTTCGTTTAGTCGAGAATTCTTTGGCTTGTTTGAAAAAAGCCGGCTTTTAAGTGATCAAACACGTAAATTCTTCCCTGTGGTGTACTTTCCTTTCGCGTCCAAAATACTTTTTGACTTCGTTCTCGAAGTTTTTCGTTCGTCAGATTTAGAAAACACTATGATTTGGTCGTCCCATGGACTTCGTTGAGACGAAACGACCCATCATTACATATTCATCTCAAACTCATTAATAATTCATGAAGAAAACACAAAGGAAATCAGCACCACGTGTCGGTGGTTTGGATATCGGAGGAAGAAATTACATAAATTAAGCAAACTTTCATCTTGATTTTCTCTTAAAATACTGATTTGTTTGAGATGCTATATCATACACTCGGAGGAGTGTTTCATTAAAGAAATACCAAATGGTTTTCCGTGTTTGGATACTCTGATCCAAACACGCGGGAAATTGCGAGACTGGAGAAAAGCGTAACAAAACACGAGCCGTAGGCGAGTGTTTTTAGCTTTTCGAAAGTCGAGCAATTTCCCAATGTTTGGATGAGAGTCTCCAAACACGGAAAAAAACTTTTGGTATTTCTTTTATAAAATACTCACAAGTGAAGATGATATACTGTCCGACGTTCTCAAAAAATCGTTTTGGCGGGAATTTTCCGTGTTTGGATACTCTGAAGGCCTGTGTAGTTGCATTTTTCGCAACTGGTCCCTGTTTGGTCTTAAAATGTATATATTCTACACTCGAATTTTCCTTCATCCAAAATCCCTAGAACAACTATACAATTGCCTTGTTCTTTAACCCATTGCTGCCTAGGATGAGGATTCAGTCTTTTTGACGAGTAAAATCACCAGTGAGTAAAACAAATTCATTTGTTAAATCAGCATGCAAAGCTTCAAAGAATACATAAATAATTAAAAAAGGAGCTGTTATATTAATTAAAAGAGTTTTTAGAGAATCTATAATTGACTTGTATTTGTGTCTCAAAAGACTCATCCAGAAGTGGACAGGTGTTCTATAATTGTGCCTATTATCTTTACCAAACATCCGGCCGGTAATCATATATATGGGTTAGGTGAACTGCTGATATTCAAATTTTTAATATGTGACAAAATAACTTACTAGAGACAGGAACAATAACGGGAACTATACATAGGAAATCAGATCAGGGGTGCATGCTTGCATGGGCGAGGATGCTTATTTAGAAAATGAAGTGAAGGCCTGGAGTGGGGTTTTTTTTGAGCAGCCGCGAACTTACAGTATTTGAAGGGGGCACTTTTAAAGTGAAAAGGTGGCGAATTGCGGAGATTTTCGGCAAAGGAATACTGACGTTTCGAACGAAGCTCTTTATCAGAGTATTATAAAATATGATGGACTATAGCTGTAATATATTAACAACGAGTTTGAATGTTTCATCAGGGGATCCACAAACTATTTATAGGTATAGGTAATAGCATGGTTTCGAGTGCAATTTGGAAAAAAACATGCACGAGTGAGTTTTTCAAAGACCATCAAAATTGCACAAGTCCGAAGGACAAGTGCTATTTGAGATCTTTGAAAGACTCACGAGTGCGTGTTTTTTTCAAATTGCACAAGAAATCATGCTATTACTTATTAAAAATATACATGAAAAAATTTAACATGAAGATAATCTTTCCAATCAAAATGCTTTGTGCAAATAACATACATGGAAAAATTTAACATGAAGAGCTTTTTTTCTAATCAAAAATAATTTGCACTGTATTTCCTTTTTTCTGCACTGTATTTCCTCAAAACTGCACTGCTCTCAGCCAATCAGAATTGAGAATTTTTTTCATGTATATTATTAGTATAGGTAATAGCATGGGTTCGAGGGCAATTTGGAAAAAACATGCACAAGTGAGTTTTTCAAAGGCTATCAAAATTGCACGAGTCCGAAGGACGAGTGCTATTTGAGGTCTTTGAAAAACTCACGAGTGCGTGTTTTTTCAAAATTGCACTCGAAACCATGCTATTACTTATTAATAATATACATGAAAACGTTAGACAAATGTTCTTCCAAGCTCCAGCTACGATGTTACTACCACTCATTTCTCCACTTCTCGAAGCTTCAATGGTTAAAAACTGCTTCGCTTTGTTCACTAAATACGTCAAACGTTTTACTCATAGCATCTAACCTCTTCTAGTCTTCTTGCAGGAACTTTTATGACAATATTAAAGCAAAATTCACTCTTTATTTCATCGAAATGTTCGTCGACAACTCTTTGTTTTGGTCGCCAAATTTGATTTTCTCGTGAAGGAAAAGCCATCCTTTAAAATCCGCATAGGCATTTCATTGGCTTTCCGGTAGTTTCCGGTTGTTTATTAGCCAATCAGAATGCTTAATACTCATTGAAATTTGCACTGTATTTCATTTTTCTGCACTGTATTACACCTTTTCTGCACTGTATTACATTGAAATTGCACTCCTCTCGACCAATCAGGATGCAGTAATTTTGCCATGTATATTATTAGCACTATAATAGCATGGTTTGGAGTGCATGTTTTCACTCACGAGTGCATCTTTTCCCAAATTGCACGAATAACCATGCTATTACTTAATATTATGGGGAAAAATCTTCAAGTCAATTGCACTTACATTACAGTTCCCTTTTGGCAGTGTCCAGGCTCCTCGTATATTAGAACTGTATTTTGTATGTGTCGTTGATTGTAAGTAGTATATGTAATCTTAATGATGTCACTGTGACGACGTTTTTATATGTATTTTATAGTTCAACATAAGTATTCTTAATTTGTAATTATTGTATAATTTGTAACAATATTTGTTAAAGGGAAGAGACCTTGATTAGGGCGTCATAACCCTGTTGTCTCTTGCCTCGTGTATGCTTCACGAAACCAAATAAATAAATAAATATTTGTTGTTTTAAAAACGCTTTGCTTCTTCTACTCTCGAAAAAGTTTACTAGACCTTCAAACCATAATTTTTTTAATTTTTTTTTTTATTCGCTGAAAGTGAAGCATATTACGAGGGCTTTATGATTCTGGAAAGGAAATCATGTTCTTTTATTTCTAAACGAGGAAAAAGCGCATTATTCACTCATGTGAATAAGTGACGAGCGGTTTCCTTCACACAGCTTTTTCTCAAAGCAATAAGCAAACACAAATTTATCAGAATCATCTAAAAATTGTCAAATTGGTATTCGAGTAATTTAATATTCTGGTGACAAAAGTGTTTCTGGGAATTGTAAAATTTTCAATATTTATCGTTTTACGGCCTTTTATGCAAGCCCATGCAACCTCCTGTGAGATTGTATTTTAGCTGTAATAGTAAAAATTCGATAACTCTAAAAGTATTTTTACAAACCCAGACACACTTTTTACTTTTGCTGTGATATTTATCTACCAAATTGCGTAAATAGTTGTTCGCTTATAGCATTTCGAATTGGAATGAGAACTTTACTAAACAGAAGCGCTATTTTTTGTTTGCGTTCATAAAATGACCAAATGTTTTTCTGCAGTCTTGTAGCCATTTATATCAGCTTTCGAATAATCTATAGGTTTTGGTATATGCAATAAACGAACGGAGCGCTATAATGTTTACCCTAAAACGTAACCCGAAGGTCTACAGTATTAACAGTAACTTTAAAGCACTAAGAATCTTCTAGTTTTCTTGCAGGTACTTTACTTGACAATAATAAGGAAGAATAATTAGCTTCAAAATTTGAACGAATTGTTCTCCTTTATCACAAATTTCCCCTTTTTTCTACACTGTATTTCCTTAAAACTGCATTCCTCTTAGGCCTAGGTCAAACGACGAACTTAATTGAGACGAACTAAATTTCTATTTTGGGTCGACCTAAATTAAATAAGTTCGACAGTTAGGTCAAACGTCGAACTTAATGCAGTCGAAACGAATTCGGAATCAAAGCAACGATTCTTTGGGTCAGCGGGAGGTCAAACAAAACTTCAAAATGGTGCGAAGTATGAATGTTCAACAGCGATGTTCGCTGTGGAAAATGCTTCACAATTCGCGCGGGAGAAGTGAACACCCTTATTTTTCTACGTAAACGACGAGTGCTCATGTTACAACTTTGCTTTCTGACAACTCTACTTGTTTTGTCACGTAGCAATACAACTAATATTGTTCGTTTCCGTTCATGCCGTCGTTTGTCACGACGTGAGATGGACTGCTTTATTCATGTTTGCATTGGAATACATACTCGAATGCTCATTTAAAAAAAAAACCGTTTCGAGTACCCAGGTACATCCTTGGAAAAATGGGGCACGAGTCAAGGCAAAAGTATTTTGTGCTTTGAAAACATGATACATGCAGATCATCCACTTGGTCATATAAAGACACCATGATATTTTTAGATTACCCAGTCCCTCGCACGCGTCAAAAAATAGTGTACGACGCATGCTCTCATACCAAAATCCATTTTATCATAATTTATCATACTAAATTTAAATTATGTATTTAGTTCGGCTCATGAGAAGATCGACGATTGACCCAGGGACGATCTTCAGACGTTCTACCCGTCTGCGTCAGACGGATAGAACGTCTCAGACGATCCAAAAACAATCAGTCGAACTTAACTCCGTCAAACGTCGATCTTGTCATGAACTTAATTTGAAGAATTTAGTTCGTCTCATGTAGCGATTACATGGAGATTTTCAGCCCGGGCTGAAATTTCAGCCCCGGTTAGGAGGGCTGAGTTTTTATTGCAATTACATGAGGGCTGAAACTAAAATTTTAATCAATAACTCGTAGGAATTCGAAGAATCTTTGTTTTGCGGCTGCGTAAAGAACGATCGACACCGTTTACACGCTTAGTGCAGTCCGGGCTGGAAATATTGAGCGATTAACATCTTTCTTTCTGTCTGTCTTTTTGCATGTCGGTCTGTCACCAGGATATCTCAAAACGTATTGCACCGATTTTCATGAAAGTTTGTAACAGGGTTGGCCATAGACCAGTAACCAATCCATTACATTTTGGTTGAATTTAGTTAAAATTTGGATGGGAAATTAATAAAAATCTGACCACAAGATTCTCCGATGGTATAAGATTTAAATAGGTAATGGACCTCCATCGGCATTATTGCCTTCAGAAGCGGGACATAGCGTACAGAGTTAGCCAAACATTATGGTATCCATGGCGCTAGTGGTGACGTAGTTCAGTATAGTAACGTTGATCGTAAATAAGGATCGAAAAGAGAATAGTAATTTTGTGTTTTTCGGGTTAACCCTCGACGCGTTTCGACCTTCTGGTCTTCTTCAGGAGGGATTTGGCGTTGGTTGTCAATTGTTAGTGTATAGTCAGTTAGTAGGAAAAGGAGAGAAAGACAGTGTAAGACAATTAGTTTTGTAAAACACGTATATAAAACCACTATAAGGTAATTTAATAATGATCTTAGAAGAAATGCTTCATTGCGCTCATTATCCTTATTTTATGCAAACATTTTTGCATAATGTTGGTACGAGTACAATCAAGCATTTTAGGCTACGTCCACATGTATACGTTTTCGTAGCGTTTTCATATTGTTTCAGGTAAGTAGACCATTGTTTTCTATTCCCTTGAGGACGGAGAATAATATGAAAACGCTACGAAAACGTATACGTGTGGACGTAGCCTTATTCATACATGTGTTGCTCTCGTGAGCTAGCCTTAGTTAGCGGGATCATAGTCAATCGAGATATGGTCTGGAAACTCAGCTAAAGTCTTTGGTCTATCTTTTTGTTCGCCTTTATGCATTTTTTTGCACGGTGCACGGTGACTGAACACATTGTATTTTAGTATAATGAACGAATTGTCCAATAGCAACGTTTCAGTTCAATCACTGAACCGTGTTATTTAAATATTAATAAACCTAAAACAAAGGATGTGCACGGTGTAAGGTACGGTTCTCAACATAAAATCCCAGCTCATTATAGGCGCTTTGACGTTTGCCGAGTTTCCAGACCATATCTTGATTGACTATGGTTAGCGGGATGGCTCGTCTTCTTTTTAAGGTGGCTCGACAGTCTAAATCAGGAGAAATTACGTATTTTCTTCATGGAAAATTTAGCACAGGTCTCATGAGCTTCATGTTGGTTCATTGCACAGCTCTAGTGGTGCTCTTGATTATTGAAAAGATTTATACTTGTAGCGCTTGCGTATCTAGAGAAATTGTGTTTGTGGTAAGCAACAGATTTTATGCAAATTAGGTTTTATTGTCAATAATCAAGACCACCACTAGACCATCACTATGCAATGAACTAAAATGAAGCTCATGAGACCTGTGCCGAACTTTTTATGGGAGGAAACGATAATTTCTTGTGATTTAGATTGTTGAGCCACCTTAAACATCCTTAAGCCGGTTTTCCACTAGGCAACTTTTTTCGCGCGAAGCGACTTTCTTTTGTTCGAATTCAATAGCTTTCTGATTAGTTCCAGCTCAGAGCTCATGAGACAAAAGAAAAAGTCGCTTCGTGCGAAAAAAGTCGCCTAGTGGAAAACCGGCTTAGGGCCTGTTTATATGGAGCCGAGTTACCCGGCTAGGCGAGTTACCCGGCAAGCCGAGTTGAAAAAAGAGTGTTTATATGAGACGAGTTACTCGGCAAAGCCGCCCACGCATTATAATGGTTTCACATTCCATGAGTAGTTTCCGATTGTCTTCATAAGTGGCGCGTGCGCTGTTGTGACGAATTCAACTCGGCTAGCCGAGTTACCCGGCAAGAGAGTGTTTATATGGGATCATTTTCATCCCGGCATGCCGAGATCTCGGCTGTTTTGCCGGGATCTCGGCTAGCCGAGTTACCCGCCTGTCTCATATAAACACTCTGCCGGGATAGCATTGAATTTCTATACATGGCGGGTAACTCGGTTTGCCGAGTAACTCGGCTAGCCGGGTAACTCGGCTCCATATAAACAGGCCCTAAGTAGCTAGGGACCTTAAGCCTGGTTTCCATATAGCCGTAAGAGTCGGCAGCATGGCTGCGGCAAGAGGCAATGGTCCAATCGCATACAGCTTTTTATCGCTGGCTAATTCAACACTGTCTATGATTGGACCATTGCCCCTTGCCGCAGCCATGCCGCCGGCTCTTACGGCTATATGGAAACCAGGCTTAAAGATCTACGACGGGAACTTCGAGGACGACGTCCTTCAAACAAAAGCATTCTTCTTGCAAAACAAAGATAATGAATAATTTCTAGTCCCAAGAGTAATCTGAACACCGTCCTCGCTCTGTATACAACGCCATGCACTCAGAGCATTTTCACGTCTTCAGGACGACGATGACTCGTGGGGTGATGAGAACTGTTGTCTGAGATTTGCTAAACACAGACACTGCAACCGTTTTAACATTTTGAAAATTGTAAAACAAGCTTCAAGTATTGAATACAGTAGTCAGTTAACCACAGTGAACTCTATAGGAAGACTGGAACGCTAACTCCATAAACAGGCCCTATGATTGGATGAAGCCAAAAATCTTTAAAGTTTTCTGAGTTTTGAGCTGAAATACTTAACGCTGAACGTTGGGCTGTATATGAAGTTAAAGCTATTGAAAAATGCTATTTGGTATAGAAACTTCAAGACTTTAGCTAAAAGGGAAATATTTAAAAAATAGAAAAAACAACTGCCATTTTGTTTGCCGAACGTTACAAAATGGCAGTTGTTTTTATAGTTTTTAATTATTCCCCTTTTACCTAAACTCTTGAAGTTTCTATACCAAATAGCATTTTTCAATAGCTTCAGTTTCATATACAGCCCAACGTTCGGCGTTAAGTATTTCAACTCAAAAGTCAGAAAAACTACAACAAGTTTCTTAGTGTTATTTCCCAACGAAATATGGCCTAGCATTTACTACATTTGAAAAAGTTTAACATAACGAGGAAACTTATGCTATACATCAAATTGAAGGCAATGCTATTTCTAAAAACATACGTACACAATGTATTTCAACTATTCGTTGTTTTGGAGTAATTTGTTATCGTCCCAAACAAAATATATGGCAGGATGAAAATTAAGTAACTTGAAGCACGGGAGCTACCTGCAAAGTGACTAGCACTGGCTTCAAAATCCCCCCCCCCCCTGAGTTATCGTTCCAGTCTTTTTAGAGTTGAATGGTTAACCATGACTTCCTTTTAATGCTAAAATTTGAATTGCTTTTTAACAGCCGTCGTCGTCGTCGTAGCATCTTAAGGTCTCTAATAACCCGCTGCAGTCGGAAGTAATTATGCAATCTCTGAGTGCCCTCTTGTTATAACATGTTTTTAATTGCAAGTTTCTGTATGTTTCAGTACGTTATTTTGATTTTTCTTAGAACATTTTTAACTGTATGAAATTGTGTTCATCGGTGAAGAAAAGATCCGTTGATGAAGGTAATGGTTTGATGCATTATGGATTGTAAAAGGACTGGATAGGAAACTAATAGTCATGTGGGGTGTTTTGAGTTTTTTGATTGGTTAAATCGCATTCACTCAGTTTGCAAAATGGTTGAAACCTTGTTGCAAATTGTGATGTCACGAATGGCGTGAGTATGCGTGTTTTACTGAGGTTTTTAAGTGAACTTTTCTTCAAATTCTTCATATTCTCACATTCAGATGACTATGTTGACGTTTCAAATGATTTTATCGCCTTACAAACCTGGCTAAGCCACAATCGAGTGTTCGAGGTAAACGTTGTTGATCTTTTTTTTGCTGTTTTCTGTGTTGTTTCAAAGAAACTGGCGTCCCAAAATAGTGCTTTGTTTTGCTCGGAATTTGTGATGCATATTTTAACTATAGTAAACCTTGATATTTTCTTTTAAAATGAGTAAGAATAGATGGGAATTTTATCGTATTGTGGCTTTGTCGTATTTACAGGCAGTTCGATTTTCATTTTAAGTTGTATTAATCCTAAACTTTGAATATAGGCCTACAAGGGGTTTTTAAGCTTGTCAATTTCAACCAGGTTGTTATGCTCACGCCATCAAGTTTCCTATCCAGTCTTTTTACTATCCATGGATGCATTTATAAGAGTATGAAGATCATGTATGACGTAATGTGGCGTAGAATGGCGTCAGCTGGCCGGAAAAGCAAGCCAAATTTCAAAACTGTCCATGCAACTTTTAAGTTGTTTTTTCCTTCTTATTTTATAAAACCAATAAAACACACCGCTCCTGTGCATATGTACTACTTATTGACCGAGCGTGAGGTCTGTACTAGTGAAATATCGGACCGACGTTTTTAGTACGGGCCGAGCGAGCGCAGCGCAGCGAGGTCCGTGCAGAAAACGGAGGTCTGATATTTCACTAGTACGGACCGAACAAGCGAAGTCAATAAGTAGTTTATTATATGACTACAGATGTTGTAAACGTTCTGTGAAAACTTGACAAAATGTTAGGTTCGTATTCGCCACCATCTTTCTTGCGAACTAAACCAAAATGGCAGATGTTTTCCCATTTTTAAGTACTCAGTTCTGTTTAGCTAGAATCCTAAACTTTCTACCCCAAATAGTATTTTTCAATTGCTTTTGTTTGACATACTGCTCAAGGTTGCGCGTTAAGTATTTGAATGAAAAGAAACATTTGAAATTCTATAATACTTGTGAGAAGTAAATGTTACGTTATTACGAACAACGGTACGAACATTTTGAACATTTTAAAAAGTTTCACATAACATGGACACTTGAACTGTACATCAAATGAAAGCTTAACAAAATTTCTAACAACATACACCTGCACGATATATTTCAACCATGAGTATAGTTCTTAAGTTATTATATACACTTCAAAAACGCATTAATAATTGATGAGGAAAACACAGGAAATCAGTACCATGTCCGTGGTTTTATACCTGATAAAACGTCTTGACGTCAGAAAGAATACTAATGAACATACAATTTTATATAAAGAATACTAATGAACATACAATTTTATATAAAGAATACTAATGAACATAACATCCAATAACGAATCGTTTTTTAAGCCATTCAAAACACTCGCAACACGTGTTTTATCAGATCCTAAAACACTCGGGCTGCGCCCTCGTGGTTTTAAATCTGATAAAACACTCCTGCTCGTGTTTTAAATATTACTTAATGTCACTATATACACTTTATTATTATTAGTAATGCCAAATAATATATAGTTACTATCTTTTTTCTAGCAATATGTGACCATGACGACCTTGGTGTATATGTCAAGCCAGGAAAATTAGCTCCAGGCCTTGCAGAAGTTTGTGTTGAATACATATTAGAGAAATCTGAAAAAATATTCAAAGATATTAAAGTATCATGGAATGTTCCAAATTGTAAGTACGTCAGTACATGAAGGTAAAACGGGGGGAAATTAGACCCCACATGCAGTACCATTGTCACGGCCACAGGTATCTCCAGTTCTGATGGCCTGTTCACATGGGACCGGGTTATCTCGAGGGGTAGGGATAACTCGGGGGCTAGAGTCAAAGTTGACCCTGTTTCACATGATAAAACGCAATTACCAAGTTCTCCCTCGTCACCTTATAGACGACCGGCAAACCTCGATAAAAGTGTCTCAAAAACACAGTTGATGGCATTTTTTGTTACAAGCAGGCAACCATGCTAAATCGTAACGGATAGTGTATACTTTGAAGGTGAGGGGTCATGGCAGCCGTAATTATTGATTTATATACTAAAATTTAGAGCTTTTTGAAAGCACAATGTGATGGATGGGATATCTGTAAAGTGCTGCCTATTTACGTTTGTGTTTTATTTGAATTAGCTAATTAAGTTTTGCTTAACCTAATTCGCATAACTCTCACAATCATAAACAAACAAGAAATATGGCGTGAATACACCTAAATATAATACTTCGAAGAAAGGCCACAAAAAGGTAAGCTTGCCAAGAATCAGAAATTTATTAGATCTGGTAGCTACAGGAAAGTCTCATATTCGTAAATTACTTCGTTTTATTTTGGTAATTTGCCGATACCGCCATCTATCTACTGTTATAAAGCTGAGCTTTTGTACTATAGTATAGTATTGCTCATAATATCCTTAGACATTTAACTCACCGGTTCAACAGTACTATCTTGTGATACACGGAAGGCAACCAGCCTAGTCATCTTGATCAATGTCTTAGCTACATTTCTATGCTGGTTGCCTGCTTGTAACAAAACGTTTTCAGATTGTTGTGGCTGTTCTTCTAAGTGTTATATTTAGGCAAATTTGCGCCATGTTTCTTGTTTGTTTATAATTGTGAGCTATGGAATTAGAATAATCAGAACTTCAGGCACGCTGATTGGATAGCATTCTGAATTTGTAATTCAAATAATACACAAACGTAAATAGGCATCGCTTTACAGATATCCCATCCATCACATTGTGCTTTCAAAAAGCTCGAAATTTTAGTATATAAATCAAACTGCCAACACCCCTCACCTTCAAAGTATACACTATCCGATATGATTTAGCATGGTTGCCTGCTTGTAACAAAAAATGCCATCAGAAGTAATATTTTGAAGCCTTGGCCGGCCCTCTATTAAGACAACTCTAGCTCCATGTGAACGCTTCACCCTGAGTTACCTGGATGGTGAGCGCTAGATAATAGTCGCCAAAACCATGTTGAGCCCGCCAACAGTGCTAACTCAGTGGTGACGGACTATATTCTACAAAGAGAGGGGAAATCGATGTACCAACAAAAAAAACCCTCTGCTTGAACATGAAGCAAATAGACTTACTTCCGAAATCCTTCGTCTGAAATCTGACAGCATATGTTGTCGTGGTCGATATTTCACGTCGTTTGCTTTGGAAGGTATCTACATATCCGCTGTGACTGTCGATCACCTAGTCGAATTTACTGCACTACACGCGTAAAAGCGCACAACTTGTTCACGGTTGTCAACAGGCGTGAACAATGTTGTGCTGCTCGCCGTGAACAATGTTATGTTGAAATGACGAAATAACAACGATGAACAACAATGTTACAACAATGGTGAACATGGTTGATGTATCAACACGTTCTTCGGTTGTCATGTTACAACATGCGTGAACAGCGGTTGTTGTTTCATCAAGCTGTAACAACTTGTTGAAACAATGATGAACGATGTTGTTCATTTATCAATGTTGTTCACATATGTCAACAAGTTGTTACAGCATTGTTCAGGCAACAATGCTGTAACAACTTGCGAGATTTTTACGCGTGTAGGATGGAGAGTTTTCCATGTTTTCTTCAACATGAACGTTGTTATCCACGTGCGCGTAGAAAAATACTATATGTTTACATACAAGGTATTTTGAAATAAATCGCGGTAATCGAGGTATACTTACGAGCTATTTGCGACTGTTTACGATGACCGTGTCACCGCTGGGTTAGTGGCTTTTGTGGGCTCAACATGGTTTTGGCGACTACTATCTAGTGCTCACCGAGTTATCTCGGGTAACAATAGAGCTACGTTAATGTATGCATGCGTAATTATACAAAAGTTGACTCTACCCCCCCCCCCCCCCCCGAAATAACTCGGGCAAAAGCGTTCACATGGAGGTAGGGTTAACTCCGGCCCTAGGGTTACCCTATCGCTCAGATCGAGTTATCCCTACCCCCCGAGTTATCTCGGTCTCGTGTGAACGGTTTACTTTTTTAAACATGGAAATAAACTAACACCGAGATATCTCGGGGGATAGGGATAACCATACCCCCTGAAATAACTCGCCTCATGTGAACAGGCCCATAGATACATCCCTACGTAAAACAAAGGAAACCGACCCAACTTAAAGTACTGTTTAAAAAATGAGCAGGAGTGTTTTATCAGATATAAAGACACGAGGCGAAGCCGAGTGTTTTTATATCTGATAAACCACGAACTGCGAGTTTATTGAACGGCTTCAAAAACGAACCACTTGGTAAGTTCATTGGCGTAGTAAGTTTGAAAAATAACCTTGTCTAAGCCGAGAAAATCAAAGCTAAAATTTATGTAAATCAGGAGGTATATTTATCACATATAAAGACACGATACGGTCATGATTTTCTTTTGTGTTTTCCTCGTGAATTGTTAATAATAATAATAATTTATCAGATCATATTCTTTTGTTTTTAGTCGGTTATTATCTGGAGGTAAAGACCTCGTTAGGAAAATAGTCACTATTTCGGATTATTCCTCGATATTTATTTCAAATACCACTTAAAACTTTCTAAAAACAAGAATATATGTTCTGATAAGTAATTATTATAAGTAATAGCATGGCATTGAGGTTGGGTATAGTGATTAAATGTACCCGAAAGCCGGCTGAGGGAGGTTTATTAAAAGTCCCCACTTCATATATTTGTTCGATATTATATGCGTATAAGCGAACTTTGGCGTAAACATTAGGTATGATTAGTTACTAATCTTACCTAATCTTTATGCATCTGGTTATTTAGAGATTAAATGTCCCTGTCGGGGCACAATGAAACCCGAGGTGCCCGTGATATTATTATAAGTAATAGCATAAAAAGAGGTGTATTAGCTATTAAACGTCCCGCTTGATGAGGGTCGGCCCGAGGGATTTTACTAAATGACCCAAATCTAGCGGGACGTTTATAGCTAATCACCTCTTTTTATGCTATTCCTTTGTAATATCATGTTTGCGGGAATTTCTTTTGTTTGCAGGAATATCTTTTGTTGTCACCTCCGTTGACGTCAAACCGGGTATGATTAGTTCTAATCAGACCTGGTTTGACATCAACGGAGGTAGGATTAGTAAAAATGAATATAATGAGGTATATTAGTTGTTAATGGACCTGTGAGAACAAAATAAATCCCCGCAAACATGATATTATATAAGTTAAAAGCTATACGGGTTTTACCTCACCCTATAGGCTTTTAATCCCTGTTATTAAATACTTTTTTGTTTCATTCCACAGTAATGAAACAAAATAAATCGACTGCTAATGTCGAAGGATTCTTTTTACATTGGGCGTTTGGTGAAACAGCTTTTGACATGGAATGTCTAGCATTTCCTAAGGTAATTTTTTTAGTTAGTTTAGTGTAATGTTTAGTTTAATGAATTTGTTTCAATATATCATATACAATTAATGGTTGTTACATAGATATTACATTAAATATAGTTTCAGTATGGGTTTTTTGCTGTACAAGCTGTCGTAAGTAGTTAATAAACTCGGGAAAAAACAATGCTTTGGATCGGATAAAGCGTTTTGCCACCTTCCCTAACAAAGAGCTCGAGAAAGGCTAATTCGTGCTAAATGGCCATGAATTAGCCTTATTTCAAAAGTTGAAAAATCAGTCAAGGTGTAAAGGGGGGAACCTATTCATTTTGTTTGATTTTGACCATTTCTTAAACTTCAAATATTTCGTAAAAAAACAATGTTTGGATCGGATAAAGCGTTTTTGCACCTTCCCTAGCAAAGACAAAGGCTAATTCGTGTTAAATGGCCATGATTTTTAGTTTTATTTCAAAAGTTGAAAAATCGGCGAAAGTGTAATGGGGGGACCCTATTCATTTTGTTTGATTTTGGCCATTTCTTAAAGGGTATTGGCAACAAAAATTAAGTTTGTCTAATTTGAAAGAACTCATAAAATTGTAATAGAAGATCCTTTACAACTTTTTCATATCTTTCTGCGTTTTCAAGATATTTCAATTTGTTTGATATGTAAATGAGATCATCTCATTTACATATTAAACAAATTGAAGTATCTTGAAAACGAAGAGAGATACGAAAATGTTGTAAAGGATGTTCTATTACAATTTTATGAGTTCTTTCAAACTAGACAAACTTAATTTTTGTTGCCAATACCCTTTAAACTTCAAATATTTCGTAAAAAAACAATGCTTTGGATCGGATAAACTTTGAGCTCCAGACGGGACTCGAACCCACAACCTTCCGAGTACTAGCCGGACGCTCTAACCATTGAGCCACTAGAACTCAGATAGTAGACTGAGATTGTTAACGATGTTTATACCTGGAAACTATAGGCAAACCGTACGTGTGTCATAATTAAGTACTTGTTCTTAACAACTTAATGCTGAAAACATTATACGTACTTACTTAGAAAGTTTAACTGGCAATTATAACTGATACAGTGCGACTTGTAGCCCAACAAATATTGAAGGTCAACTAAACCTTTTGAGGTTATATTTTCTTCTGAAAGGGTTATCATCTAACTTAGCAAAAGTAAAGAAAAATATTAATTTCGAGGTATAAAAAAGAATTTATCAGCAAAGCCTTCTTAGGTCCTCTTGAAGCATGACCGCGTTTCTAGGAGAATGAGTTCTCCATTGTCTTTGACGTCATACCGGTAAAACCCACCCACGATCGGAAATTGCGGCTGTCGACTGGGACCTAATCCAGGCTGACCAAGGGAGCACGCCAGACTGACCTGTGTTTCTTCTTTGTTCGGAGTTATTTCATTTATATTCAGCCATTTTGAATAATGCGGTATATATCATTAGCGTATCGCAGGCGCGGGTTACGGCGCCGAAGGAAACCCGAGCGCGTTACGAAAATTAAATAACGGTCGGAAGGAAGATAAATAGAAGGGGAGTGAAACGCCAGAGATTTTGTAAGATGATGCTGGTTGACCGTTGCTAGGAACATTTCCGTTGCTAGGAACATTTCTAATTATGTTCGATATACATGTATGATGTCACTATCCATCCAAAATGAAATAGTGAAATAAAAGCAGCCTGCTGCGAGGGCAGTGTTGAAATGCAAGTCGAAATATAGCAAGGTTGGTGTACTGCCGAAACATGAAACGTAATGTCTAACATTTTGACTTTATATTAAAGGGCCTTGGCTCCAATCGCTCGAAACGTGAGACATCTACCCTCTATGTTTCGGCAGTACATAAACAAACTAATACTATCAGTAGATCGAAGGCGGATTTCAGTTGATATGTGAGTAAATTAAATAATGTTACAATTTTACGACGTGTTTCTTAAATTTTGAACTTTACTTGGACGTTGTAATTTAAATACAGCATTCGAACAGTATATTCTTTCTCTGACTATGTCTTTGCAAGTGGTTCGCTGTTGGCCAGCGATTTATATGTTTTATTAAATAGTGTTTACTAGACAGGAATTGAGGAATATCAGAAACGCTGGGACGGTTGGGTCATGGGTTGTAACTGCTGGCAACTTATTACGTTTGTTAAACTTACCTCGCGTGAACAACCTAATTGATTGTTGACAGATCAAGGGCTACGAGCATAGCTAGATTTCAAAACCCAAATAACGCATCGCCATTGGTCAATACTCCTTCACGTGACGGTTGTTTCACTCCCCTCCTTTTCTCTTCCCTCCTTTCTACGCCCTCGTAAACGCTCGGGCTCGGGTTTCCTTCGGCGCCGTAACCCGCGCCTGCGATACGCTAATGATATATACCGCATTATTCAAAATGGCTGAATATAAATGAAGGAACTCCGTACAAAGTCAAAGAAGAAGAAACACAGGTCAGTCTGGCGTGCTCCCTTGGGCTGACCTGGATTAGCTACGCATCCGTAGAAGGAATATCTTGCGTGTAAACGTCATCAATACACGCGAGACCAAGCGAGATGAATAAGGAGCGAAGGAGCGTTGTGGTACATGTGGGTTCATACGATAAAATTAGGAAGATAAAGGAAAATAATGGATCCGTTGAAGAGAATACTAGGGTTATTGTAGGATATCAAGCATTTGCTGACTTTAAATCAAATATGGCGGAAAGATTAGACAAAGAACAAGGTGCGATCTAGTATCGTAAACTTCCATGTTAAATGACTAAAATCTGTTGTTTGTTGGCCGTTTACTACCCCCAAAAGAAGTCGGGTTTGTTTGTTTTTGCAGATGTGTGTACCCAATTGACCTTTAAAACGAATTTTAAAGTTCGAATCAGTCGTACTTGACGACTGACGAAGTGACGAGTTGACATAAAACAAACCCAATCAACTATGGAGGGTGAATAAATGTCTCAACTATCAGATAACTTTGATTGATTTTTTCTTTGTCTTAATTTTGTTTTTGGCTATATATGGACAGTTCACTTGTTATTGTTTTGCGTGTGTGTATGTTTAGAATTTAGTAAATTTCATCAAGCTCGGCCGACAACTTACGTGAGCCAGCACGCACGTGGTCTTCGAACTGCCCCATGAAAGTGGCCGATTTTCTATGCGATTCTCGATCGTGAATCACCTTGTTGTTTGTTACCAGTATGACATCACAAGGTACTAGTACCAGTCTTTATTTCGACGCGGTCGTCGTTTACATGAGTTCAGCAAAAGGAGCAAAAACTCAAACTTAGACAGTTCATAAAAGTGGAACTGAGTTACTGGTTCGGTTTAAGATTTAACTTTACCGACTTTAACGGAAAATAGAAATAACCTGGAAACGTATATAGTTGCCCTTTAAGTAATTGTGATACACGCGCGTGCGGTTTGACTCGTTCCCAGGTATAAATATCATAAACAACCTTTGTCTGCCATCCTTCTTCCAGTGGCTCAATGGTTAAAGTATCCGGCTAGTACTCGTTCACTTGGTTGGTTGTGGGTTCGAGTCCCGTCTGGAGCTCAGAGTTTTCTCAGCTTAACTACTTACGACAGCTTATACATGCAGCAAAAACAAACGAAAACTTTCTAAAATCATTGATCTTTTACAATCCTCTCAGATTTATGCCTGTTTTCGTTTTTTATGCATATCCATACAATATTCAATCCAAGAAGAGAGTGCATGCGTACAGTATGAGTCCAAAGATGAAAGATCCTATTTTTGATAAAACCATTAGAGAGTTCAGAGACACAATGCAATGTAAGGATTGATGCTAAAACTTCAGTCGTTGATTAATACAAAATCGATTTTATCGTTTCACAGATAAAATAAAGTATATTGTTTTTGTCCCTTAAAAATGGGCCCCTTGTCAACGACCAAGCTGACCCCCTTCTCGTCAGGCCTGCCCACTTACACAATTACCTTAGGCCCGTTTCAAACGTCGCGCCGAACCTAATACAAGCATTAAGAGCGGCAGATTGTATTTGGAGCGGCAAGGCCTGTCGCATTATGCGACCTTGGAGCGACTCTGATTCAAACGTCGAACTTCTCATGTGCCGAACCTAATACATAAATTATTTTCATGTATTATCGCTGCCACTGATTATGCGCAAGGGTTTTTGCCGGTTTTTAATAGTTTGAGGAGTTAGGTTCGACGAATTAAGTTCGACGTTTGAATCGATGCCAGCTCCAGAGCCGCTCTAACGTCGAATTTGTTTGTATTAGGTTCGGCGCAAATCGACATTTCGTGAGCTTTATTTTCTGCCC